>CM072817.1:57014831-57383450 GCA_036937905.1 Salvia rosmarinus
TTGGGATATTATAATAGGTATATATCAATTTTGGGAATTTTGGATGATTATTCCCTATTTATTGGAATCAAGTGAATATATATATATATATATAAATAAATGGCAAAACGATTACTATATGTTTATATTCATATTGGATATAGTGTAATAATACACTATATTAATTTAGAAATTTTTCAAAGACGTTTGCTATTTTTAGGATAATTATGAAAATTTCGATAATTAATAAGGATTTTAATCCTTTTAAAAGCTATTTTAATTATAAATTTTGAGTAAAATAATATTACTGACGGTTTCAAATGTTCAAAATTTATAAACATAGATTGCTATGTTTGAGCATTCATTTTATGTAGTTTAAAAACAATCTGTTTTAATTATAAAGAGTTGACAAAAATCTTGAAAATATTTATAAGTCCTTGAATTTTGAGATAAATCAGAAATAAGACTTTCGTTTTTCAAAATCGATCAAATTCGATTTATAAAGCAAAATAGTAAGAAATTACTATTTAAAAAGTCGAAATCATTGACTTTTGAACCCGATGTTGACCGGTGTGACTTAGTTGATCACGATGCGTCATTTACGATTATATGAATCTGGCCGTGCGCGTAAGATATACTAATTAGTATGATACCTCATTGTAGTAAAAGACTTCACAAATGAAAACCATATATCGAACGTGCTTATCGTTGAGCGTGTCTCGAGCGAGACGAATTCGATGTTATGTCGTTTGAGCGATATTGAATTCCTAGGAATTGAGTCTCACATCGATGTAAATATCAAAGTTATCTTAAGTTTGAAGTCTCGATAGACTTGGTGAGCGTCTAAAGCCCGCTCTTTAATAAAGGTGTGGGCCTAAGCAGACGGATTTTGATGATACTGAGCGAACTAGGACTTTACAGCGAAACATAGTCGGTGGGCTTCTTATCTTCAAAATGTGGGCCTTTTCTTACCCACTAAAGAGTTGACTTTCTTGTTATTCAAATGAGTTTATTACCGTACTTATTTCTGTTGTTATTCAAATGTTTCTTTCATTACACCGAAAATATTTCGTTTTGTGTATGGATCTATCTGTTTATGCCGGGTAGAGTTTGAGATAGTTGGCATTATATCAATTGTTGTGGTAGCTGACCTTTTTAATGTCGGGTCTGTCCGGATGATAAATACGAGCTAGGATTGGCGTGAAGGTTGGAACTATCTGTGTGTTAACATATCTTGCATGAGTGTGTCTTTATGCGGGATTACGGTCAGGTCCGGCGTCGTAGATGGGAGGCCTCACTCTCGACGTTTATTTATTATTATTATTATGTTATTGAGATAGGACCCATACACAGAAAATGCGGGCTATGTTCTGACGAAAATGATTTGGTAAGCCAGGCATTTTAACTAAAACCACTGTGACTTACTCGATGATTTAATCAATACTATCAAATTTTTCGGCATAAGTCCTTGATCAATTTCTTGTCTTAGCCGACGTCATTTTGTTTTTAAACGGGTTGAGCTCGATGAGTGATGGGGGATGTGTTGAGAGTCGTGTCATGACGATTTACTTAATTTGTGGGTTATACCTTATGCGTATAAATCTATATGTATTCACCACTTTCACTTTATACGAACTCCTTTATTTATGTCTTTATGTTACATATCGAGGTCCATGGATCGGGCGATTTGGGGTCCGATGGCTAACCTTTTCAAAAACATTATAACATCACATATATTACGCTCGAGCATGTTAGTTTATTCTTATGCATCTTTATTTTACGTGAATCCTAAATACTCTCTAGTATTAGTCGCCCTCGTCAGGTGGTCGAATGGGGTGTAAGAAGTGGTATCGGCTGTTTTGCTCTTTGAAAACCAGACACATTTATTCTAAGTCTAGATCGAGTCCTTTGGACTCAGAAACCTCTGACTCCTCTCACACTCCATCATCGAGCTCAAGGAAAAGGTAGCTGCGTTTCTTTCTCAAACTCATGAAATGGAAAATTAGGATGAGCAAGTTAGAGAACTTTGAGAAATTTATTATTTGAAATTTTGAAGTTGAAAAGAAATTTCCAAATTTTTTGAATTGAAATACAATTGCTCGTATTGAGATGAAGTGTATGGTAGTATCGGTTGAATGATCAACATGAAACGAGCAATTCATTTAATATGATATGAGTTGATCATGATCTTTTGAAATCATCTTCCAAATTTGCAATAAAACCTTACTTTCACTTTCAAATTTTTATTTATGATGAATGATATGTTATCATGAGGCGAACTTAGAACTCTAAGGAGCATGTCACTATCGTGAAAGAAAGAGCGTAAATGCTGAACTTCTTTTCCTATGCGAACAAAAGAACGATAGGAAGAATGAAAGTATGATACCCGAGCACGACGCAGAATGAAGGGCGAGCAGGGGCGACCCAACCTTTAAGCTAAATAGCTCGGCACTCCATCATCCTCGACACGGTGACCACAACACGAATCACGACATGGACGTCACTTACGGCTTCGGGATGTCAGCCGACTTAAGAACCCGAAGATGATAGGCGTATACGTCGACATCCTGATTGAATTTTGCACGATCGCGCAAATTTCCTGCACTGCGCGTAGATTTGTTTTAGCTAGATCTCCTCGTTAGGACTCCGATTTACGCATGGTTTCACCTCGTACTCCTAACGCACTGATCTTCATTTGTTATGAAGAACAGAATCCTAATTCTGTCCCCAGAATACGATAGAGTCTGTTGAACTCTAGCTTAAGTGTTTGATATAAGACAAGGTCTCGTGGTATTTAAGATATCATTAGCTATATGTATAGTTTGGTAAGACTAAGAAGGTAAGTTGTGGTATTATTGTACATTATGATGTAGCCTACCTTATAAATTGTTAGTTCTAGCCTAGTTGCTTCACGTTATCTATCCTACATTTTAGATGCGATGAGTTGACTCGTTAGTTTTCTTTCCTTTTACGTGAGGATGGAGGAGATGCGCTATATCGCTGGGAGGAGGTGGGACCTCATGCCTGAGGAGTGATGCGCACCTAGGGAAGTTGGATGTCTGGGGAAGACCTGGGTGAGTTTAAGCGTCTCTCGGTTGTGGAGGCGCGCTTGGCGCAACCGACTCGATGGCATCAAGAGACTCCTAGCTATACTCCCTTGCTGGGATGGTTATGCCAGAGGTATCGGGAGACTACATCTATCGCATTCCAGGGTTATGATTTGATTGGGATCGCCTAGGTTGTGAGTCACGACTTACGTGTTGCATATCTATGGAGCCGCAGTGGGACCCTATCTCCTCACGGGAGTACACTTGGCGTGATAGTCGCGAGTGGCTGTACTTGAGGTTAGGGGCAGGTTGACCAGATGATACCACATGCAGTGGGCGGTGGGATGTCTGGTGGATAGGCGGCACGCCACAGACGCGGGAGAGCCGTGTTGCCAGCGTTTTGGACACGATCGTCACTCCGCCACCACTGCGTCCGATCCGCACCACCAGAGGCGAAGAGCCTTCCGCCCGGACAGGCATGAGTATTAGATCTTCCACGGATATGAGCAGCGGTATGCTACGGTCCGATCCGCCACACTCGACTTATCGGTGCGGATAACTTTGGACCCTGCGCGACATACGATGATGGAACCGGTGATGCGGGACCATCAATGCGACCTCGTGAGGGCGATTCGGATGAGGAAGGCGACTCGAAGAGGAGGAGACCACGAGGAAGAGCAGGTGGAAGGAAGCTACTGTGAGAACCTTAGGCGATGTTTTAATTAGAATCATTTTGTTATGACTAGCATGTGTGCTAGCTTTTTCCTTTATTTCAATACCATGGTTCTAGACTTGGATTTTTTTTGGCCGTTGGGCCGAAACCTTATTCTTTACATGATTCTCATGTTAGACACTGTTTTTGACAAACCTTGGTTATCTATCCACATATATTTTGACCAGTGGGGCCTGTTGTGGCAGATTGTCTATCTATGGATGAATTGTTTTACTTTATATCGCTTTAAGAGAAGAATGAAAACCTTATTTTGTTAAGTTGTAGCGTTTAATATTACGATGGTATGTTTTATATAGCGAAATGCCTCAGAAGAAACCCGAAGAGAACCCGGAGGTCGGGAAGACTAGAGGAAGGTAGAATCCCGAACAAGAACCGAAGATAATCCCACCCGCCCTTATCGGCCCGATCCGAGGATCGAAGAACTATTCTTGAGCAAACCCCATTTTTAACGGAAGGGGCCGGAAGAAGCCGAACAATGGGTTAGGGCCATTGAGCAGTTTTCACTTCTAAGGTGCAGCACGGAAAGGATGTGTGTTGCTTATCGGACCGGTGACTTACGGTGGGAGGCCGGAAGAAGACTTTCTGAGAGCCTAGAAATTTCTGGGAGGATTTCAGAGGGTCAAATATATCCCCAAAAGTATAGGAAAAAGGGAATTTTCTGCTAAAACAAAAGATTATCCGTGACGACTAGATCGCACTGCGAGATGTCGAGATATCGCGGAATCTGTGGACAGACTTGAAAATGTCGGAAAAGTTCGGTCGGTGAGAATGGAATCATGTCTCTTGCCAGCCATGAGACCTATACGACTCACTTGAGACTTTGGATATTAAGCATATGGCGAGAATAAGGGTGTCGTCCGGCACGTATGCGAGGGAAAGGAGCGGGACTAGCGCGGAATAACAACGCGGAAACTATGGAGAAGCAAGTCCTGGCCGTGGCGAAACCGAGTGCGGCGGGCGGAAGAAGAGCACTTATGCTCGCCGGAGGACCACGAGGAACAATCGAGGGCACCTCAATGCCCTAGATGCCATAGAGCACAAGGGTGTGTGCCGGCAAGCGTGGTAGGCTGTTACAAGTCGGGGAGCGGGCATTACGCAACAATTGCCCGATGTCACGTTCGGATGCCGAACATAAAAGCGATCTCGACCGTAAGGGCTATCGCTCACCCAGCCAGCGATTCCGAGCTAACCCCGGCAACTCATGCAACAACCCGGCCAACAACAACTCGGCGGCCGCCACAGATGGCGCGACGCAACAACTCCGACGCGAGTGGCGGCGCCGGCAATCGGCGGCGGCGCCGCAGCCGCGGCACCGGCGAGCCCGGCTAAATCAACAGGACCGGCGCCCGTCGCCTCGGCGGCTCGGGCGAGCTACGCTGCGCAGGAGCGAGGCGAACAAAACCAAGGAAACTTGGCGGTATGGGAGTTCTCCTCGACCTACATATAGTATTGTTCGATCCAGGGTGCTTATTCTTTTATTGCAAAATCATGCGTGAAATCTGAGCACTTAGGTCGAAAGGTCAGCGGGATATGAGAATCTCATCGCCTATAGGAGGGATTATGGCAGTTACCACTTTTGCTCGAACCTAGAGTTGACATTAGGATCAAGGTTACGGCTATCTAAACATAATACCCATGGAGATGTAGACATAATCCTAGGAATGGTGGTTAGCTAAGAATCATTCCACGATCTCTGTAAGGAAAGGAAAATTTCGTTTCACTTTCCGACAAAACTACGCATTTCACGGGATCGGCATGGGAAGAGTCGATAGTATCGACCTTCTGCGAGGAGGATGATGAACGAAGGATGCCATGCATTCCTTGTTTATTTAAATGATGAGAGATAAACCCGAGCGGGTAGAAGACATTGAAGTTGTCAGGAATTTCCGGACGTATTTCAAAATGCGGGCTACCCAACAGAACAACTAGAGTTTACCATCGACTTGGGCCGGGATCAGCCCGGTGTCGGCGCCTATAGGATGGCCCCAAGGAGCTAGAAGTGAAATCCAATCCAAGAGCTTGGATGGGATTCATTAGACCAGTGTTTCGCTTGGGGCGCTTTGTTTGTTTGTTAAGAAAAGGATGGTTCTTTGAGGATGTGCATCGATTATAGAGAACTAAATAAGATGACACTAAGAACAAATACCCTTTACCAAATTGATGACTGTTTGATCAATTGCGAGGCGGGTGTATTCTCGAAGATTGATCTTAAGTCGAGATACCACCACTAAAATACGGCTGAAGATGTAGAAGGCGCATTCGAACGAGATATGGCCACTATGAATTCATAGTTATGCCATTCGGATTAACATACACCACCGTGTTCATGGACCTCATGAGCAGTATTTCATCCATTTTGGATAGTTTGTTTTGGTCTTCATAGATGACATCCTTATTTATTCAAAGAATGAAGAGGATCATAAGGAACATCTGACGGTTTTGCAAACCTTGAGAAATGAAAGACTCTTTGCTAAGTTTGCAAATGGAGTTTTGGTGAAGGAAGTTATGTTCCTTGGACACATTGTGTCTTGAAGGTATAAAAGTAGATCCGACCAGTAGAGGCCGTGCGAGAATGGAAATCACCTAAACACGACAGAAATTAGAAGTTTCCTAGGATTAGCTGGTTACTGGGAGATTCATCGAAGGATTCTCCAAGATTGCAAGGCCGATAACGACTACTCGGGAAGGAATCAGTTATTGATGATGTGAGTGCGAGGTTTCAAATACTCGAGAAAATTGACGGTGCACGTCTAGCGGTCCCGAAGCGGACAAAGGTATGTGGTCTATACCGGCGCATCTAAGGCGGGTGGGTTGTGTTTGATGCAAGAAGGAAAAGTGATAGCTTCGCGTCTCGACATTCAGGACCCAGCTGAACTACACCCGCGATTTGGAATTAGCGGTAGTTCGTCCTAAAATTTGGAGACACCATCTCTATGTGTAGATGTGAGATCTTCACGGATCATAAAAGTTTGAAGTATTTCTTGAACAAAGAGATCTGAATATGAGACAAGAAGATGGCAGCGGTAAAGGATTACTTGTGGTATTAACTATCACAGGCGAAGCGAATGTAGTGGCGCGCCTTGAGTCGTAAGAGCCATACCAAGTTAGGATGTCTCTTTGTACTGAGGAAAAACTTCGTTGAAGAGTTTGGGGGATGAAGATTGAACTAGTTGAACCACGGAACAATGTGGTTGTATCGCTACACTCTGCACATCGATCTAAGAAAAATTGTCGAGACGAAGGATTGAGAAAAGTTGGAAAAGATCGAGAAAGATAAGGTCGAAGGATTAGAGATTTCAGAGGCACGGATAACGCCTTATTGTTTGAAGGTAGGATATGCGTTCTGACGAGCTTGAGCGAAATCATGAGTGAGGCTCACGCATACACGCCCCGAGGTAGTCTAAGATGTACGGGACACGAAGGAAAATTTTGGTGGGAAGGCGTGAAGCGAGACATAGCTTCCTTCGTAGACGTTGTCTTGTTTGCACAAGTGAAGCCTTACACCAGCGACCTATGGGAAGTTACAACGTTGAAATCCCGTGGAAGTGGGACGATATAGATGGATTTCGTTACAAGCTTACCCAAATCGAAAGAGGAAACACGACCTATGGGTAATGTGGATAGCTACCAAAAGTGCTCACTTTTACCTATTAAAGCACTTATGGATCCGATAAGTTGGCCCGGTATGTTAAGGAAATTGTCAGTACATGGGTGCAATCATATACCTCGATCGAGACTCGAGTTCACATCATTTTGGATTAGTTGCGAGAAGGCGGGTGCAAGATTAAACTTGATCACATTCCACCCAACGATGGACAATCGGAGAGAGCGATCAAGCTAGAAGATATGCTTAGAGCGTGAATTTTGGATGCGTACAAAATGGGAAGATATTTTACCTCGATTGAATTTCTTTGCAACAGTTATCAAGCGACGATCGGCATGATCTGAAGCCTTGTATGGCAAAAGTGTAGATCACCACTTTATTGGGATGAAGTCGGTGAGAGAAAAGTATAGGGCTGATGCGGTGAGTGAAATGATCGAATGTTCGACAAATTAGGATGAGGATAAAAGAGGCTGGAGACGGGAAATCTTCTGACGATCGCGTGAATCCGAGCTACGGTTTGAGGATGAGACAAAGTATTTCTTAAGGTCTCTCATCAAAGGGATTGTCGGGTTTGGCCGAAAGGAAAGCTAGACCCAGTTCATAGGACCTTATGAGATCCTAGAAAGGATAGGTCCGATGGCTTATAGGTTGGCTCTTAGAACTGAGGAAATGTCCATAATGTTTTCCGTCTCACATTCGAAAATCGTTCGACCCACACCGTGATTCCAAGGCGGCGTGATCCTCGGCGGACATGAGCTATAAGGAAGAACCCGACATACTTGACCACAAGTTCCAACTACGGAGAAGTCGATTCCGTTGTAAAGTCGTGGAGACACCAGAGACGAAGAAGCCAGTGGGAGCTTGAAGAAGCAATGAGGAAAAATACCCGACTTATTTTTCTAAGGTATACAAATTTGGAACTGAAATTTTTCGTAGGGGTGGAATGTAATATTCGAAAGCGAATATCTGATTACGATTACGAACGTAATTAGGGTTTCCGTATATTATTTTCGACGCCGAATCTTGTGATTTCGATACGATATCGTTATAACGATTCCTTTTCATAATTCACTAAGATTGTGAATTAAAGATTGAAATATTACGAAATGATTCGATATTTTTAAGCGTCAACAGCGTGTCGAAGCGTCGACTTTTCATGAAATTTTACGGCGTGGAACTTGGAATTAATTTCCGTCTTAATTCCTTTATTAAATGGAATATATTTATTTAGTAAGTATGAACTTCTGCGACCATTTGAGATGAGTCGATTTTGAGCGTTTGAGGCGTTTTGAGCGTTAACGTCAGAGGCGTTTGAAAAATGAGTTTAATGCTCGGGAAATTATAATAATTAATTTCCTATTATTATTTATATAATTACAGTATTAATGATTATTAAAATCAATTTGAGTTATTAAACTCGATAATTTCAATTGTAATTTCGAAAACCTAATCTTATAAATAGGTTTTATCACATGAAATGAAATTATCCTATGGTATCTAATTTATAATATATATAATATATAATATAAGATTTTCAGCCATAAAAATCGAAGGATCAGTTTTATAAAAATTGAAACCAAACTTTGAAATTAGGGTTTAATATTGAAATGTGTAATAATTTTATCCTATGCTATTATTTAATATCTAAATCATATATTATGATATATATGTGTATATTTGGGATGAAAATTATCATGAGTATCAATAATAGGTGTATTTAATTTTAATCCTATTTTTCTAATTTTGATCGGTAATATCAATTTTGCATATTATGTTTTAATTATTTTTATGGCATGTATTATATATCTATGAACTATACTATGATTAATACATTATTAGTGTATTAAAAATAAAATCAGCCTAAAACCCCTACCCGTGCGACCGAGCTTCGCACACAAATGATTTCATTTCTAAATTGCTGAATGCATGGAGCATCTTTACTCTTAATCATCATTTCTCCTTCCAAGGCTGCATTTTGTGCCAGAGAAGAGTGCGTGGGTGAGAGAGTGAGAGGTATAGGGAGAGAGCTCTTCCGTTCATTCTCTACTTCACACTCAGCCACATAACACTCACACAAATTTCTCTCCAATCTCAACAGAGCAACCCTCTCTTTTAATTTTCTTCTTCTTCTTCTCTTCACTTCACAACCTTGACATACTTTGTTACTCATCACAGACCATTCTCAGGGTAATCCATGAGTCTTTAGCTTGATTTTATCCTCTATAAGAAAATCAAGCTGTTATATATATGTATAGTGTTCGAAAGTTTATTATGTTATATATATGTGTTTAATGTTCTTGAGCATGAGCTATTGGTTATTTAGTTCTTGATGATTTTATTTCAAAAATATAAGCATGAACATAGTGTTATATATAGATGTGTAAGTTAGCTTGATTTATTTTCGAACCATAGTATTGATATATAATTTTGAAAATGTACAAAATGTTGGATGAGAGAATACTATTCGATATATTCTAAGCATGTATTATTGATCTATATATGGTTTAAACATAGTATTGATTTAGGAATTTTGAAACCACAGTATTTTTTTATAAATACGTGAGTTTTAATTACCTTGATGTATAATTTTATTCAAGCATGATGACATATTAGTGCTTTAGAACCTTGATTATATGTTATATGATTTAATTAAATTTTGAAAACCATACTTATTTTAAAATATACCGTGAGCTTTATAAATATATGGTTGATGTATGATTTTATTTTGAACATGCAATGGTGTATTAATGCTTTATATATTGTTTATACATTGTGTGAATTTTAGAATTTTGAAATCAAATCTACCTTAAATCAAATAACCGTAGCTTGATTGCTCAAGGTGATGATTTAATTAGTTTTGATAAATATTATGATCTATATTACTATACTATAGTGTATAAACATAGTATATAATTGTTGGAATTTTGAAAACCATATACTAAATAAATCGAAGCGAGAGCATAAGCTCATATGGTGATGATTTAAATTGTTTGGTTGATTTATGATGTTACAATGTTATATTGATGTTTATATGTTGGAATTTATTTGAATTTTGAAATTGTTTGCTATTATTTGGTAATTATCTTATAATTCGTGAAATATTGTATATATTGAAATAAATAGTTATGATGAACTATGGTGTTGATGTTGGGATATTATAATAGGTATATATCAATTTTGGGAATTTTTGGATGATTATTCCTATTTATTGGAATTAGTGAATATTATATATGTATATATATAAATAAATAGTAACAATATATATGAATTTAATAAATTCATATTCTGGACCATAGTGTATAATAATACACTATATTAATTTAGAAAATTTTTCAAAGTGCTTTGACTATTTTAGGACTAATTATCGAAATTTGATAATTAATAAGGATTTTAATCCTTTTTAAACTGTTTAATTATAAATTTTTGTAAATAATAGACAGTTTTCAAATTTACAAATTTTATAAACATAGATTGCTATGTTTGAGACGAGCGTTCATTTTGTAACGTTTTAAAACAAAATCTGCTTTTAATTATAAAAGTTATTAAAAATCTGAAAATATTTATAAGTCCTGAATTTCAAGATAAATCAGAAATAGACTTTACGTTTCAAATCGATCAAATTCGATTTATAAAGCAAAATAGTGAAATTACTATTTAAAAGTCAAAATCATGACTTTGTAGACCGGTGTTGACCGTTGACTTTTAGTCAAGCGTCGATTATACGTTTATAAATCGCGATGCGTAAGATATACTAATTGAGTATGATACCTCATTAGTAAGAAAGATTCACAAATGAAACCCATATATAAAGCGTTGCATCGTTGAGCGTTCTCGAGGCGAGAACAATTGATTTATGCGTATTAGGGCGTATTAATTCACTAAGAATTAGTCTCATCGATATGAAATATCAAAGTTATCTTAAGTTTTCGAAAGTCTCGATAGACTTGAGCGATCGTTCTAAAGCCCGTCTTTTCGTAAGGTTGAATGAAAGCGTGATGGGTTTTGATGACGAGCGAACTAGGACTTTCAGACGAGCGAGTAGTCGGGGTGCTTACATCTTCAAAATGTGGGCCTTCTTACCCCATAAACGTGACTTCTTGTTAACCAAATGAGTTTATTTACTACTTACTTTTACATGTTGTCAAATGTTTCTTGCTTACACGCAAAATATTTCGTTTTGTGTATGGATCCTTCTGTTTGCAGGTAGAGATTTGTGGAGATGTTGGGAACCTTATATCGACGATTATGTCTTGTGGGATGACCTTTTAATGTCGAGGTCTGTTGGGATGATAAAGGCACAGCTAGGATTGGCGTGAAGAGTTGGACCTCTGTTGTGTTAACATATTTTGCATAGGTAGTTTTGTCTGCGGGATTACGGTAGGGTCACGTCGTGATGGGAGGCTCACCTCTCGCGCGTTTAATTGTTAATCTATTATGAATTGCGTTACATGAGTACGGACCATACACACGAAAATGCTCGGCGAGCTATTTCTGAAGCGAAAATGATTTGGTTAGCCTGAGGCATTTAACTAAAACCACTATGACTTACTCGATATTGGCGTATATTCAATCATTATCAAATGTTTTCGGCATGAGTCCCTTGAGTGCAATTTCTTGTGCAGCTAGCCATGATTTGTTTTTAAATGTGCGGTTGAGCTCGATAGGTGATGATGGGGTGTGTTGTGGTCGGTGTCCATTATTGATTATTTGTGTGGTTATCGGCAGAATTATATCGATCGTATATGTATTCTCACTCGCGCTATACTCTGAACTCCTTTATTTATGCTTTATGTTACAAACTATCGAGTCCATCGGATCGGGCCCAGTTTTGAGGTCCGATGGCTAAACCTAAAACATTATAACATATATTATAACGAAAGCATGTTGTTTATTCTTATGCATCTTTATTTTACCGTGTAATCCCTAATACTCTCTAGTATTGAGTAAGCCCTCAGGTCGGGGTTGGTCGGAATGGGGTCGTGAAGGAGGCCACCCTCTCGGCGTTTGATTTTAATCTTGTTATGAATTGTGACTATGAGATCGGACCATACACCCAAGAAAATGCTCGGCGGCGATGTTTATGATGAAAATGTTTTAGTAAGCCGAGGCATTTCAACTAAAACTTGTGACTTACTCGATATTGCAAGTAATTTTAATACCAGCGTTTTCGGCATGAGTCCGAGTGCAAATTCTTGTACTTAGCCACGCGTGTTTGTTTTAAATGTGCGGTTGAGCTTCGATGATGGTGATGGGGAAAGTGTTGAGGTGTCGGTGTCTTGACGGTTTATTAAATTTGTGGTTTCGCAGAACGTATCATCATATGTATCACACACTTTCATTGCTAAACTACAATTCATTTACTTTCGTTTTGGTATGAATTGTTAAGGTCTCTTAGGTCGTTTATATCTTTGGATTGTGGGAGGATAATGCAACATGAATTATTGAGGTCCGTGAACTCTTGTTAAGTCTTTGGGTCCAGATGGCTTTAACCGCTTTGTCGTTATGACATCGTCTTATGTTATGATCAAGCATGCTAGATTATTCTTATTATCATTATATAGTGTTCGAGAATGCTAGTTTATTGTTATTATGCATCTTTATCTTAGCGGTGTAACACCAAAAATACTCACAGTATTAGTCTCACCGGGTCAAGATGCGTCGGGTGGGGTCGTGACACATTGTTTTAATGCTAAATTATACTCTAATTACATATAATAATCATAGGAATTTAAATACTACAATTCCTTGATCATTAATCTCATTTTTATTCATCTCTAGCGTTGGCGTTTGAAGCGTCTCAACGTTAATTATCGACTCGTCTCGAAATAGTCGTAATAAAGTCGTAATCACTTTATTAAATCATTCCATTAATAATGGAATTTAATTCTAAACTTCATTGCTTAGAAAATTTTCAAACTTTTAACTATCGATACTCGATCGGCGTTAAAATAATCTTTGAAACACTTTATAAAGTTGTATTCCTTAATTCACAATTCTTGAATATAAATTAGAATTCATTATCTAGTAATTAATAAATCATTATTCGATAATTTACTAATCAATTATTTAGTGAAACCAATTCACAATTTAAATATCGTAATTAGGCGTTTAGTTCTTTAGGATATTACAATAGCGAGGCTCGTCTCCATGTGACTTTGATTTTCTTCTTCTCTTATACTATACACAACCTAATACCTTAGCATTCATTAACCCATACCATCAGGTGGGTGTCGAACAAAGCTTTGTTTGTTCTTAAATTTTGAAAATTTTCGAGAGGTTCTTAGAACATTGCATGTGTTCTTGATGATTCTTGTTAGAAATATTTTGCTATTGCATGTATTGATGATAGAAATATGTTTGACTTGTGTTCTTGTTTCTAAAATGTTATGCATGTATGGTTTAATTTCAAAATCTTGTGAATCCATGGTTATGTTGTGTACTAAGAATGTAGCATGATGTTTTGAAGCTTAGATGTTTAAAATTTAATTGAACATGTTTGAAAATTTTTGAGGAATGATCGAGACTTGAAGAAATTATTTTTGAGCATGGATAATTGATTTATGATGTTAAATGTGTTCATATGTATTTAGAATTTTGAAAAAAACATATTTTTTCAAATAGCAAGAATGATATTGTCCTTTGCCCTCTATCGAAAGAAGATTAGGGAGGCTGGAACTTGGAGCAGTGATTATAAGATATTGATAGGAATATTGATAGATGTCAATAATACCAATCGAACTACAGTTGAGCCTTACTTACAAAGCAAAGTGATTTCTGAGATATAAAGGCTACAAGTCCTTTAACAATTGATTCGATAATTTAGCAGATTAATTTGTCGATATCGACATCTGATAATATTTAAGCTGCGTGGAAGCATGTGAATGCATATGACGATATGCACTCGAGGTTTCTTTCAAAATATAATAAATACCAAAAGACTTACATTACTCAGCATCTATATCGTCATATCATCATTTCAATCGCACGTTTAAAACAAATATGCGGGGTTGAGTACAAGATACCTCGATGGCTCATGCGAAAATAATTTCAATTTGAATTACTCCTTTATCATAGTAACACGAGGTTTTAATTTGAAATACTCGTGTTTACAAATATTTTACGTCATTTCCATAAATATCGCGGCGAAGCATTTTCCTCATGTATGATGTATCTACCTGATAATTCATCTACTAAATAATTCCCTTGTTGGAGGAGGCCTCACCATGAGCCTGTGACGACCGAGCACCCTTTCGGCACACGATCACAAATAATCGATTGCACAAAATCGCCCTCTCGGCCGGGATCACAATTCTCCATCGTCGCGGGTACACTTACAAGGATCTAATTGACATGTCATAAAGTGGGAGCTGACAATATGCATCAAATATCATGGATTGGATACATACACAAAACATAAACAATTTGGGCAAGTAATTAAATAAAGACTCAGCATTATTTCCTTGCAAAGTAAGCATCGTAAATAAACCATTTGATAAACATTTTATCATTTTGAGTAGTAAAGCCCACTCTGCTGACGTTGATTCTCGTCTGGCGTGTTCTTTCCTCGTTGCTTGTGAGCTTCCGTCCCTATCGTAAAATTTATGTTTAATGCGTTGAGTGCTTTTGGATTTTCAAAGTTTATTCAACTTTGATATTTTATAAAAATTAAGTCTTTAATAAATTTTAATCGTCGTTTCACGTATTTGATAAAATAGTTCTCGTACTTGAGAGGGCGTAATATGATCTAGGTCATATTAACCTTTTAGGTTAAACATTCGGCATATAATAACGTTATTGATAAAATGATTTCAATTATGAGATATTTTTATAAAAGTAATACATTTTCACGTATTAGCGTATTTAACGAGCGCATTATTTGCGTCGATTCAAAAAGTCAACCATTTTGACTTTTCTTAATAATTTCTTTAATATTCACATATTTAATATCTAAGTTGATATAAATCGATTTTGATCGATTTCTTTTCATAAAGCTTTAATTCTCGATTTTTAAATGCAAATCGGTAAACTTGATTATGTCCGATAGATCGCTAATCCTTACGGACGCGACTCGGGTTCGGGTTAAGTGAATATGAAGAGAATAGGGTTTTCAACTTATTTCATCTATGAAGAAATATAGATGTTCCAACGACTTGAATCATGATGGAGCAAAATAGCGAGATATATATATAGAAGGTTTGAGGTTCCACCAATAGTAACTTTTACATAGTAACAAAATATAGAGTCGAAAGAGTTTAGCGGTGGAATAAAGCGTGTGAGACATGCATGTGAAGATCGTTCTCAGGTGAACCAAAATACTTCATATGTCTTGACAAAAGTTACTCAACTCGGCTACATTTAATCACCTCTCGACTGCACATTTAAAAACAAATATGCGGTGAGTACAAATAATACTTTCGATGGACAAATTGCGAAAAATTTTGCTACGAAATATTGTCTTGCTGCTTCACGATGAACCAGAGGTTTTGTTTGAAAAGGCGCTTAACTTCTGACTACATTCATACTTTCTCGAAATATAAACTTGAGCATTTTCACATCACTCTGCGTATATTCAGTCGGCATATGGATTAGCGCGGAGAGGCCTCCCTTCACGGACCTACGGCCCGACTCCTGAGCAGTTCGGAGGATCATCGTAGTAACTTCGGTTCGAGCTGAAGTGTACAACCACCAGCTAGGATTCCCGGCCTCAGCTTGGGATCCGAATTAAATACTTTTCTCTGTTGCCCCAAACAGCCGAATGGACATATACAAACATAAAACATTTTTGACAGACAATATCGTACTTTATCGCTGCGGAAAAACGGTAAAGTAATAACGATGAAACATTTTCCAAAAAGCTCGTAATTGGTTTTGGTAAGAAAGCCCATCGGGAACTTAAAGTTCTACGTCACTAGTAATTAATTGTAAATCTTCTTTCATCTGAGGCATGATCCTTTTCAGCGTGAGAAGCGGAGTTTAGTACATCGTATACTTTTTCGATAATCGTCGATCCGAAAACAACGGAGTTACTACATGATGCTTTTAACGTCGAGGATCTGTTTTCATACCTTAACCACTATTATACTTATGCGTTTGAAAGATATAATATCATATCTTTTCCATTCCTTCTCGATTCGAACCATTCGACATGACGTATGAATCTTAATTTCATACCTAGCGATGGTTCGTCTTGACTTTACTTCTCGACACATATATACTTAAATTTTATGTATTCTGATATTTTTCTGCGTCTCAACTTTTCACGTATCATATCATATGATTCACATATCCGTTTCACGAGATGTTATATTCTTTCATTTTCCATAATTTTGAAAATTCTACACATACATATATATATTTTGAAATTTTTACATAATATATATTATTATCATATATATTAATAATATGATATAATATTCATCATATCAACTTGTACATCAATATTTCATGCTTTAGTAAATTTGAAATTACTATCTCATAATATTCCATATTTTTCGAAATTCCACATAAAATCATAAAGGTTTAAACATGAACAACTATTATTATTTATTCAAAACAACAATTAAAATTCATGTATATCGACATATAATTCATAATTATCTTGATCGTATCATAGTGTTCTCAATACATGCTTAACTTTGTATTAAAATCATAATACATGCTTATAAGTCATGAACATATGTAATTCATAACCGACACATAAATTTTTTTTCCGTATTTCACATAATTTTGAAAGCATGTAACCAACATATCACATATGATTTTCTAATATTTTTACATAAAATAATAAGTAGTAAGGTTTCTACATACATTTGATTTTACTTTCAGCGTCTACGATGTTTTTGAACTATGATCGAAGACAACTTTGGAGAAACCCCTCTTATTATTTTCTCACTATTTTATCTATTCTTCACTAATTTTAGGTTGGTATGGTGTTAATGGGGGTCTCTGTTTATAGAAGTTATAAAGTGGTTTTAATCATTACTTTATAAAATATCTTAATATAAAGTCAAAAATTACAACTCATGCTTATCACATTGATTTTCGGTCCTATGAGTTGTCGATGACTCATTTTGATCTTATCTTATAATTTTAATTATTAATCTTATCTTATCTTTTGAAATTATACAATTCTAGTTGTAAAATAAAATTGACAACTCATACCTTATTTTATAATTTTATACCTCCTTAGTTCATGAGACAATTATTTTATTTTATCCTTTTGTTTATCATGTTATTTTATTATTTAATTAATGTATCTTTATCTATCATAGAATAATTAAATTACCACTTTATATAATGTTTATTGAAATTTTCGAGAACTACTAGAACCTTAGGATAAATTTTATTTTTCCATATCATATACTATAATATTATCGTGTAATAATATCGCGTTTGAAAAGTCAAAGTTTTCAACTTTAGGATAAGGTGTCGTTTTGAAAGAGTTTAAAATATTTCCAACCTTATTTTATATCATTATTTTCGGCCCTTCATGACAAAAATCATTGGTTACTTTTTAATTTGATAATATTCTACTACTACCTAATCTTATCTTATCTTTATAATTATGACCCTCGTTAATTAAGCCGTGATATTTTCATCATTTCACACTTAAAAGTCGAATATTTGACTCTTATAATAATAATATGCCAAATATTTTATTTTTCTCAATTAATAACTATATGACATAATAATAATCTTAGATGATAAAATAAATCATAGGAAAATTAATTAAGATCATTTCTATACTTTAGTAAATTATCGGCGAGATAATTGAAACTAAAGATAAATTATCAAACTATTATTCTTTTATAACCAATATTATTTTCATGAGTAATTACATAAATATAATGATATTATATCATAAAATTAATTTTGGAACAATTTTGCAATTTTCATAATTTTAGCTAGGGGTTTTAGGAATTAAATTCACAAAATTCCATTCTTGCCCTATTTCATGAATTTTGAAATTTACATGATTCTTATGAGATAAGATTGATCTAGAAATCATGATATTTATCAATTATTAATGCTTGTGCAATTAAATAAATTATTTGATGAAATATCTACATAAAATCATAGTATTTTAGAAAATTATGCACTAGAGATAAATTTTATCTCTTATGATATTATCCTTCTACTGGCGTTTAAGTGATAAACATTATCTCTTGATCATCGTGATCTTATCTTGTCTTTTAATAAAAATATCTTATGACGTATCTTAAAAATGTCGTTTTCAAATTTAAACCTTTCTTCAATATCATTTATCGGCCTTATCATCATCCATAAAATGCTGGGTGTTCAAGATAATTATCTTATCATCTTATAAGATAAACATGATAGCTTCATCATAAAATCAGTGATCGCGTATTAAATCATAAATTAATTATTTATTATCTTATTTTCGTGACAACTAAATAAGGAAAATATTTCCTTTTATTATAGTGTAAATAATATCCCAAATATGCTTAAAAACATATTTATTTACTATTAAAAATAATTTCATGTGAAAAAGATTAAAAATTTTCGTTTTACTCTCAAAATCGTGATTCTGATGTTCGTTTTCATTCTCGTTTCTATATTATTCCTTCTTTTCTCGAAATTTTTAATCCCGAAATTCGGGGTATTACATTCTACCCCTTAAAGAAATTTAAGTCCTCGAAATTCGTATCTTCGTGGCGTTCTTGATTTACATCGTGATCGTCTTTCAGCGTTGTTGCCTCGTATCCATTGATGAATCGTATATATAGCACCTTGACTCGTTCTTTTCTTTCTAATCCGCTTATCTAATATTCTTTTTGTTCCAAACTTATTGGCGTCCTCGACTCAAGATTTCTAACTAATCGTTCATGTTAAATCTATCGTTACCAAAGATGGTAAATCGACCTAATTCGTACTTCTTAGTTTCGAGGATTGGAGAAAACTTTTCATTACAACTTATAAGTGAGTAAGGTTCTCAATTCGGGATGATAACTTTTGAAATTTGAAACAATATGTCCCTTGAAGCGAATAATTGGGATATGGTCCGAAGACGAATGACTACTCGAGCTCTTTGGTCGTATGGTAGGATCGGACTGTCCTGATTACTTCTCGATCACAAGGATTTAGTTTTAAAGGACATTTTATAAACTTTAGGTTGTAAACTTCTGCGGAAAAAGTGAAATCAGTGATATCTCAATCGAAACTAGGTCGTAGAGTTAAACTCGATAGCGAACTTGAGTAATGAATAAAATTTGAAACATCATATACCTTGTCTTTGGTTATCATAGTAAGGTTTCTCAAATATAATCATCGAAAACTTAAATCCACATTACTAACTCTTAACTTAAACATTTTACATTCTAGTGCGAAATCCTCTTACTATGGATATTTTTCTAGGATCAACTAATAATTTGATCACATTTCTATTAAGTTCTAATAGTCGACTCAGGAGTTACATTGTGTGTGATCGTCTAAAGGAAAGACTATACTCATATTACTATCGTAGTGAGTGACATTCGTCATCTCACAATCATCGTTCCATTTCTACCCTTTTAGTATTTTCTACTTGTATTTATTCTTATTTTCATCCTTGTACATTATGATGGACTAAAATTCTCATAATTCATATTTCTATTTCTTTATTAAAAATGGATCATACATCTTAAGCATCTACGTTCTTTTTTTTTGGGATAACCTCTAACAACTTGTAATTGAAACATAACCGTTCATACTAATACATCTCATTGATTTCTCTGATTTAAACATTTCACTTTTGACATATCATTGTCGACTCTTTCAATATCCTTTCCTCTTCACAACCTTAAAGCAACATTTCATTCTTTCTACTTTAAACTTTCATTTCCATACTTATCTTTTCAATCCTTATCATTCTTATTTCTTAATAAGACAATTGCTACTTATATCAATACTTAGTACATAAAACATCTCATGACACTTATCTTATTTCTCACAACATTACATACCCCAATTAAATATATCACTCTAGGTTAGTTAGGTGTAGCAATAGTCGATTGAAATTGCATCGCGTAGAATTTTAAATGAAGATCCATGCCCATATCACAAGTGACATTCGTTTATCAAAGCTTCCATTCCTCACGTGACATTCTAATTCACGTTCGATTAAGTCGTAAAAGCATTTCTAAGTTCTCGAGTTCGTGTTTCATCAACACTTCGTTATACGTAAAGAGAATTTCTTATGGTTTCGTTCATTCTAAGTTCTTCATGAAACTTAGAGCTCTTCTACGTTCTTTTTAAAAAAAATCAAAACAATTTCACAATTGACTTCGTTACATAAATATACTTTCTTGACATATAACTCTATATGCCACTCATCATATCATACATGCCCGGGTATAAGCTTTCTTTCACTTTCAAATTCATCATAACAACATGATCACGCCTGGCGGGTATGAACTTATACTTCTTGAGACAAACCAACTTGTTTGCCTATCATCAATGAATTTTCACAATTCAAAGCTATTTACTTTCCCTTTAGCGGCATGTTCCTTAAAAACATTTTCCTCATACTTTCTCAAACATAACTTCTCAAAACTTTTAAACCCTACCTTTCTTATCGAACTCTCGTTTCCTTCTTTGGTTGGCGTGATGAGCAGGGCGTTGGCGGTGATAGTACCTTCATAAAAAGTCAGTGATTGAAGCGGACTTTGGATAGAAAGAATATTTTGGTTAAAGCAAAGCGAGCGCTTTCGATACCACTCTGTCACGGCCGATGCGGCTAATCCTTACGGACGCGACTCGGGTTTGGGTTATTAAGTGAATATGAAGAGAATAGGGTTTTCAACTTATTTCATCTATGAAGAAATAGATGTTCCCAATAGAAGCGAGAATCATGATGGAGCAAAATAGCGAGATATATATATATAAAGGTTTGAGGTTCCAACCCATTAACTTTACATAGTAACAAAATATAAGTCTCGAGAGTTTAGCGGAATAAAGCGTGTGAGACATCGTATGAAGATGCATTCTCAAGGTGAACAAAATACTTCATATGTCTTGACAAAAAGTTACTGCTCAACTCACTCTGTTTCATCTGCTCAACTGCGTTTAAAAACAAATATGCGGTGAGTACAAATAATACCTCGGTGGACACATTCGAAAACATTTTACTTTATGAAATATTCTGCTCTTCACGATGAAGACAGGGTTTTGTTTGAAAGGCATGTCTTTACTAAATACATTCATACTTTCTCAAAATATCGCTTGTTGTTTCACATCACTACAACGTATATTCAGTTGTCGTATGGATTAACTTGCAGGAGGAGGCCTCACTTCGCCGGGCCTTACGGCGGCGTGAGCGGTTCGGTGAATCGTCGACCGTAACTCGATTCGAAGCTACGTCACAACCTAGCTAGTTTTGCCAGCCTAGCTTGGGATCCGAATTCGTAATACTTTTCTGTTGCCCGAGCGGCCAGATGAACATATCAAAACATAAAACATTTTGGTAGACAATATCGTACTTTATCGCTGCGAGCGATGGTAAAGCAGGTAAAACATTTTCCAAAAGCTCGTAATTGGTTTTGGTAAGAAAGCCCTTTCGGGAACTTAAAGTTCTCGTCACAAGTAATTAATTGTCGTCTTCTTTCATAAAGCGGGATCGCTTTTTCAGCGTGAAAGCGGAGTTTAGTACATCGTATACTTTTCGATAATCATCGATCGGAAGCAGTTACTACATCGATCCTTTTAACGTCGAGGATCACATTTTCATACCTTACCCACTATTATACTTGCGTTTGAAAGATATAATATCCTATCTTTTCCATTCCTTCTCGATTCGACCATTCGACATGAGCGTGAATCTTAATTTCACCTAGCGATAGTTACGTCTTGACTTTACTTCGACACATATACTTAAATTTTATGTATTCTGACGTATTTTCCAGCGTCTCACTTTTCACGTGTCATATCATATGATTCACATATCACGTTTCACGAGATGTCGTATTCTTTCATTTTCCATAATTTTTAAAATTCTACACACATATACATATATATATTTTGAAATTTTTACATAATATATATTATTATCATATATATTAATAATATGATATAATATTCATCATATCTGACTTATACATCAATATTTCATGCTTTAGTAAATTTGAAATTACTATCTCATAATATTCCATATTTTTCGAAGAATTCCACATAAAATCATAAAGTTTTAAACATGAACAACTATTATTATTTCATATTCAAAACAACAATTAAAATTCATGTATATCGACAAATGTAATATTCGAAAAGCGAACATCGATTGGTATTAAACCAGTAATTAGGGTTTTGTCGTATATAAATTTTCGACATCGAATATTGTGATTTCGATCGATATCGTTATAGCAATTCTTTCTATAATTCACTAAGGATTGTGAATTACGAAATGAAATTTATGAAATGATCTGATATTTTAACGTCGAATGCGTGTCGAGCGTCGGCATTTTATAAATCTACGGTGTAAAGCTTGGAATTAATTTCCATCTTAATTCCTTTATTAAAGGAATATATTTATAAAGTAAATGCGAGCTTACTACGACCATTTTGAGATGAGTCGATTTTGAGCGTTTGAGGCGTTAACGTCTGAAGCGTTTGTAAAATGAGTTTAATGCTCGGGAAAATATAATAATTAATTTCCTATTATTATTTTATATAATTACAGTATTATTAATTATTAAAATCAATTTTCAGTTATTAAAATTCGATATTTTGGTATTAATTTTTGAAAACCACAAGTTTATAAACTATGGTTTTCATGAAATGACACCATTAAATTATCCTATGGTATCTAAACTATATGTTATGATATATATGGATATTATTAAGCATTAAATTCAATTTTGAGCTATAGGGCTCGATAATTACAACTTGTAATTTTGAAACCTAATTTTAAAATTAGGGTTTCGTATGCATAATTAATGCTATAATTTTATCCTATGCTATTATTTAATATCTAAATCATATATTATGATATATATATATATTTAGATCGAAAATTCCATGAATAGCAATAATGGGTGTGAATCATGATTTTTATTCTATTTTCCTATTTATTATCGGTATTTTCGAATATGCTATATATTTAGTTTAATTATTTTCATGGCATGTATTATACATCTATGACCTATACTATGATTAATACCTTGTGTTAATGTGTAAAATTTAACCACCTAAACTTGCCACATGTCTGTGGTGCGCCCGTTAAACAAGGCGTAGGATTCACTTTTATTTGGACGATGCATGGACACCCTTTAACAACTTTAATGATCACTACCCGCCGTCATTTGGCAACTCTACATTGGTGGTGAGTGTGGGTGCCGTGTAAAATGGGGAGGAGAGGCTATAGGAAGAACTCTTCCTCAAGCCCATAATAACTACTCTACTATCAAACACTCTCCATCTCTCCAAAATTCTGCTGACCAAACCGAGAACACACTCCGTTTTGACTTACTTCTCTTCTTACCATTTCTCTCCCAAACCTTAATACCATACCATACTCTTGAGATCTATACCATTTCAAGAGTAAACGAAACCTATAGTACCGATTCCATCTCCGCTTTGTTCGAAAAATCGAGGCATGTTCGTATATATATGTGTGTGAGTTTGAATGTCATATATGTATATGTGTATGTTTTAATGTTCTTGTGAATGATTTATGGTTATAGTTTGTTCTTAATGATTTGTATATCAAAGGTGGGTGAATATATGTTGAAATGAACATGTGATGTTGTATATTAAATTTTGGAATGAATCTAACACACATATGATGTTTGAAACTTTGAGCATGTTTAAAATAAATTTTGAAAACTTTATGTCACGACCCCAATCCGGACCAACGAGCTGGAGGCGACTAATACTAGGAGTAGTATTTTAGGGATTTCACGGGTAAAATAAAATGCATAAGAATAAGCTAACATGCTTGGCGAGAATATAAGGTGATGTTATAATGTTTTTGGAAAGGTTTAGGCCATCGGACCCCAAAACTTGGCGGATCAGATGGGCATTGATTCACAACATAAAACATAAATAAAGGAGTTGAGTATATAGCGTGGAAAGTGTGTGAATACATATATGACGATATGCATTCAAGGTAAAACCCGACATTGAGTAAATCGGTCGAGGACCTAGACTCCTCAACACATCCCATCATCACCATGGAGCTCGACTGCACGTTTAAAACAAACATGCGAAATTCAATCAGAACACTTAGTGGACTTATGAAAATATTTTGATAGAATTTGGATTCTGCGCCAATATCGAGTAAGTCGCGGGGTTTTAGTTAAAATGCCTCTTCTGAAATCATTCGGTTCGTAAAACATAGCTTTGGCAGGGCATTTCTTGGTGTGTGGTCAGGTATCTCATAGTCCTGATACATAATAATAAATAAATAAATAAGCGTCGAGAGGAGGCTACGTCTCTGACCGCGTAACGGCCGTAATCCGTCTGACTACAGTCACTCTCTGCATGCATATGTTAACACGGTATAGTTCCACCTTGGCAATCTGGCGGGCATTTATCATCGACGGGACGGACATTAAAAGGTTGGGTCTACCACAACAATTGATATAATAGTTCAACCGTCTCACATACGAGGCTGACGGATAGGATCCGTACACAAGCGAAACATTTTTGGCGGTGTAATGCGTAAAACATTTGAATAACAATTGTAGGATAAGTCTTTGTAAATAAACTCATTTGAAATAGCGATGAAGTCACGTTTTAGTGGGGTAAGAAGGCCCATTTTAAGATAAAGCCACTTTGGACTATGGTTTGTTGTAATTTGAGTCTAGGTTCGTTAAATGCGTCGATATCCGATCGTCGTTGGCGTCCCTTCTGGCGAGGCTTTTGATGCGTGCATGAGTCTATCGAGACTTTCGAAAACTTAAGGTAACTGATATTTCATATCGATGTGAGACTGAATTCCTTAGTGAATTGATCGTCTCTATCGTGTCTGATTGACTTTTCGTTCGCCGAGATCGTTCGGCGTATAAATGGTTTTTCGATATATGGTTCATTTGAAATCCTTTCTTATAATAATTATTATACTCAATTAGTATATCTTCACGTCTTGGCGTATTTACAACGTTTAATCGTCGTTTGATTTTGAAAAGTCGTTGTTCAACAAAAGTCGATGATTTTGACTTTTAAATAGTAATTTCTTACTATTTTGCTTTATAAATCAATTTAATCGATTTGAAAGCGTAAAGTCCTATTCTCGATTTATCTTGTAAATCGAGGACTTATAATTATTTTAGCATTTTAATAATTCTCTTTATAATTAAAAAGCGTATTTTGGTTTTAAGCGTTACCAAATGAGCGTTAAGTCTTAAACATAGCAATCTATGTTTATAAAATTTTGTAATATTAGAAAACTGTCCAGAATATCATTTTATTAAATTTTCATAAATAAACTGTTTAAAAAGGATTTTAAAATCCTTATTAATTATCGATAATTTCGATAATTAGATTAAAAATACTAAATGATCTTTGAAAAATTTTCTAAATTAATATAGTGTATTATACACTATGGTCCAGAATATAATTTATGAGATTCATATAACACTGTTTTCTATTTATTTATATATATACATATATAAATATTAGCGATAATTTAAATAAATAAGGAATAATCATCGAAAATTCCCAAAATTGATATATACCTATTATAATGTCCCAACATCAGTATATAATATTTTCATAACCCATAGTTCATCATAACTATTTATTTCTATATATATAACAATATTTCACCACGGTAATTATAGGATAATTACCAAATAAATAATAAACAATTTCCAAAATTCTAAATAATTTCCAACATCAATAATCATTATATTATAACATTGTAGCATCATAACATCAACAAAACCATTTGAATCATCACCATGTTGAGACTACAAGCTCTCGGCTTTTTGAATAAAAATGGTATTTGATTTTCAAAATTCTAACAATTATATACTATGTTTATACACTATAGTATAGTAATATAACATCATAATATTTATCAAACCAATTAAATCATACATATGAGCTCATTGCTCTCGGTTTATTTGATTCCATTAGGTAAATGATTTTCAAAAATTCTAATAATTTCGCACAATGTATAAACAATATACTAAAGCATTAATACAACATTGCATGTTGAAAATAAAATCATACATCGACTATATTTTTATAAAGCTCACGGTAATATGAGAAAAATAGCGAGGGTTTCAAAATTCTAATCAATTCATAGAACATATAATCAGGTTCTAAAGCACTAATAATAATAAATTACATGCTTGAAATAAAATTATACATAAGATATACATATATATATATCTGGCATTTTCAAAATTTAGCTATGGTTTTCAAAAATTGTAAAATCGATACTATAGTCTTAAATCGTAACATAGTCGATAATACATGCTTAAAATCGTAGAAATTATTGACTATTTAACATTTCATAGCATTTCAAAATTTATATCAATATATACATAGTTAGAAAATGTCATATATGTACTAAATATTCATGTTTGAGACATATAAGGAATATCAATATATGGTTTGGTACAACATAAAATAGTCAAGATGATAATAATGGTTGGAAATGGAAAATGGTGGAGAAAATAGGTGTTTGAAAATATAGGAGATAATATAGATGGGTGAAAATATGATATTATATATTGATGGATAATTATTTAGTATGGTGTAATTTTTTAGTCCCAAATATATATATATCATAATATATAATTTAGATATTAAATAATAGCATAGGATAAAATTATTACATTTAATGAATTAAAAACCACTAATTTAGCTTGGGTTTAAATTTTATAAAAACTGCATCATTGATTTTTTGGCTACAAATCTGATTTAATGCTTAATATTATTCATATATATCATATTATAAAGTTTAGATACCATAGGATAATTTAATGGTATCATTTAAATGTGATAAAACCACTTATTTAAAAGATTAGGGTTTTCGAAATTACAAATTGAAATTATCGAGTTTAATAACTCAATTATTGATTTTAATAATCATTAATACAGTAATTATATAAAATAATAATAGGAAATTAATTATTATAATTTCCGAGCATTAAACTCATTTTTCAAGCGTCTCAGGCGTTAACGTTAACGTCTCAAAGCGTTCAAAATCGACTCATCTCAAAATGGTCGCGATAAGTTCATACTTACTAAATAAATATATTCCATTTAATAAAGGAATTAAGATGGAAAATAATCCCAAGCTTCCTTTGCTCGAAATTTTATGAAAAGGCGGCGTTTCGATCACGCGTTTGGCGTTTAAAATATTGACGAATCATTTCGTAATATTTCAATCCTTTAATTCACAATCCTTATTGAATTATGAAAAGGAATTATTATAACGATATCGTATCGAAATCACAAGATTCGATGTCGTAAAAAGATAATATCTGACAAAACCACTAATTACGGGTTGAATCATGTCGTATATTCGTTTCTTTGGATTATTACATTCCACCCCTACGAAAAATTTCGTCCGAAATTTGTATACCTTTAGAAAAATAAGTCGGGGTACTTTTCCTCATTGCTTCTTCAAGCTCCCCACGGGCTTTCTTCGTCAACGTGGTGTCTCCATGACAACTTTTACTAACGGAATCGACTTGCTCGTAGTTGTTGAACTTTGTGGTCAAGTATGGCTGCGGGTTCTTCCTTATAGCTCATGTAAAACCGAGGATCACGTCGTCTTGATGAATCACGTGCTTGGGTCGTGAGCGTATTTTCGTAATTGTGAGGCGTGGAAAACATTATGGACATTTCTAGGTTTGGCGGAAGAGCCAACCTATAAGCTCTTGGACCTATCCTTTCTAGGATCTCATAAGGTCCTATGTAGCAGGTCTAAGCTTTCCTTCGGGCCAAACACGACAATCCACTTTGATGGAGAGACTTTAAGAAATACTTTGTCTCCATCCTCAAACTGTAGCTTCGATCTCTACGCGTATCGGTAAGATTCTGTCGTCACGAGCCTCTTTTATCCTCGTCCTAATTTGTCGAACAATTTGATCATTTCACTCACCGCATCGAGGCCTATGACTTTTCTCTCACCGACTTCGTCCCGATAAAGTGGTGATCTACACTTTTGCCGTCTGAGGCCGTGTGGGGCCATGCCGATCGTTGCTTGATAACCGTTGTTGTAAGCAAATTGAATCGAGTAAAATATCTTCCCATTTCGCACCGCGGTCCAAAATTACAGTTCTAAGCATATCTTCTAGCGTTTGGATCGTTCTCTCTCGATTGTCCGTCGGTTTGTGGGTGGAATCTTTGTCTTGAAGTTTAATCTTGTACCCGCCTTCTCTCTGCAAACTAATCCAAAATCGGATGTGAACTTGGAGTCTCGATCGAGGTAATAGATTTTGGCACTCCATGTAGTCGTACAATTTCCCTAACATACACCGGGCGACTTATCGGATCCATAAGTGCTTTGAATAGGTAAAAGTGAGCACTTTTGGTAAGCTATCCACAATTACCCATATGGTGTGTTCCTCTTCTTGATTTGGGTAAGCTTGTAACGAAATCCATCGTTATATCGTCCCACTTCCATTCGGGATTTCAGCGGTTGTAACTTCCCGTAGGGTCGTTGGTGTAAAGCCTTCACTTGTTGGCAAACAAGACGATTTTCTCTGAAGGAAGCTATGTCTCGTTTCACGCCTTCCCAAAAATTTTCCTTGGTCTGAGTACGTCTTAGTACTACACGGGTGGGCGGTGTAGGGCGTGTCGTGAGCCTCGCTCATGATCTCGTTCGAAGCTCTGCGTCGTCGGGACGCATATCCTACCTTGAACAATAAGGCGTTATCCGGCGCCTCTTGGAAATTCTTGAATCCTTCAGACCTTAATCTTTCTCGGATCTTTTCCAACTTTTCCTCAATCCTTTGTCTCTCGACAATTCTCTTTCTTAGATCAGAGGTCAGTGTGAGTGTAGCGATACAGCTCACAATTGTTTCAGGTGGTTCAACTAGTTCAATCTTCATCCTGCCAAACTCTTCAACGAGTTTTCCTCTTGTTCAAAGACATCCTAACTTGGTATGGCTCTTACGACTCAAGGCGTCAGCTACCACATTCGCCTTGCCCGGGTGATAGTTAATACCACAGTCGTAATCCTTTACTAATTCTAGCCATCTTCTTTGTCTCATGTTCAGATCTCTTTGTTCGAAGAAATACTTCAAACTTTTATGATCCGTGAAGATCTCACATCTCGCACCATAGAGATGGTGTCTCCAAATTTTAGGGCATGAACTACATTGCTAATTCCAAATCGTGGGTTGGGTAGTTCAGCTCGTGGTCCGAGTTGTCGAGATCGTAGCTATCACTTTTCCTTCTTGCATCAAAACACAACCAGTCCCAGTCTTAGATCGTCGGTATAGACCACATATCCTTTATGCGCTTCGGACTGCTAATCTGACCGTGCTTTGGTCAATTTTTCTTTGAGTATTTGAAAACTTGTCTCGCACTCATCGGTCAATTAAACTTGATTCCTTTCCCGAGTAGGCGGGTTATTGGCCTTGCAATCTTGGAGAATCCTTGATGAATCTCCTATAGTAACCACTAATCTAGGAAGCTTCTAATTTCGTCTTTGTGTTTTAGGTGATTTCCATTCTCACCCGGCCTCTACTTTGGTTTGGATCTACTTTTATACCTTCAATGAGACACAATGTGTCCAAGGAACATAACTTCCTTGACCAAAACTTCGCATTTGCTAAACTTAGCAAAGAGTCTTTCATTTCTCAAGGTTTGCAAAACCGTTCATGAGATGTTCTTATGATCCTCTTCATTCTTTGAATAAATAAGGATGTCGTCTATGAAGACCAAAACAAACTTATCCAAAATGGATGAAATACTACATTCATGAGGTCCATGAACACGGTGGTGCATTGGTTAATCCGAATGGCATAACTATGAATTCATAGTGGCCATATCGGTTCGAATCTGGTCTTGATACATCTTCAGTAGTATTTTGGTTGGTGGTATCGACTTAAGATCAATCTTGAGAATACACCCGCCGCCGCAATTGATCAAGCGGTCATCAATGCGGGTAAAGGGTATTTGTTCTTTAGTGTCGTCTTATTTAGTTCTCTATAATCGATGCACGTCCTCAAAGAACCATCCTTCTTCTTAACAAACAAAACAGGTGCTCCCCGGTGAAACACTCGGTCAATGAATCCCGGATCCGAAGCTCTTGGTTTGGATTTTAGCTCTTCTAGCTCCTTTGGGGCCATCCTATAGGCGCAGCCTCGACCTTTGGGGCTGATCACGGCTCCAGTCGATGGTAAACTCTAGTTGTCTGTTAGGAGGTAGTCTGGCGGATTTTTAAGGCTGCGTCCGGAAATTCTCGGACAACTTCAATGTCTTCTACCCGTGCTTGGGTTTATCTTCATCATTTAAATAAACAAGGAATGCATGGCATCCTTACGGTTCATCATCCTCCTCGCTTGTAGTCTTGCGACACTATTGGCACTCTTTCTTCCCATCTTGATCCCATGGAAATCGTAGCTTCTTGTCGAGGAAAGTGAAGCGAAATTTTCCTTTCCTTACAGAGAATCGTGGAATGATTCCTAGCTAACGATCCATTCTAGGATTATGTCTACATCGTCCATGGGTATTATGTTTAGTTAGTTAGCGTAACCTTAAGTGATCCTAATGTCGACTCTAGGTTCGGCGAAATGTGTAACGTCATAATTCCTCCTATAGGCGATGAGATTCTCATATCACGGCTTGACCTTTCGGACCTAAGGTTCAGCATTTCTCGCATGATTTTGCAATGAAGGAATGCGAAGCACCGTGTCGAACGATGACTATAATAGGTAGGTTGAGAAGAACTCCCATACCGCCAAGTTTCCTTGGTTACATTAGATTCTGCCTCTGTCGGGCGTGAGCTCGCCCGAGCAGTGAGGTGACGGGCGCTGGTCATGATTGATTTGGCGGTTCTTTGCTGGCTTATTCTTGCCGCCTTTGGCGTTAGCGGATGGTTGTCGCCTCTCTTTGTTGTGGTGGCGGTGGGCTGCTTTTCTATTATTCTTGAGTTGTTGTTGTGGCGGCTGCCAGCCATTGCGGCTATTTGGAGTTGTTGTTGTTGAGGTGGGGTGTTTGCCATTTGGAGTTCTTTGGGGTTGAGGTTGGGCTAACTGCGGTGGTTGGGGCTGGTATAGCCCTCAATGGTGAGCATTGCCGGTTGGTTCGGCCTTCCATCCGAGCGTGACATCGAGCGGTGTTGGCGTAATGCCGTTCACCCGCATTTGTAACGACTAACCACGTTTGCCGTGCACACACCCTGTGCTCTATGGCATCTAGGGCATTGAGGTGCCCTTGGTCGTCTGTGGTCCCTTGCGGTGGAGCATGAAGCTGCTCTCTTCAGGCTTTGTCCTGCCGCCGTGGGTTTCCTTGCCACGGCGCTTGTGACTTGCTTCTCCATAGTTTCATGGTTGTTATTCCGCGGTTGGGCTCTGATTCCTTTTCCCTTATCCGAATTTCCGTGTGCACGAGGCGACCTTTGTCTTATTCTCGCTCATGTTGCTTGATATCAGCTCGTCTTTAGAGCTTGATTGTGAATAGGTCTCCATGGTGGCAAGAGACATCGTATCTCCATTCTCGTACGACACGAACTTTTCCGACATTTTCGGTCGGTGTCTACGAGATCTGGCGTATCTCGACATCTCGCGAGAAGTGCGATCGTAGTCGATTCTGGATAATCTTTCTTGTTTTAGCGGAAAAATTCACGCCTCTTTTCCCCATAACTTTTGGGGATATATTTTTCGTACTGACTCTCTCTTGAAATCCTCCCGAGAACTCTTCTAGTTGTTAAATTGTAAAGGTCTTCTTCCGGCCTCCCACCGAAGTCGGTGGTCCGGATGGTGGAAGGTAACACACGACATCCTTTCCTGTGCCGTGCACCTTAGGAAAGTGAAAATCCGTTCAATGGCCTAACCCGTTGTTGAACTTCTTCCGGCCCCTTTTCGGTTAAAAGCAGGAGGTTTTGCCTCGAGAATAGTTCTTCGATCCTGCGATCGGGTTGAGGTGGAGGGCGTGGTTGGGGATTATCTTGGTTCTTGTTAGGGATTCTACCCTTCCTCTAGGTCTTCCCGACCTCACGGGTTCTCTTTCACGGGTTTCTTCTCGGAGGCATTACGCTATATAAAACATACCATCGTTAAACGCTTACAACTTAACAAAATAAGGTTTTCATAACTTCTCCTTAAAGCGATATAAGAGTAAAACAATTCATCCATAGCATAGACAATTGTCGATAAATAGGCCCACTTGGGTCAAAATATATGTGGATAGATAACAAGGTTTGTCAAAACACGATGTCTAACATGAGAATCATAGAAAATTGAAATAACAAGGTTTCGGGCCCATATGGCCAAAGAAAAAAAATCGAGTCTTAGAACCATGGTATTGAGATAAAGGAAAAAGCTAGCACACATGCTAGTCATAACAAAAGCAATTCTAATTAAAACATCGCCTAAGGTTTCCACGAGTTTCCTTCCTACTCCGCGTCTTCCTCGAGGTCTTCCTCCTCTTGGTCGTCTTCCTCATCGAATCGTCCTCACGGTCGTACTACTGGATGGTCTGCCATTGGTTTCCATCATCGGTATGTCGCGCGGGTCCAAAGTTATCCGCGCCGTATAAGTCGTAGTTGTGGCGGATCGGACCGTAGCATACTCGGGTCGGGTCGTATCCGGGGAAGGTATCTAATACTCTCATCCAGCTGTTGGTGGAAGGGCTCTTCGTCTTGGTGGTGGTGGATCGGATGCGGTGGTAGAGGCGGTAGTGGCGGACGTCTTGGGTGTCCAGCTGCGGTGGCAACACGGGCTCTCCCAAGGCTCTGGGCGTGCTGCCTATCCACCTCGTACATCCTACCCTCGTCCACTCGATGCGGGGTATCCTTTGGTCAACTGTCTCGGAACCTCAAGGTCTGACCACTCTGGCGACTCGTCACATGAAGTGTACTCCCGTGGAGGAGATAGGGTCCCGTCGGTGCGGCTCCATAGATCTCGTGCACGTAAGTCGGTGACTCACGAACCTGGCGGATCCCAATCAAATCATAACCTCGGGAATGCGATAGATGTAGTCTCCGATACCTCGGGCATAACCATCCAGTGCAGGGGTATAGCTAGGAGTCTCTTGATGCCATCGTGATCGGTTGCGCCCATAGGCTCGGGCGCTCTCCACAACCGGTGAGTCGCTGAAACTCACCTAGGTCTTCCCGGCACACATCCAACTTTCCCTATGGGTGCGCATCAACTCCTCGGGTGGGGCATGAGGTCCTACCCTCCTCCTAGCGATATAGCGCATCTCCTCCATACTGCCACGGTAAAAAAAAGAAAACTAACGTAAGCCACTATCGTCGTCTTAAAGCAGAAAGGATAGCATAACGAGAAGCAACTAGGCTAGAACTAACAATTCTATAAGGTAGGCATCATCATAATGTACAATATATACCACAACTTACTTTCTTAGTCTTATCGAACATATACATATAGCTAATGATATCTTAACATACACTCTGAGACCCTTGTCTTATATCAAACACTTAAGCTAGAGTTCAACAGACTCTATCGTATTCTGGGGACAGAATTAGGGATTCTGTTCTCCATAACAAATGAAGATCAGTGCGTTAGAGTGCGTGGGTGCAAACCATGCGTAAATCGGGTCTAACGAGGAGATCTAGCTAGAACAAATCTACTGCGCAGTGCAGGAAATTTGCGCGATTGTGCAAAAATATCACTCAAGGTGTATGTCGACGTAATACGTCTATCATCTTCGGGTTCTTAAGTCGAGGCTGCACATCCTGAAGCCGTAAGTGACGTCCATGTCGTGATTCGTGTTGCTGGTCACTTGTGTCGAAGTGATGATGGAGTGCCGACGTCATTCAGCTTAGAGGTTGGGGTCGTCCTCGCTCGTCTTCCATCGTCCGTGCTCAAGGGTATCATTACTTTCATTCTTCCTATCGTTCTTTTGTTCGCATAAGGAAAAGAAGTTCGTACTTCTACGTTCTTTCACGATACGTGAGCATGCTCCTTAGAGTCTAAGTTCGTTTCATGATAACATATCATTCATCATAAATAAGATTTTGAAAGTCGGAGAGTAAAGTTTTATTTGCAAATTTGGAAGTATGATTTCAAAAGACAGTCATGATCAATCCATATACATTTTAAAATGAATTCGTTCGTTTCATGTTGATCATTCAACTCGATACTACCATACACTTCCATCTCAATACCTGAGTAATTGTATTGGTTCAATTCAAAAATTTTGGAAAAATTTCTTTCTTGACTTCAAAAATTTTCAAAATAATGAAATTTCTCAAAGTTTCTCTAACTTGCTCATCATGCAGAAATTTTCCATTTCATGAGTTTGAGAAAGAAATGCAGTTACCTTTTTCCCGGTTGAGCTCGATGTGATGGAGTGTTGAGAGAATCGATGGGTTTCTAGAAGTCCGGTGACTCGATTTAGATTTAGAATAAAGGTCTTGGGTTTTCAAAAGAGCAAAAGCTACGATACCATACATCACGACCCATTCCGGACCAACCCGGCGGAGGCGACTAATACTAGGAGTAGTATTTTAGGGATTACGGGTAAAATAAAATGCGTAAGAATAAGCTAACATGTTTGAAGCGAGAATATAAGGTGATGTTATAATGTTTTGAAAAGGTTTAGGCCATGGGACCCCAAAACTTGGCCCGATCCGATGGGCTTGATAATTCACAACATAAAACATAAATAAAGGAGTTGAGTATAGCGGTGGAAAGTGTGTGAATACATATATGACGATATGCATTCAAGGTAAAACCCAACATTAAGTAAATCGGTCGAGGACACTAGACTCCTCAACACATCCCATCATCACCATGAGCTCAACCTGCACATTTAAAACAAACATGCGAGGGCTAAGTACAAGAAATTGCACTCGGTGGACTTATGCGAAAACATTTGATGATATTTGGATTCTGTTGCGCCAATATCGAGTAAGTCGCGAGGTTTTAGTTAAAATGCCTTGTCTTACCAAATCATTCGGTTGTAAACATAGCACGGCGGGCATTTTCTTGGTGTGTATGGTCCGTATCTCATAGTCACAATACATAATAATAAATAAATAAATAAGCGTCGAGAGGGGGCTCCCGTCTACGACCCAGTAACCGGCCGTAATCCCGTCTGACACGGTCGCTCTCTGCATGCATATGTTAACCACAGTATAGTTCGACCTTCACGCCAATCTAGCGGGCATTTATCATCGACACGGGACCCGACATTAAAAGGTTGGGTGCTACCACAACAATTGATATAATAGTTCCAACCATCTCCACACCCTACCGGCATACGAGATAGGATCCGTACACAAAGCGAAACATTTTTGGCGGTGTAATGCGGTAAAACATTTGAATAACAATTGTAGGATAAGTCTTTGTAAATAAACTCATTTGAAATAGCGGTAAAGTCACGTTTTAGTGGGGTAAGAAGGCCCACATTTTAAAGATAAAGCGCTTTGGACTATGGTTTGTTGTAATTTGAGTCTAGGTTGGTTAAATGCGTCGATATCCGATCGTCGCGTTCGGCGTCCACGCTTCTGGCGAGGCTTTAGTCGTCGCCCAAGTCTATCGAGACTTTCGAAAACTTAAGATAACTTTGATATTTCATATCGATGTGAGACCCAATTCCTTAGTGAATTGATCGTCTCTAATCACGTATCGATTGACTTTTCTGGTTCGCCGAGATCGTTCGGCGATATAAATCGTTTTAGATATATGGTTTCATTTGTGAAATCCTTTCTTATAATAATTATTATACTCAATTAGTATATCTTCACAGCGTCTTGACGTATTTACAACCGTTTAATCGTGCGTTTGATTTTGAAAAGTCGGCGAAATCGAACCTTTGGTCAACAAAGTCGATGATTTTGACCTTTAAATAGTAATTTCTTACTATTTTGCTTTATAAATCGAATTTAATCGATTTGAAAACGTAAAGTCCTATTCCTCGATTTATCTTGTAAATCAAGGACTTATAATTATTTTCGCATTTTTAATAATTCTTTTTATAATTAAAAAGCGTATTTTGGTTTTAAACGTTACAAAATGAGCGTTAAGTCTCAAACATAGCAATCTATGTTTATAAAATTTTGTAATATTTGAAAACTGTCCAGAATATTATTTTAGTAAATTTTCATAAATAAACTGTTTTAAAAAGGATTTTAAAATCCTTATTAATTATCGATAATTTCGATAATTAGATTAAAAATACTAAATGATCTTTGAAAAATTTTCTAAATTAATATAGTGTATTATTATACACTATGGTCCAGAATATGAATTTATGAAATTCATATAACACTGTTTTCTATTTATTTATATATATACATATATAAATATTCATGGTAATTCCAATAAATAGGGAATAATCATCCAAAAATTCCCAAAGTTGGTATATACCTATTATAACATCCCAACATCAGTATATAATATTCTCATAACCCATAGTTCATCATAACTATTTATTTCAATATATAACAATATTTCACACTGGTAATTATAGGGTAGTTACCAAATAAATAGTAAATAATTTCTAAAATTCTAAATAATTTCCAATATCAATAAACATTATATTATAACATTGTAACATCATAATATCAACCAAAACCATTTGAATCATCACCATATGGAGCTACAAGCTCTCGGCTTTTTTGAAAAAAATGGTATTTGATTTTCAAAAATTCCAACAATTATATACTATGTTTATACACTATAGTAAAGCATTAATACACCATTGCATGTTCAAAAATAAAATCATACATCAACCTATATTTTTATAAAGCTCTCGGCCTTAATAAAAAAAAATTAAGCATATGGTTTTCAAAATTCTAATTAAATCATATAACATATAATCAAGGTTCTAAAGCACTAATATGTCATTGCATGCTTGAAATAAAATTATACATCAAGATACTCATATATATATGTCACGGTATTTTTAAAAAATTAAGCTAGGGTTTTCAAAATTCCTAAATCAATACTATAGTCTTAAACCATATCATAGATCAATAATACATGCTTAGAATATATCAATATGTATTCGGTCCTCGCTGAACATTTTGTACCATTTTTGAAAATTATAACAATATACATACTATGGTTCGAAAATAATGCATAGGCTAGATACATTCATACTTTTCATATATATAACAACTATGTTCATTTACACATGTATACTCACATCTTTGAAAATAAAATCATCAAGAACATAGATAACCATAGCTCATGCTTCAAGAACATTCAACACATGTATATACATACTAAAGATTTTCGAACACACATACATATATATATAAGGCGGTTTGAAATTTTCGGTTTAAAAGAGGATAAAATCGAAGCTAAATACTATGTATTACCTTGAGAAGGGTCTAGGGTGTCGAGAACACTAAATGGTATCAAGTTTGGAGGAGAAATGGAGATGAAAATGGAAGAAGAAAAATTTTAAAAATGAGAGGTGTTGCTCTCGGTTTGTGTCTGAAAATGGAGAGAAAATGTGTATTTTGTGTGTTTGAAAATGTGAGAAGGATAGTGTATAAGGTGAAGAGCCTCTCTACTAATCTCTCTCTCACTTACACTACACACACACATACATAGAAAATTATGGCTGCACTTGGGAAGGAGATGATGATTAAAGAGTGCAAAGGAGCTCTTCATGTATTGGGCAAAATTTAAAGTGAAATCATTTGCATGGGAAGCATAGCGGTAGCATGGGGGGGTTCTAGGGCTGTTTTAATTTTATTTTACACATAATATATGTATTAATCATAGTATAGTTCATAGATATATAATACATGCCATAAAATAATTAAAACATAATATATGCATAAATCGGTATTCTGGATCAAATATTGAAAAATAGGATTAAAATATAAATTACACCTATTATTGATACTCATGAAATTTTAAGTCCCAAATATACACCTATAAATCATAATATATGATTTAGATATTAAATAATAGCATAGGATAAAATTATTACACATTTCAATCATATAAACCCTAATTTCGCATAGCTTGAATTTAAATTTTATAAAAACTGCATCATTCGATTTTATGGCTACAAATCTGATTTAATGCTTAATATTATTCATATATATCATATTATAAAGTTTAGATACCATAGGATAATTTAATGGTATCATTTCATGTGATAAAACCACTTATTTAAAAGATTAGGGTTTTCAAATTACAAATTGAAATTATCGAGTTTAATAACTCAATTATTGATTTTAATAATCATTAATACAGTAATTATATAAAATAATAATAGGAAATTAATTATTATAATTTCCGAGCATTAAACTCATTTTTCAAAACGTCTACAGGCGTTAACGTTAACGTCTCAAAGCGTTCAAAATCGACTCATCTCAAAATGGTCGCAGATAAGTTCATACTTACTAAATAAATATATTCCATTTAATAAAGGAATTAAGATGGAAAATAATCCCAAGCTTCCTTTTTCGAAATTTTATGAAAAGGCGGCGTTTGATCTGCGTTTGACGTTTAAAAATATTGATGAATCATTTCGTAATATTTCAATCCTTTAATTCACAATCCTTATTGAATTATGAAAAGGAATTCGTTATAACGATATCGTATCGAAATCACAAGATTCGATGTCGTAAAAGATAATATCTGACAAAACCACAATTACGGGTTGAAATACCGTGTCGTATATTCGTTTCTTTGGATTATTACACATTGCTCTTGAAACCATTCTAATTCTAAGGTAAATACAAGGCCTAGCTTCGATTTTTATCTCCATTTATTCCAAAAAAATCGAAACAGTTTTAGTATATATGTATAGGTTTCGAAAGTTTTATATATGTATCTATGTATATGTTCTTGAAACATGAGATATGTGTTCATATTGTTCTTGAGGATTTTATTTTGAAAATATATGAGAAATATGTTTAGATGAGCATAGGACATGGTATATGGAATGTATAAATGTGTCTAGCCTATGCATGATTTTCGAAACCATAGTATATATTGTATAAATTTTCGAAAATGTTATAAAATAGCTAGTAAGGACCGAATGCTTCTTAGTATATTCTAAGCATGTATTATTGATCTATGTTATGATTTAAGACTATAGTATGTTATTTAAAATTTTTGGAAAACCCTAGCTATTTGTTTCATTAAAACCGAGAGCATGTGTGTACCATACCTTGGTGTATAATTTTTATTTTAAGCTTGTGATGACATATTAATGCTTTAATGTATTGTTTATATGTTATATGATTTATTTAGAATTTTTGGAAACTATATGTTTAATTATTTAAAAATACCGTGAGCATATATATGTACATGAATGTTGATGTATGATTTTATTTTGATCATACAATAGTATATTAATACTTTAATATATTGTTTATGTATTGTATGATTTTTGGGGATTTTGAAATCAATTACCAAAATTAAATCAAAAAACCGAAGGCCTTGAGCCTAAGTATGGTGATGATTTAATTTGGTTTTGATGAATGTTTTAATGTTATAATGTTGTATTATAATGTATAAACATAGTGTATAATTGTTAGAATTTTTGAAAATCAAATACCTAATTTAAATCAAAAAAACCGAGAGCACTATGTGCATAAGGTGATGATTTAATTGGTTTTTGATGATTAAATGATGTTATATTGTTATACTATAGTATACAAACATAGTATATAATTGTTGGAATTTTTGAAAACCAAATACCATAATTAAATCAAAAGGCCGAGAGCATATATGCTCCATATGGTGATGATTTCAATTGGCTTGGTTGATATTATGATGTTACAATGTTATAATATAATGTTTAATCATGTTGGAATTTATTTGGAATTTTTAGAAATTGTTTGCTAATTATTTGGTAATTATCTTGTAATTACCGTGAATAATGCTATATATTATGGAATGAATGCTTATGATGGACTATAGGTTATATTAATGATATATATTGATGTTGGGATATTATACTATGTGTATATTAATTTTGGGAATTATTGGATAATTATTCCATATTATATGGAATTACCGAAATGTATATATATGTAAATATACTAATAAATAGCAAACAATATCATATGAATTTTATAAATTCATATTCTGGACCATAGTGTATAATAATGCACTATATTAATTTAGAAAAAATTTCAAAAGTCATTTGACATTTTTAAATTAATTATCGAGTTTTCGATAATTAATAAGGATTTTTAAATCCTTTTTAAATCAATTTATTAATAAAATATATGTTTAATCAATATTCTGGACATAATTAAATTTTACAAAATTTTATAAACATAGATTGCTATGTTTGAGACGAACGTTCATTTTATAATGTTTTAAAATCGAAAATACGCGTTTGGTTTATAAAAAGATTTATTAAAAATGCGAAATTATTTATAAGTCCCGGATTTACGTGATAAATCGAAATAGGACTTCGTTTTCAAATCGATCAAATTCGATTTATAAAGCGAAATAGTAAGAATTACTATTTGAAAGTCAAATGTTGACTTTGTTGACGATGTTGACTCAGTTGACTTTTAAGTCAACGTGCATTTACGATTGATATAATCACGCCTGGCGTAAGATATACTAATTGAGTATGATACCTCATTAGTAAAAAAGATTTCACAAATGAAATCCATATATCGAAAAGCGTGCTTATCGTTGAGCGTATCTCGAGAATCGAGAACAATTCATTTATATCGTGTTAGAGACATATTGAATTCACTAAGAAATTACTACATCGATATGAAATATCGAAGTTTATCTTACCTTTTAAGTCTCGAGACACTTGAGCGGCGTCTAAAGCCTCGTTTTTCATAAAGGTATGGACCTTAAGCAATGACGGGATTTTGACGAATGAACGAACTGGGACTTTTACAACGAACCATAGTCTGGTGGGCTTCTTATCTTCAAAATGTGGGCTTTTTCTTACCCCACTAAAATGTGACTTTCTTGTTATTCCAAATGAGTTTATTCTGATACTTATTCTACAACCGTTTAACAAATGTTTCTTGCATTACCGCCAAAAATATTTCGTTTTGTGTATGGATCTGTCTGCTTGCCGGGTAGGGCTGTGGAGATAGTTGGAACCTTATTATGACAGTTATGTCATTTGGGTCGCTCGACCTTTTAAATGTCGGGTCTGTCTTGGGATGATAAATGCAGCTAGGATTGGCGTGAAGGTTGGAACTATCGTTGTGTTAACATATGCTTGTAGAGAGTTACCGTATGTTTCGCAGGATTACGGCGGTCACGGCGTCGTAGATGGGAGGCCTCCTCTCGGCGTTTAATTTTAAATCTTGTTATGAATTGTTACTATGAGATATGGACCATACACCAAGAAAATGCTCGGCGAGCTATGTTTCTGACCGAAAATGATTTGGTAAGCCTGAGGCATTTTAACTAAAACCCTCTGTGACTTACTCGATATTGGCGGCGTAATTCAAATATTATCAAATGTTTTCGGCATGAGTCCAGAGTGCAATTTCTTGTACTTAGCCTGCGCATGTTTGTTTTTAAATCTGCGAGTTGAGCTCGATGGTGATGATGGAGGTTGTGTTGAGGTCCGGTGTCGATCGCTTATTTAGGATTTGGTTTCACCTTGAATACATATCATCATATATGTATTCACACACTTTCATTGCTAAACTCTAAACTCTTTAACATTATGTCTCTTGTATGTACTATTGAGGTCCATCGATCACGGTTTAATCTTTGGGTCGATGGCTAACCTTTTGAATTATTGAGATATTTTCTTATGCCATATTATGCGTGCTAGTTTATAACCAATGTGGTCTCTTATCTTAGTCGATTTGTCTATAATACTATTCCTAGTATTAGTCACCCTCTAGTCAGGGCTACCGGAGTAGGGCGTGACAGTGGTATCGAGCATTGTTGCTCTTTGTAAACCAAAATCCTTTTTATTCTAAGTCTAGGTCAGTCATTTGGACTTCAGTAACCACCGACTCACTCAACACTCCATCACATCGAGCTCAACCGGAAAAAGGTAATCGCATTTCTTTCTCAAAACCATGAAATGGAAATTTGTACATGTTGAGAAAATTGGAAGAACTTTTGAAAGATTTGGTTATGATGAAAATTTTATGATGAAAATGAAAGTTGAGCAAGAAATTTTTCCAAAATACCTTTGGTTGAACTAATGCAAATACTCGGTATTGATATGAAAGTACATGGTGGTACTAGTTGAATGATCAACATGGGATGAATGAATCCATTTTTGATATGCATATAAGTTTATTATGATTGTTATGTTGAAATCGTGTTTTCAAAATTTTCAATCGAGACCTTATTCGACTTTCAAAATTTTGTTTATGATGAGCGATATGTTATCATAAGGCGAACTGACTCTAAGGAGCATGTTCATATATCGTGAAAGAACATAGAAATACGAACTTCTTTTTCCTTACAAGAACAATGAGCGATAGGAAGAATGAAAGTGATGATGGCCTCGAGCTCGAGCGACGAAAGACGGCGAAAGGATGAACAAGGCGACCTCGACCTTAAAGATAAGCGGCGTCGACACTTAATCACTACTTGACATGAGTGAGCATCGACACGAATCATGACATGGACGTCACTTACGGCTGTAATGTTCAGCCTCAACTTAAAACCCGAAAATAGTAGGCGTATCACGTCGACATAAATCTCGATTTACATTTTAGCACGATCGCGCCAAATTTCCTACACTGCGCATAAATTTGTTTTAGCTAGATCTCTCGTTAGGACTCCGATTTATGCATGGTTTTCACCTGCGCACTCTAACGCACCGATCTTCATTTGTTATGAAGAACAGAACCCTAATTCTGCCTCCGAATATGATAGAGTCCGTTGAACTCTAGTTCGAGTGTTTGGTATAGGATAAGGATCTCGTAGCATATATTAAGATGTTATTGGCTTATGTATACGTTTGGGTAAGACTAAGAAGGTAAGTTATGGTATGTATTGTACATTATGATGTTGCCTACCTTATAGATTTGCTTGACCCTTACCTAGTTGCTTCACGTTATGTTTAAGTTATCCATGCCTGCTTTTGAGATGACGATAGTTGACTTATGTTAGTTTTGTTCATGACAGATGGAGGGGATGAGATACATTGCTCGGAGGAGGATTGGACCACACCCGCCCCGGGAGGAGGAGGTGGTATTTATCGCTCCGTTGGATGTCTTGTTGGGAAGACTTGGGTGAGTTTTGGCATATTACCTCCGTCTTTGGAGGCGCCCGAGCCCCAGGCGTGACTTATTATGACGACATCCAGCGCCTTCTAGCGATACTCCCTGCACTGGGATGGGTATGCAGAGATATCGGAGATTACATCTACAGGCGATGGGCGGCTACGACACAGTGGGAGACCTACCTAGATTTGTAAGTCACGACTTATGTCTGATATATACGGGCAGCATCGAGAGGACCCTACCTCCTCCCGAGTATACAGGCGGGATGAGTCGCGAGTGGCTATACACAGAGGTTCCGAGGCGATTGACCCGATCGTGCCTCCATTTCTTTTGATGAGGAAGGCACGCCCGCTTAGAGAGGCACCACGCCTACAGAGCCTTGGAGAGCCTGTATTCCCACCCACATTGGACACCCGTCGTCCACGGTACCACCTACGCCACCTATGGTCCCGCCGTACCACCGGTCGAGCACTTCCATCGGACGGCACGATGAGGGCAACAGATGTTGCGGATGGCTACTGACCGATCCGCCACGACTACGAGCATCGGGTGAATGCGACGAACGCTTTTAACCCCATGCGAGACATACCGATGGTGGAAGCGATGGGCCGGACCATCGAGGACTACCCGCATGGACATTTCGGCGGCGGAGGGCGACTCGGAGGAGGAAGAAGATCCCGGAGGAGGACGACGGTGGGAGGACGCATGATGTGAACCACGATGAAGCTTAAGGAGATTTTTTGTGTTTAAGCTTAGTTGTTTTCCTTTTCCTATGTTTAAATTGTTGCGATGGATTTAGAAACCTTAACTTTTGGAAGCCGTGTGGGCGGGACTTATTTTTTTTTTTATAACCGTCGGTATTGAACATCCCGCCTATGGCGAAAATTTTTGGATATACATATACATGACCACGATAGGGCTTTTGCGGCAAGTTATGTTTGTTAAAGAGTGATATATTACATTTAGAATCGTTTTACAATAAGGCCATAATAGTGTTGGTGTATGTTGGGTTGTGAAAAGAATAAGTGCTAATGATTACTTGTTTTCTATAGCGACATGCCTCAGAAGAAATCCGGAGCAAGAACCCGAGAGGTCGAGGTCGGGAAGGCCGAGAGGAAGGGTAGGATCCCGAGCAAGAGCGAGGATATTCCCAACCACCACCTCCACCTCAACCCGATCGCGGGATCGAAGAAATGTTTCTAAGGCAGAACCTCCCATGTCTTTAATGGGAAGGGCTACCGGAAGAAGCCGAACAATGGGTTGGGGCCATTGAGCAGTTTTACCTTCTTAAGATGCACGGCACGGAAAGGGCACATCGTGTGTCACCTTCCAATGATAGGGCGGTGACTTACGGTGGGAAGCGGAAGAAGACCTTCACTGCTGAGCAACTGGAGGAGTTCTCATGGGAGGACTTGAGGAGGCTGTGAAGTACATCCCTAAAAGCTATAAGAGGAAGAAGGGCGAGGAATTTTTCACCTAAAACAAGAAAGGATAGATGTGACCGACTATGATTGCACTTCTGCGAGATGTCGAGATATGCACCGAGCGGTGGACACCGACTTGAAAATGTCGAAAAAGTTCGGTCGGGGCTAAGAATGGAGATCGCATGTCTCTTGCCGACCATGGAGACCTATCCTGCAATGAAGCTCTCGCACGAGCTTTAGACATTGAGTGACCATGGCCGAGAATAAGTCGGTGTCGTCTCGGACACACAATCGTTGGATAGAGGAAAAGGAAATGGGAACCCAATGCGGAATAACAACCACGGGAGCTATGGGGACGCAAGTCACAAACGGCCGCGGCAAGTGAAACTGCGCGCCGCAGGACAAAGGCGGAAGAGGCGACTTATGCTCCACCGCAAGGGACCACGAGGAACAATTGAGGGCACCTCAATGCCCTAGATGCCATAGAGCACACAAGGGTGTGCACGGCAAACGTGGTAAGCTGTTACAGTGCGGGCAACGGGCATTATGCCACAATTGCCCGGTGTCACGTTCGGATGTAAGGCCGAACCAGCCGGCAATGCTCAGCCATTAAAGGGCTATCTGACTTCAACCCGGCCGCCTGGCGGTTCCAACCCCCCGGCAACTCCGGTGGCAACAACCCGGCGGTGGTGCGGCCCCAATAGCGGCGGCGCAACATACAACCCCGCAATCAGAATGGCGACCACCGCCTCAACAATGTAAGCGGCAACCACCGTTAACGCCGCCATGCGGCAAGCGGCAACCGAATCGGCGGGACCGGCGCCCGTCGGCCTCGGTAGGCTCGAGCGAGAACTACGCCTGCATAGGAGGCGAGCGAACAAAACCAGGAAACTTGGCGGTATGGGAGTTCTCCTCAACCTACCATTATAGTATTGTTCGATCTGGGTGCTTCGTATTCTTTTATTGCAAAATCATGCGTGAAATGTTGGGCCTTAGGTCCGAAAGGTCAACCGAGATATGAGAATCTCATCGCCCATAGGAGGGATTATGGTATTACACACTTTTGCTCGAACCTAGAGTTGACATTAGGATCACTTAAGGTTACGGCTAACGATCTAAACATAATACCCATGGATGATGTAGACATAATCCTAGGAATGGATGGTTAGCTAAGAATCATTCCACGATTCTATGTAAGGAAAGGAAAATTTCGTTTCACTTTCCTGGACAAGAAGCTACGCACTTCCACGGGATCAGCATGGGAAGAAGAATCCCGATAGTATCAGCACTACAAGCTAGGAGGATGATGAACCAAAATGGATGCCATGCATTCCTTGTTTGTTTGAGCGAAGAAGATAAACCCGAAGCGGGTAGAAGACATTGAAGTTGTCCAAGAATTTTCGACGTATTCCCGAGAATCTACCAGGGCGCCTCCCGATGAACAACTAGAGTTTACCATCGACTTGGAGCCGGATCAGCCCAAAGGTCGGCGCGCCTATAGAATGGCCCCAAAGGAACTAGAAGAGTGAAAATCCAAATCGAGCTTTTGGATCTAGGATTCATTAGGCAGTGTTTCACCTTGGGGCCTTTGTTTTGTTTGTTAAGAAAAGGATGGTTCTTTGAGGATGTGCATCGATTATAGAGAACTAAATAAGATGACACTAAAGAACAAATACCCTTTACCGAATTGATGACTGTTTGATCAATTGCGAGGCGGGTGTATTCTCGAAAATTGATCTTAAGTCGAGATACCATCGGTGAAAATACGATCCGAGGATGTACCTAAGGCGCATTCCAACCAGATATGGCCACTATGAGTTCATAGTTATGCCATTCGGATTAACCAATGCACCACCGTATTCATGGACCTCATGAGCAGTATTTCATCCATTTTGGATAAATTTGTTTTGGTCTTCATAGATGATATCCTTATTTATTCAAAGAATGAAGAGGATCATAGGAAATCTCTGACGGTTTTGCAAACCTTGAGAAATGAAAGACTCTTTGCTAAGTTTAGCAAATGTGAGTTTTGGTGAAGGAAGTTATGTTCCTTGGACACATTGTGTCTGCGTGAAGGTATAAAAGTAGATCCGGCCAAAGTAGAGGCCGTGCAAGAATGGAAATCACCAAAGACTAAGCACGAGATTAGAAGTTTCTAGGATTAGGCTGGTTACTAGGAGATTCATCAAGGATTCTCCAAAATTGCAGGCCAATAACCCGACTACTTGGAAGGGAATCAAGTTCAATTGGATGATGAGGCGAGGCGAGTTTCCAAATACTCAAAGAAAAATTGACGATGTGCAGGTTCTAGCAGTCCCGAAGCGGACAAGGGTATGTGGTCTATACCAACGCATCTAAGACTGGGTGGGTTGTGTTTTGATGCAAGAAGGAAAAGTGATAGCTTACGCGTCCCGAAAACTCAGACCCACGAACCGAACTACCGAACCCACGATTTAGAATTAGCAAATATGGTTCATGCAATTTGAAAATTTGGAACACCATCTCTATGGTGTGAGATGTGAGATCTTCACGGATCATAAAAGTTTAAAGTACTTCTTGAACAAAGAGATTTGAATATGAGACAAAGAAGATGGCTCGAGCTTGTAAAGGATTACTGACGTGGTATTAACTATCACCCGGTAAGGCGAATGTAGTAGGCGACGCTTGAGTCGTAAGAGCCATACCAAGTTAGGATGTCTCTTTGTACATGAGGAAAAACTCGTTGAAGAGTTTAGAAGAATGAGGATTGAACTGGTGGAACCACCGAGACAATTGTGGTCAGTCGCTACACTCACACCGACATCGATCTAAGAAAAGGATTGTCGAGACGAGGATGGTGGAAAAGTTAGAAAAGATCGAGACAAAGGATAGGGTCTGTAGGATTTAAGAATTTCCAGGCGCGAGACAACGCCTTAATGTTTGAAGGTAGGATATGCGTCCCCGGCGGCCAGAGCTTCAAAATGAAATCTGAGTGAGGCTCACGATACACCCTACACCGCCCACCTGCGGTGCAAAATGTACCAAGACACGAAGGAAAAATTTTGGTGGGAAGGCATGAAGCGAGGCGTAGCTTCTTTCGTGAAACAGCTGTCTTGTTTGCCAACAGTGAAGCGTTACATCAACGACCTTACGGAAAGTTGCAACCATTGGAAATCCACGAGTGGAAATGGGATGATATAACGATGGATTTCGTTACAAGCTTACCCAAATCGAAAAGAGGAAACACGACCATATGGGTAATTGTGGATAGACTTACCAAGAGTGCTCACTTTCTACCTATTCAAAGCACTTATGGATCTGATAAGTTGGCCCAAATTGCGTTAAGGAAATTATACGATTACATGGAGTGCCAAAATCTATTACCTCGATCGAGACTCCAAATTCACATCCAGTTATGGATTAGCTTGCGAGAGAATTGGGTACTAAACTCGATTCGATCGGCATTTCATCCACAAACCGATGGGCGATCGGAAAGAACGATCCAAACGTTAGAGGATATGCTTAGAACGATAATATTGGACCAAGGTGCAAAATGGGAAGATATTTTACCTCTGATTGAGTTTGCCTACAACAATAGCTACCAAGCGACGATCGGCATGGCCCCACACGAAGCCTTGTATGGCAAAAGTGTAGATCACCGCTTTATTGGGATGAAGTCGGTGAGAGAAAAGTTATAGGGCTGATGCGTTGAGCGAGATGATCGAGATCGTCCGACAAATTAGGATGAGAATCAAAGAGGCTCAAGATAGGCAAAAATCTTCTGACGATGTCGTAGATCCGAACTACGATTTGAAGATGGAGACAAAGTGTTTCATAAGGTCTCTCATCAAAGGGATCGTCATGTTCGGACTAAAAGGAAGTTGAGACCCCGCTTTATAGGACCATATGAGATCCTAGAGAGGATAGGTCCAGTGAGCTTATAGGTTGGCCGCCAAACCTGGGAATGTGCATAATGTTTTTCACGTGTCACAATTGCGAAAATACGTTCAAGATCCTAAGCACGTGATCCACCAAGACGACGTGATTCTCGAGCCCGACATGAGCTACGAAGAGGAACCAATGGCAATCCTCGACTATAAAGTCCAACAGCTACGGAGCAAGTCAATTCCGTTAGTCAAAGTGCTGTGGAGACACCACGGACAAGAAGAAGCCACGTGGGAACTTGAAGAGGCGATGAAAGAACGATACCCCGATTTGTTTGTCTAAAAGGTATACAAATTTCGGGACGAAATTTTTCGTAAGGGGGGTGGAATGTAATATTCCAAAGCGAACATACGATTTACATTCTAAACCCGTAATTAGGGTTTCTGGTATATAATTTTTTTTTACGACATCGAATATTGTGATTTCGATACGATATCGTTATAACTAATTCTTTTATAATTCACTAAGTATTGTGAATTACGAAAATGAAATTTATGGAATGATACGATAGTATTATTTTAACGTCAAATGCATATCGAACGTCAGCATTTTATGGAAATCTCTGAGCTGCAAAGCTTGGAATTAATTTCCATCTTAATTCCTTTATTAAAAGGAATATATTTATAAAGTAAGTACGAGCTTACTATGACCATTTTGAGATGAGTCGATTTTGAACGTTTTGAGACGTTTTGAACGTCAACGTCTAGAGACGTTTTGTAAAATGAGTTTAATGCTCAGCAAATTATAATAATTAATTTCCTATTATTATTTTATATAATTTCAGTATTATTAATTATTAAAATCGAATTTTCAGTTATTAAAATTCGATATTTTGGTATTGAATTTTTCGAAAACCCTAAGTTTATAAACTTTGGTTTTTCACATGAAATGACACCATTAAATTATCATATGGTATCTAAACTATATGTTATAATATATATGAGTATTATTAAGCTATGAAATCAGTTTTTAGATCATTAAAACTCGATAGCATACATTTATAATTTTCGAAACCTAATTTTTGAAATTAGGGTTTCATATGCATGAATTGATGCTATTATTTTATCCTATGCTATTATTTAATAGCTAAATCATATATTATGATATATATGTGTATGTTTGATCTAAATGTACATAAGTATCAATAATAGGTGTGATTTACATTTTATTTCCTATTTTCTCAAATTTTTATCGGTATTTTCAAATATGAGCATATGTTGTGTTTTAATTATTTTTATGACATGTATTATATATCTATGAATCATGTATGATATATATAATGTATTATGTGTAAATTAAAAATTAAATCAGCCCTAAACCTACCCCCCATGCGCCAGTACCCCCCTTGAGAGCAAGCATGCACTCCACCTTTTTTCTACCCAATGCATGGCTTAGCTTTTCACTTAGCCTAATCATCACACTAATACTCATCATTAGCTGCAGATTTTGTGCCATTTCTTGGCCAAAATCGAGAGAGAGTGATAGGTATAGGAGAGACTCTTACACTCTTCACTCACTATCCTTCTCACAATTTCAAACACACAAAATACACTCCATTTCTCTCCATTTTCTGCCCCTAAAAACCGAGAGCCACACCCCTCTATTTTAAAATTTCCTCTCTTCCATTCTTCTCCATTTCTCCACTTCACAACCTTGATACTTACATTGCTCTTGAAACCATTCTAATTCAAAGGTAAATATGAGGCTAGCTTGATTTTTATCTCCATTTATTCCAAAAAATCAAACAGCTTTTAATATATATGTATAGGTTTCAAAGTTTTATATATGTATCTATGTATATGTTCTTGAAACATGAGATATGTGTTCATATTGTTCTTGAGGATTTTATTTTGAAAATATATGAGAAATATGTTTAGATGAGCATAGGACATGGTATATGGAATGTATGAATGTGTTCAACCTTTATCATGATTTTCAAACCATAGTATATATTGTATAAATTTTTGAAAATGTTATAAAATAGCTAGTAAGGACCAAATGCTTCTTAGTATATTCTAAGCATGTATTATTGATCTATGTTATGATTTAAGACTATAGTATGTTATTTAAAATTTTTGGAAAACCCTAGCTATTTGTTTTATTAAAACCGAGAGCATGTGTGTACCATACCTTGGTGTATAATTTTATTTTAAGCTTGTGATGACATATTAATGCTTTAATGTATTGTTTATATGTTATATGATTTATTTAGAATTTTTGGAAACCATATGTTTAATTATTTAAAAATACCGTGAGCATATATATGTACATGAATGTTGATGTATGATTTTATTTTGATCATACAATAGTATATTAATACTTTAATATATTATTTATGTATTGTATGATTTTGTTGGGATTTTTGGAAATCCATTACCAAAATTAAATCAAAAAAACCGAAGGCCTTGAGCCTAAGTATGGTGATGATTTAATTTGGTTTTGATGAATGTTTTAATGTTATAATGTTGTATTATAATGTATAAACATAGTGTATAATTGTTAGAATTTTTGAAAATCAAATACCTAATTTAAATCAAAAAAACCGAGAGCACTATGTGCATAAGGTGATGATTTAATTGGTTTTTGATGATTAAATGATGTTATATTGTTATACTATAGTATACAAACATAGTATATAATTGTTGGAATTTTTGAAAACCAAATACCATAATTAAATCAAAAAGCCGAGAGCATATATGCTCCATATGGTGATGATTTCAATTGGTTTGGTTGATATTATGATGTTACAATGTTATAATATAATGTTTAATCATGTTGGAATTTATTTGGAATTTTTAGAAATTGTTTGCTAATTATTTGGTAATTATCTTGTAATTACCGTGAATAATGCTATATATTGTGGAATGAATGCTTATGATGGACTATAGGTTATATTAATGATATATATTGATGTTGGGATATTATACTATGTGTATATTAATTTTGGGAATTATTGGATAATTATTCCATATTATATGGAATTACCGAAATGTATATATATGTAAATATACTAATAAATAGCAAACAATATCATATGAATTTTATAAATTCATATTCTGGACCATAGTGTATAATAATGCACTATATTAATTTAGAAAAATTTCAAAAGTCATTTGACATTTTAAATTAATTATCGAAGTTTTCGATAATTAATAAGGATTTTAAATCCTTTTAAATCGCTTTATTAATAAAATATATGTTTAATCAATATTCTGGACATAATTAAATTTTACAAAATTTTATAAACATAGATTGCTATGTTTGAGACGAACGCTCATTTTATAACGCTTTAAAATCGAAAATACGCGTTTGGTTTATAAAAGATTTATTAAAATGAAAAATTATTTATAAGTCCCGGATTTACGTGATAATTAGAAATAGGACTTTACGCTTTCAAATCGATCAAATTCGATTTATAAAACGAAATAGTAAGAATTACTATTCGAAAGTCAAAATTGTCGACTTTGTTGACCGTGTCGACTCAGTTGACTTTTTAAGTCAACGTCGCCATTACGATTGATGAATCGCCAACTGGCGTAAGATATACTTATTGAGTATGATACCTCATTAGTAAGAAAAGATTTCACAAATGAAATCCATATATCGAAAACGTGCTTATATCGTTGAACGTATCTCGAGGAATCGAGAACAATTCATTCAGATCGTGTTAGAGACATATTAAATTCACTAAGAAATTCAGTCTACATCGATATGAAATATCGAAGTTTATCTTAGCTTTTAGAAGTCTCGAGAGACTTGAGCGACGTACTAAAGCCTCGCTTTTTCGTAAAGGTATGGACGCAAACGCAGCGACGGGATTTTGACGAACGAACGAACTGGGACTTTTACAACGAACCATAGTCCAGCGGCTTTTATCTTCAAAATGTGGGCCTTTTCTTACCCCACTAAAATGTGACTTTCTCGTTATTCCAAATGAGTTTATTACGATTTATTCTACAACTGTTTAACAAATGTTTTACCATTACACCGCCAAAATATTTCATTTTGTGTATGGATCCTATCTGTTTGCTCGGGTAGAGTGTGGAGATGGTTGGAACCTTATTATGACGAGTTATGTCATTTGGGTCGCCTCCCAACCTTTAAATGTCGGGTCCCTTGGGATGATAAAGGCCTGCTAGGATTGGCGTGAAGGTTGGAACTATACGTGTTAACATATGCTTGTAGAGTGATCGTGTCTTTATGACGGATTACGGCCGGTCACGGCGTCGTAGATGGGAGGCCTCCTCTCGACGCTTAATTTTAAATATCGTTATGAATTGTTACTATGAGATATGGACCATACACATCGAAGAAAATGCTCGGCGAGCTATGTTTACTGAACGAAAATGATTTGGTTAGCCAAGGCATTTTAACTAAAACCCTATGACTTACTCGATATTGGCAGTAATTCAAATATTATCAAATGTTTTCGGCATGAGTCCACTGAGTGCAATTTCTTGTACTTAGCCCTGCATGTTTGTTTTTAAATGTGCAGGTTGAGCTCTGATGGTGATGATGGAGGCTGTGTTGAGGAGTCCAGTGTCCTCGATCGCTTATTTAGGATTTGGTTTCGCAATACATATCATCATATATGTATTCAAACATTTTCATTGCTAAACTCTAAACTCTTTAACATTATGTTCATCAGTATGTACTATTGAGGTCCATCGATCACGGTTTAATCTTTGGGTCCGATAGCCTAACCACTTTGAATTATTGAGATATTTTCTTATGCCATATTATGCATGCTAGTTTATAACCAATGTGGTCTCTTATCTTAGTCAATTTGTCCTATAATACTATTCCTAGTATTAGTCACCCTCTAGTCAGGCTACCCGGTAGAGGCGTGACAATTTTAAAGTAACGGTTCGGTTAGGTTACGGTTCTAGAACCGTTTGGACCCGGACCAGTTCAAACCCGACCCATTTTGTCCGGTTCCGGTCCGACCCGGTCAGTTTTTTTTTTTTTTTTTTTTTAATTTGAGCATTACATGTCCACTTTTTTTCGTAAGAGCATATATCCTTAATATTACACATACTATAAATGGTAGATTGTTACTGGAAGTTCAATATCCTTAATATTTAACAATATTTCGTGAATTAATTTATGTATATCTATATTACATAATAGATATATAATATAAGTAATATAACCGCATAAGGTAAGAAACTTGTTTTCGGACCTTTTACCCATCTCAGACACGTGAATTGCAATATACCCTAAATGATTAAATTTATTAGCGATGCTTAATTAGATATCTCCCTTAATTGACTCGACCATATTATAATTCTAACTCTCTGTTCATTATTTTCTCTTGAAAATTGGAGGTCCTAATTTTTGTGTTTTGCATTCGTTCCCCCAAATTATTAAGCTACTCTTGATAATCACAATACAAGTATCTGACAAATATAAATATAGGTGAGGTATTTAAATATATATATATATATATATATATATATATATATATATAAATTAAAATAATCGTGGCATAATAAATTTATCCTTAATAAGAATGATTGTGTAATATCATATAATATATTCAATTTAATCCATAAACCATGTTGAGGCTCGTGTTCTTTTCAATCTAATCCATAATCCATAAACAATGTAAAATATCACATGATACAACCGGTACGACTAGGTTCAAAATACGTCTATATTTATTTATAATATATTTTATATTTTAGTCCAATAAAGATTTTTCCTTTGTTGAAATTTAAAATATGAAATTCAAAATTTTGGGGATTTAGGTGTAGCGGCCCAACGGGTAACCAGTTAGCAATGGGTAATACCCGGTCCGGAACCATAACTTGATGGTCCGGATCCGTCCGGATCCATGTTTATCGGGCGGTTCGCAACCGTAACCAATACTAATTTATTGGTTACGATCCGAAAAAAGCTTGCCGTTGACATCCCTAGTACCAACCGCCATCCATGAGAAAATAGATAATCTATATTACCAATAGCTTAAAAATACAAATGCTTTGAAAAATGGGAATGTTGCAGATTCAACCAAAAAACAAACTGAAGTTCATATCATTTGTTTACTCATATTCAATGGAATGATATACACATCATCCCAGCAATCATAAATGAAGATTTGGCAATATACAACTTAAACATTTGACAAGTAAAATGCAAACGGCAAACCTAATGCTATATCGACATAGTGGTGCAGCAAAGTACTGACCAATTTCACGTGTTTAGCACTACAACTATAACAAGTGATCAAATCACCCATACTAATCAAATCATAATTGATGCATCTAAAGTACCTCAACATAATAAAATAAGGGTTCGAGCTTATTTACCATTTTTTGAAAAAATGTGTGCCGTGAATATCCATTTGTAAAAATAAGCCCATTTGATTATTTTAATATATTTTCATCAAATATCACAAGAAATTTGTGCCGAGTCAAAGAATCTTACAGATTTTACACACCAAAATTTGTGCCAGGAATCTTTGTCCTTGTCTCGTAAACCGGAACCTGCTTTAATTCAAATGGTTATAAAACAACAAACTACCCTATCACTCTCTCTCACTCTCTCGGCCTCTCTCTCTCTCTCTCTCTCTCTATCTTATCCATGGCCAAGTTATCTCCAATCTCTCTCTCTCTCTCTCTATCTCTCTCGGCTAACCCGGATGGCCAACCTCCAACCCACCCTCCGCCAACCCTCCCGCCAACACCCCTACCAACCCCCACCCTCCAACACCTCGCTGCCAACCCACCCCTGCCAACACCTCCCGGCCAACCCTCCCACGGCCAACCCACCTCCCGCTGCCAACCCTCCGTGGCCAACACCTCCCGGCCAACCCCTCACGCCCAACACCCCGCGGCCAACCCTCCCCGCCAACCTGCTCCGGCGTGCCAACCCTCTCCCGACGGCGACTATGGCTTCTTCTTCTTCTTCTTCTTCACAGGTTCGTTTTTTTTATTTTTGGTTCGTTTTTTTATTTTTATTTGTTATATTCTACAAAAAAAATGCAATGAAAATAGATCTAATTGTATATTTTTCAAATTTAATTATTATGCTTAGTGAATTTTGAATTATATGCTTCGTTAATTAATTAACGCTTTGTTATTTCAATTATTATGCTTCCTGAATTTCGAATTATATTATATTGTTAATTATGCTTTGTTATTTCAATTATATTGTTAATTATGCCTTTATATTGTCGAATTATGCCTTGTTAATTATATTGTTAATTATACCTTGTTAATTATATTGTTAATTATGTCTTGTTATATTGTCAATTATATTGTTAATTATGCCTTTTATATTATATTGTTAATTATGCTTTGTTATTTTAATTATTATGCTTCGTGAATTTCAAATTATATGTTTGGTTATATTGTTAATTATGCTTTGTTATGCTTCGTGAATTAGCAAATTTCGAATTATATGCTTTGTCGAATTATATGTTTTGTTATATTGTAATACTATTGAAAAAAATATTGAAACATTGTGGGTCAGTAAGTTAAAAAAACTGATATTATTAAAAATATGTCAAATATATTGTAACAAAATATAGCGGTTTTCCTTTTTTATATATATTATTTAGTTAATGAAGTTTGAAATTTACAATAATTTAATATAGTTTGTTAAATTTCAAAGTAATAAATGATATAATTGTAAATAATTATGAAAAATAATATTAAATATAGTATTTTGACTGTATAATTGTGACACACTAAAAAACCAAATTTTGGCATGGGTGGAGTATCTGATGCTCCTTGTAAAGACTAATTTAAATTTACAAGAAACTACTCAAATTGTTATCTCCAATATAATTTTTCTTTCTAGATTTCACTGGCTAGTTAATTCTTTGCATCGACCTCAAGCCCTGCTCAAATCTAATGTATTTTGCATGGACGAATGAATGAGCCACTTACTAGAAAACAAAACAAAAGCTTCACATTATGCAAAAAGTGGACCAGCTTAGTTGGGCAAAATTCATAACCAAATATATTTCACAAAAAGTGCCACAAACATTTAAAAAAGCGCACAAAATAGAATAAGACATATTTATTTTGTTCATGGCCTCATCATTGGTCACACCACCTATATAAAATCATAGGTATGCTTTGTTTAATTATATGCTTTGTTATATTGTTAATATGCTTTGTATATTTTCAAATTTTATTTTGTTTGTTTATATTGTTAATTATGTATTGTCTATATTTCACTAAGGAGCATTAAATTTCATTTCCGCATGAATTACCAAAGATGTTGATTCGCTATTCTTAGCTAAATTATGAAAAATTAAACAAACAAAATAGTAATCGAATTAAAAGTGGCTCATCAACAACACACCAACTTATTGAAAAAATTCTCCATTTAAAATAAATGGTTGAAGAATTAAATAGTTAGGGCACTTAAAGTATAGTATAAATATAGTAACTGAATTAAATAAAATGCAAGCATAGTTGGCCTATCATATGTCCCAAGGTAGAGGTACTTGTGTAACAGCCCGCCAACCCTAAGTACGGCTTAGCAGGGACTGTTATTGATAAACGGAATTAAGTAATGGGTAATGACATGGAACACTGAATGGTGTGACATATATCGGGGATAATTTTGAAACTTCATGAGTTTAGGGTTTTACAACATGAAACATAACATACATATTACTTCATAATCTGGCAGCGGAAAACATGTGATTTACTGTCACGACCCCATTCCGGACCAACCCGGACTGGAGGGCGACTAGTACTAGGAGTAGTATTTTAGGGGTTACATGGATAGAATAGAGATGCATAAAGATAAACTAACATGCTTGAACAGAATATGAAATGATGTTATATTGTTTTTGAAAAGGTTTAGGCCATCGGACCCCAAAACTTGGCCTGATCCGATGGGCCTCAATAGTTTATAAACATAAAGCGTAAATAAGGGAGTTCAGAGTATAGCGGCGAAAGTGTGTGAATACATATATGATTTATATGCATTGAGTATAAACCACAAATTGAAGTAAATCGGTCGAGGACACCGGACTCTCAACACATTCCCCATCATCACTATCGAGCTCAACCTGCACATTTAAAAACAAACATGCAGGGCTAAGTACAAGAAATTTGCACTTAGTGGACTCATGCCGAAAACATTTGATAGAATTTGGATTCTGTTGCCAATATCGGGTAAGTCACATGGTTTTAGTTAAAATGCCTTGGCTTACCAAATCATTTTCGTTAAGAAACATAGCTCGGCCGAGCATTTTCTTGGTGTGTATGGTCCGTATCTCATAGTCACAATACATAATAATAATAAATAATAAGCGTCGAGAGGCCTCCATCTACGACGCCGTGACCGTCGTAATCCCGTCAAAGACACGGTCACTCTGCAAGCATATGTTAACACAACATAGTTCCAACCTTCACGCCAATCCTAGCTGGCATTTATCATCCGACACAGGACCCGACATTAAAAAGGTTGGTGCTACCACAACAATTGATATAATAGTTCCAACTATCTCCACACCTTCTACCCGGCAAACAGATAGATCCATACACAAAGCGAAATATTTTTGGCGGGTGTAATGCAAGAAACATTTGTTAAACAGGTTGTAGGATAAGTCTTTGTAAATAAACTCATTTGAAATAACAAGAAAGTCACGCTTTTAGTGGGGTGAAAAGGCCCATATTTTGAAGATAAAGCCCACATTCGTGAGGTAAGAAAAGGAGCCCACCGGACTATGGTTCGTTGTAAAGTCCCAGTTGGCTCGTCAAAAAATCCGTCATTGCGTTTGGCCCACACCTTTACTGAAAAAGCGGTTTTAGTGCGTCGCTCAAGTCTTCGAGACTTTCGAAAACTAAGATAAACTTCGATATTTCATATCGATGTAGACCAATTCCTTAGTGGATTCAATACGCCTCTAATACGATATACGATCGACTTTTCTCGTTCCTCGAGATACGCTCAACGATAAGCACGTTTTCGATATATGGATTTCATTCGTGAAATCTTTTCTTACTAATGAGGTATCATACTCAATTAGTATATCTTACGCATCTTGACGTGTTTATAAACGTATAATCGTACGTTTGACTTTAAAAGTTAACGAAGTCAACACTGGTCAACAAAGTCAACGATTTTGACTTTTAAAAAGTAATTTCTTACAATTTTGTTTAAAAAATCGAATTTGATCAATTTGAAAACGTAAAGTCCTATTTCTCGATTTATCTTGTAAATCAAGGACTTATAATTATTTCGCATTTTACTAACCTTTTATAATAAAAGCGTATTTTGGTTTTTAAACGTTATAAAATGAACGCTCGTCTCAAACATAGCAATCTATGTTTATAAACTTTATAAAATTTAAAACTGTCCGAATATTAATAGACATATATTTTATTAATAAACTGAATTAAAAAGGATTTTAAACCCTTTTAAATTATCGAAATTTTCGATAATTGGATTAAAAATACTAATGACCTTTGAAAAATTTTCTAAATTAATATAGTGCATTATTATACACTATGGTCCAGAATATGAATTTATCAAATTCATATGATATTGTTTGCTATTTATTTATATACATACATATATATATTTACGGTAATTCCAATAAATAGGGAATAATTATCCAAAAATTCCCAAAATTGATATATACTTAATATAATATCCCAACATCAATATACTTCACCAATATAACCCATAGTTCATCATAACCATTTATTTCACAATATATAACAATATTTACGGTAATAACTTGATAATTACCAAATAATTAGCAAACAATTTCTAAAAATTCTAAATAAATTCCCACATGATTAAACATTATATTATAACATTGTAACATCATAATATCAACCAAACCAATTGAAATCATCACCATATGAGCTTGTAAGCTCTCGGCTTTTTTGATTATTCTTGGTTTTTGTTTTCAAAAATTCCAACAATTATATACTATGTTTATACACTATAGTATATTAATATAACATCATTTAATCATCAAGAACCAATTAAATCGTCACCATATAAGCTTGTAAGCTTTAGACATTTGATTTAAATAGGTAAATGATTTCCAAAATTCTAATTAATTCACACAATGCATAAATAATATACTAAAGCATTAAAACACCATTACATGTTCAAAAATAAAATCATACACCAACATATACATATAGTATGCTCGGCCTTTTATAAAAATCATGCATTTGATTTTCAAAAATTTAGGTAAATCATAGAACATGTAATCAAGGTCCTAAAGCATGAATATGACATTGTATGATTAAAAATAAAATTTATACATCATGGTACATGTTTAAAAAGCTCACGGTATTAATGAAATAAATAGCTAGGGTTTTCCAAAATTTTAATTAACATACCATAGTCTTAAATCATATCATAGATCAATAATCCAAGCTTAGAACATGTTTAAATAAAATCGGTCATCATGAAGAATTTTTATACATTTTCAAAAATTATTTTAACATCTCATATGGTTCAAAATTATGAACAAACACTAGATCTATTCAAAATTAAATAAACAATACCATCCATGCTCTTCTAACATTTATTCATATATTTGGAAATAAGGTCATCAAGAACAATATATCTCATGCTCAAGAACATTTAAAACATATATATACATATATATAACATTCAAACATACATAAATATATACAAGAGCATGCTCGATTTTTCCGGAATAAAGAGGATATAATCGATACTATGGCCTTATTTACCTTGGAAATGATATGGAATCACAAGAACAATATAGTGTAGCTAGTTGGGAGAGGAATAGAAAGAAAGAAGAAGAAGAAAGCTTTCGAAAATTGGGGAGAATGGCTCGGTTCTTGGAGCAGAAATGGGAGAAAATGGAGAGTTTGTGTGTTCCAAGAGTGGTAATGGAGTGTATAGGAGAGGTGAAGAATGGGAAGGTCTCCCTATGTTATCTCTCTTTTCTCTCTCGATTTTTAGCCCAAAATGGGGCAAAAATCTGCAGCAAATGATGGAGTTTAGTGATGATTAGGCTAGGTTTAAAAGGTAAGCCATGCATTGGTCAAAATAGAGTGGAGCTCACGCCTTGTTTGGTGATGATGGGCGGCGCATGGGGTGTTTAAGGGGCTGATTTATTTTAATTTTGTACCTTAATACATAATATATATATCATACATGATCATAGATATATAATACAAGCCATAAAAATAATTAAATCATGCCTATAGCATTTATTCGAAATTACCGATCCAAAATGGAAAAATAGGAATAAAAATACAAATCACACCTATTATTGATACTCATGCCATTTTCGATCCAAATATACATATATACATCATAATATATGATTTAGATATTGAATAATAGCATAGGATAAAATTATAGCATTAATTTATGCATATGAAACCCTAATTCCAAGAATTATGTTTTGAAAATTATAATTATAAGCTATCGAGTTTTAATGTTCCAAAAACTGATTTCATAGCTTAATAATACCCATATATATCATATTATAAAGTTTAGATACCATAGGATAATTTAATAGTGTCATTTCATGTGAAAAACCAAAGTTTATAAACTTAGGGTTTTCAAAAATTTCAATACCAAATATATCGAATTTAATAACTGAAAATTCGATTTTAATAAATATTAATACAGAAATTATATAGAATAATAATAGGAAATTAATTATTATAATTTCACGAGCATTAAACTCATTTTACAAAACGCCTCTAGACGCCGACGCTCAAAACGCCTCAAAACGCTCAAAATCGACTCATCTCAAAATGGTCGCAGAAGTTCATACTTACTAAATAAATATATTCCTTTTAATAGAGGAATTAAGATGGAAATTAATTCCAAGCTTCACCGCCGAAAATTTCATGAAAAGTCGACGCTCGATACGCTTGACGTTAAAATATATCGACTAATCATTTCGTAATATTTCAATCCTTTATTTCACAATCCTTAGTGAATTATGAAAGGAATTGTTATAACGATATCGTATCGAAATCACAAGATTCGATGTCGAAAAGATAATATACGGCAAAACCCTAATTACGGTTTAGAAAACCGTAATCGTATATTCGCTTCTTTGGAATATTACATTCCACCCTTACTGAAAAATTTCATCCTCGAAATTTGTATACCTTTAGAAAAATAGATCGGGTATTTTCTCTCATCGCTTCTTCAAGCTCCCACGCGGCTTCTTCTGCCTGTGGTGTCTCCACAAAGACTTTGACTAACTGAATCGACTTGCTCTGTAGTTCTTGAACTTTGTGGTCAAGTATGGCTGCAGTTCTTCCTTATAGCTCATGTCTCGCTCGAGGATCACGTCGCCTTGGTGAATCACGTGCTTTGGGTCGTGAACGATTTTCGTCATGCGACGTGAAAACATTATGGACATTCCCTAGGTTTGGCGGAAGAGCCAACCTATAAGCTCTTGGACCTATCCTTTCTAGGATCTCATAAGTTCAATGAAACGGGTCTAAGCTTTCCTTCGTGCCAAACCTCGACAATCCTTTCGATGGAGAGACCTTAAGAAATACTTTGTCTCCATCCTCAAACCGTAGTTCGGATCTACGCGTGACGTCAGTAAGATTTCTGTCATCCGAGCCTCTTTTATCCTCATCCTAATTTGTCGAACGATTTCGATCATTTCGCTCACCGCATCGTGCCCTATGACTTTTCTCTCACCGACTTCATCCCAATAAAGTGGTGATCTACACTTTTGCCATACAGGCTTCAGATGGGGCCATGCCGATCGTCGCTGATAACCGTTGTTGTAAGCAAATTCCATCGAGGTAAAATATCTTCCCATTTTGCACCTCGATCCAAAATTACGGTTCTAAGCATATCTTCTAGGGTTTGGATCGTTCTCCGATCGCCCATCGGTTTGTGGGTGGAATGCCATCTCGAAATTTAATCTGCACTCCGCCTCTTTGCAAGCTAATCCAAAACCCGGATGTGAACTTAGAGTTTCGATCGAGGTAATAGATTTTGGCACTCCATGTAGTCGCACAATTTCCTTAACGCATACCGGGCGACTTATCGATCCATAAGTGCTTTGAATAGGTGAAAGTGAGCACTTTGGTAAGTCTATCCACAATTACCCATACGGCCGTGTTTCCTTCTCGATTTGGGTAAGCTTGTAACGAAATCCATCGTTATATCGTCCCACTTCCATTCGGGATTTCTAACGGTTGTAACTTCCGTAGGTCGTTGGTGTAGGGCCTTCACTTGTTGACAAACAAGACATATGTTTCTACGAAAGAAGCTATGTCTCGCTTCACGCCTTCCCACCAAAATTTTTCCTTCGTGTCCCGGTACATCTTAGTACTTGCTGGGTGGGCGGTGTAGGGCGATCGTGAGCCTCACTCATGATTTCGCTCAAGCTCTGCGTCGTCGAACGCATATCCTACCTTCAAACAATAAGGCGTTATCCGTGCCTCTTGAAAATTCTCAATCCTTCGCACCTTAGTCTTTCTCGGATCTTTTCCAACTTTTCTCCATCCTTTGTCTCGACAATTCTTTTCTTAGATCGATGTCGCGTGAGCGTAGTAACACTGACTCACGATTGTCCCGGTGGTTTAACCAGCTCAATCCTCATTCTACCAAACTCTTCAACGAGTTTTCCTCCGTATAAAGAGACATCCTAACTTCGGTATGGCTCTTACGACTCAAGGCCGTCGACTACTACATTCGCTTTGCCGGGTGATAGTTAATACCGCAATCGTAATCTTTACTAATTCTAGCCATCTTCTTTGTCTCATATTCAGATCTCTTTGTTCAAGAAATACTTCAAACTTTTATGATCCGTGAAGATCTCACATCTCACACCATGTAGATGGTGTCTCCAAATTTTAGGGCATGAACTACACCGCTAATTCCAAATCGTGGGTTGGGTAGTTCAGCTCGTGGGGTCCGAGTTGTCGGGATGCGTAAGCTATCACTTTTCCTTCTTGCATCAAAACACATCCCAATCCGGTCTTAGATGCGTCGGTATAGACCACATACCCTTGTCCGCTTCGACCGCTAGAACTGTGCCTCGTCAATTTTTCTTTGAGTATTTGAAAACTCGTCTCGCACTCCTCATTCAATTGAACTTGATTCCTTTCCGAGTAGTCGGGTTATTGGCCTTGCAATCTTGGAGAATCCTTCATGAATCTCCTATAGTAGCCACTAATCCTAGGAAACTTCTAATTTCGTCTTTGCGTCTTTGGTGATTTCCATTCTCGCACGGCCTCTACTTTGGTTGATCTACTTTATGCCTTCAGCAGACACGATGTGTCCAAGGAACATAACTTCCTTCACCTAAAACTCGATTTGCTAAACTTAGCAAAGAGTCTTTCATTCTCAAGGTTTGCAAAACCGTCAGAGATGTTCCTTATGATCCTCTTCATTCTTTGAGTAGATAAGGATATCATCTATGAAGACCAAAACAAATTTATCCGAAATGGATGAAATACTGCTCATGAGGTCCATGAATACGGTGGGTGCATTGTTAATCCGAATGGCATAACTATGAATTCATAGTGGCCATATCTGTTCGAATGCGCCTTAGGTACATCCTCGCATCGTATTTTCAGTGATGGTATCCTCGACTTAAGATCAATTTTAGAGAATACACACGCCTCGCAATTGATCAAACAGTCATCAATTCGGTAAAGGGTATTTGTTCTTTAGTGTCATCTTATTTAGCTCTCTATAATCGATGCACATCCTCAAAGAACCATCCTTCTTCTTAACAAACAAAACAAAGCGCCCCAAGGTGAAACACTGCCTAATGAATCCTAGATCCAAAAGCTCTTGATTTGGATTTTCACTCTTCTAGCTCCTTTGGGGCCATCCTATAGGCGCCTTCGACACCGGGCTGATCCTCGCTCCAAGTCGATGGTAAACTCTAGTTGTCTATTAGAGGTAGTCTGGTAGATTTTCGAACACGTCCAAAATTCTCGACAACTTCAATGTCTTCTACCCGCTCGGGTTTATCCTCATCGTTTAAATAAACAAGGAATGCATGGCATCCCTTCTCGTTCATCATCCTCCTAGCTTGTAGTGTCGATACTATCGAATCCTCCTTCCCATGCCGATTCCGTGAAAATGCGTAGCTTCTTCGTGAAAGTGGAACGAAATTTTCCTTTCCTTACAGAGAATCGTGGAATGATTCTTAGCTAACCATCCCATTCCGAGGATTATGTCTACATCATCCATGGGTATTATGTTTAGGTCATTAGCCGTAACCTTAAGTGATCCTAATGTCAACTCTAGGTTCGAGCAAAAGTGGGTGCTGATCATAATCCCTCCTATAGGTGATGAGATTCTCATATCCCGGCTTGATTTTTCGGACCTAAGGCTCAAGATTTCTACGCATGATTTTGCAATAAAAGAATGCGAAGCACCGTGATCGAACAATACTATAACATGTAGGTTGAGTAGAACTCCCATACCGCCAAGTTTCCTGGTTCTGCTCGCTCGCCTCCCATGCATGCGTAGCTCTAGCCCCGAGCCGGCCGAGGCCGACGGGCGCCGGTCCCGGCTGATTCGGCGGTTGTTGCTCGCTGTTCTTCTGCTTGCCGCGTTGGCGCTGGCGGTGGTCGACGCCTCTGCTGTTGCGTGGTTGCCGCCATCGCTGCTTGCGGTGGTTGCTTCGCGATTCGCCATTGTTCTGCGCTGTTGGAGTTGTTGTTGAGGTGAAATTGGCCGCCACCGAGTTGAGGGGGGGTTAATGAAACCGCCGCGGGCCGGGTTGAAGTCAGATAGCCCTTAATGGCTGAGCATTGCCCGGTTGGTTCGGTCTTACATCCGAACGTGATACTGGGCAATTGTTGGCGTAATGCCCGTTGGCCCCGCACTTATAACAGCTTACCACGTTTGCCGTGCACACACCCTTGTGTGTCCTATGGCATCGAGGGCATTGAGGTGTCCTCGACGGTTCATGTGGTCCCCTTGCTGGTGGAGCATAAGCTGCTCTCTTCCAGCCTTGTCCTTGTGGCGCGTCTCCTTGCCACGGGCGCTTGTGACTCGCGTCCCCAAAGTTTCCGCGGTTGTTATTCCCGCGGTTGGGTTCCCATTTCCCTTTTCCTCTGTCTGCAGTGCATTGTGTGTCGAGATGCCACCGACCTATTCTCGGTCATGGTCAGCTCAATATCTAAAGCTCGTGCAAGAGCTTGATGTAGAACAGTCTCCATGGTCGGCAAGAGACATGCGATTCCATTCTTAGCCCCGCTCGAACTTTTCCGACATTTTCAAGTCGGTGTCCACCAATTGGTGCATATCTCGACATCTCGCAGAAAGCGATCATAGTCGGTCACGATCATCCTTTCTTGTTTTAGCGGAAGAATTCATGCTTCTTCTTCCTCTTATAGCTTTTAGGATGTACTTCATACAGCCTCCTTTGAAATCCTCCCACGAGAATTCCTCGAGTTGTTCAAATGAAAAGTCTTCTTTCCGCCTCCCACCGTAAGTCACCGGTCCGATCAGTGGAAGGTAACACACGACAACCTTTCCGTGCGTGCACCTTAAAGGTAAAATCCGCTCAATGGCCCTAACCCATTGTTCGGCTTCTTCCGGCTACCTTTCGTTAAAGACGGAGGGTTCTGCCTTAGAAACATTTCTTCGATCCCGCGATCGGGTTGAGGTGGAGGTGGTGGTTGGGGAATCTCTTCGGCTCTTGCTCGGGATCCTACCCTTCCTCTCGCCTTCCCGACCTCGACCTCAGGGTTCCCGCTCGGATTCCTTCTGGAGGTATGTCGCTATAAAAACAGTAATCATTAGCACTTATTCCTTTCACACTCAACATACACCAACGCTTATTACGGCTTTCTTCAGAAAAGCGATTCCAAACAGGATATCATTCTTAACAAACATAACTTGCCGCAAAAGCCCTATTAGGGTCATGTATATATATATATCCAAAATTTACGTCAGGCGGGATGTTCAACCAACGGTTATGCGTAAGAAAAAGTAAAACATAAGTCCCGCCCACACGGCCTTCCAAAAGCTAAGGTTCTAAGTCCAACACTAAAGATTAAACATAGGAAAAGGAAAACAATGAAGCTTAAAAAATCTCTTTAAGCTTCGCTGTGGTCTACATCATCGCCCTCCCACCGTCCGTCCCTCCTCGGGATCTTTCTCTCTCTGAGTCGCCCTCGTATCGAAATGTCCATGCGGGCGGTCCCCGGATGGACCGGCTCCATCGCTTTCACCATCGGTATGTCTCGCAGGGGTTAAGAGTTCGTTGCATTCACCCGATGCTCGTAGTCATGGCGGATCGGGCCGTAGCCACCGCGACATCTGTTACTCTCATCCGTCTTTGTCCGACCAAGTGCTCGACTAGTGGTATGGCCGGGACCATAGGTGGTGGAGTTGGTCACCGTGGACGTGCGGGTGTCCAACAGGTAAGGGTGGAAATACCGCTCTCCCAGGCTCGGGCGTCCGCCTCTAAGCAAGCGTGCCTTCCTCGTCAAAAGGAAAGGAGGCACGACCGGGTCAATCTGCCTCGGAACCTCTGTGAAAGCCACCGCGACTCATCTCGCCAGTATACTCGGGAGGAGGAGGTAGGGTCCTCTCGGTGCTGCCTCAGTAAATGTTGTACATGTAAGTCGGGTGACTCACGAATCGGCGGATCTCCCACCAAGTCGTAGCTGCCCATCGCCCGGTAGATGTAATCTCCGATATCTCGAGCATACCCATCCAGTGCGGGGAGTATCGCTAGAAGGTGCTGGATGCCGTCATAATCGAGTCACGCCAGGCTCGGGCGTCTCTCCAAAGACGGAGGTAATATGCCAAGAACTCACCCAAGTCTTCCCAACAAGACATCCACCGGGCGATAAATACTCACCTCCTCCTCTCGGGTGGGGTGTGGTCCAATCCTCCTCCTCGCGAGATATCTCAACCCTCCATCCGTCACTTAACAAAACTAACATAAGTCAACTATCGTCATCTCATAAGCAGGCAAGGATATCTTAAACGTAACGTGAAGCAACTAGATAAGGTCAAGCAAGTCTATAAGGTAGGTAACATCATACTGCACAATACTCACCACAACTTACCTTCTTAGTCTTACCCGAACGTATACATAAGCCAACAACATCTTAATATAAGCTATGAGATCCTTATTCTATACCAAACACTCGAACTAGAGTTCAACGGGCTCTATCGTATTCTGGAGGCAGAATTAGGGACTCTGTTCTTCATAACAAATGAAGATCAGTGCGTTAGGAGTACGCAGGTGAAAACCATGCGTAAATCGGAGTCCTAACGAGAGAGATCTAGCTAAAACAAATCTACTGCGCAGTGCAGGAAATTTGCGCGATCGTGCCAAATTGCAAATCGAGACTTATGTCGACGTAATACGTCTACCATCTTCGGGTTTTTAAGTTGAGGTTGAACATTCTGAAGCCGTAAGTGGCATCCATCTTGTGTTGATGCTCACTCATGTCGAAGTAGTGATGGAGTGCCGTCGTCATTCAGCTTAAAGGTTGAGGTCACCCTTGTTCATCCTTCTCGCTTGTCTTTCGTCGATCGAGCTCGAGGCCACCATTACTCTCGTTCTTCCTATCGCTCTTTGTTCGCATACGGAAAAGAAGTTCGTATTTATGTTCTTACACGATATGTGAACATGCTCCTTAGAGTCTAAGTTCGCCTTATGATAACATATCGCTCATCATAAATAAAATTTTGATAGTCGGAAGGTAAAGTTTTATTTGCAAATCGGTAGTATGATTTCAAAAGATAGTCATGATCAACTCATACACATATTCAAAATGAATTGCTCATTTCATGTTGATCATTCAACTCGATACTACCATACACTTCCATCTCAATACTTGAGCAATTGTATTGGTTCAATTCAAAAATTTGGAAAATTTTCTTCTTAATTCGAAAATTTTCATAATCATAAAATTTCTCAAAAGTTCCTCTATCTTGCTCATCATGCGAAGTTTTCCATTTCATGAGTTTGAGAAAGAAATGCGCTACCTTTTTCCCGGTTGAGCTCGATGTGATGGAGTGTTGAGGGGAGTCTGTTGGTTTCTAGAAGTCCAGTGACTCGATCTAGACTTAGAATAAAAGGTTTTGGGTTTACAAAGAGCAAAGGTGCTCTGATACCACTTCTGTCACGACCCCATTCCGGACCAACCCGGACTGGAGGGCGACTAGTACTAGGAGTAGTATTTTAGGGGTTACATGGATAGAATAGAGATGCATAAAGATAAACTAACATGCTTGAACAGAATATGAAATGATGTTATATTGTTTTTGAAAAGGTTTAGGCCATCGGACCCCAAAACTTGGCCTGATCCGATGGGCCTCAATAGTTTATAAACATAAAGCGTAAATAAGGGAGTTCAGAGTATAGCAGCGGAAAGTGTGTGAATACATATATGACGATATGCATTCAAGGTATAAACCACAAATTCAAGTAAATCGGTCAAGGACACCGGACTCCTCAACACATTCCCCATCATCACCATCAGAGCTCAACCTGCACATTTAAAAACAAACATGCAGGGCTAAGTACAAGAAATTTGCACTTAGTGGACTCATGCCGAAAACATTTGATAGAATTTGGATTACGCTGCCAATATCGGTAAGTCACGAGTGGTTTTAGTTAAAATGCCTTGTGCTTACCAAATCATTTTCGGTTCAGAAACATAGCTCGCCGAGCATTTTCTTGGTGTGTATGGTCCGTATCTCATAGTCACAATACATAATAATAATAAATAATAAGCGTCGAGAGGAGGCTCCCATCTACGACGCCGTGACCGGCCGTAATCCCGTCAAACACACACGTCGCTCTGCGCAAGCATATGTTAACACAACAGATAGTTCCAACCTTCACGCCAATCCTAGCTGGGCATTTATCATCCGACACAGACCCGACATTAAAAAGGTTGGGTGCTACCACAACAATTGATATAATAGTTCCAACCATCTCCACAAAATTCTACCGAGGCAAACGGATAGGATCCATACGAAAACGAAATATTTTCGGCGTAATGCAAGAAACATTTGTTAAACAGGTTGTAGGATAAGTCTTTGAATAAACTCATTTGAAATAACGAGAAAGTCACGTTTTAGTGGGGTGAAAAGGCCCATATTTTGAAGATAAGCTCACATTCGTGAGGTAAGAAAAGGAGCCCACCGACTATGGTTCGTTGTAAAGTCCCAGTTTCGCTCGCTCGTCAAAATCCGTCATTGCGTTTGCGTCCACACTTTTACGAAAAAGCGAGGTTTTAGACGTCGCTCAAGTCTTTCGAGACTTTCAAAACTAAGATAAACTTCGATATTTCATATCGATGTAGACCGAATTCCTTAGTGGATTCAATACGCCTCTAACACGATACGATCGACTTTTCTCGCTCTCGAGATACGTTCAACGATAAATGCGTTTTCGATATATGGATTTCATTCGTGAAATCTTTTCTTACTAATGAGGTATCATACTCAATTAGTATATCTTACACGTACTGACGTATTTATAAACGTATAATCGTACGTTTGACTTGAAAAGTCAACGAAGTCAACACTGGTCAACAAAGTCAACGATTTTGACTTTTAAAAATTAATTTCTTACAATTTTGTTTAAAAAAATCGAATTTGATCGATTTGAAAACGTAAAGTCCTATTTCTCGATTTATCTTGTAAATCAAGGACTTATAATTATTTCGCATTTTACTAACCTTTTTATAATAAAAGCGTATTTTTGGTTTTTAAAACGTTATAAAATGAACGTTCGTCTCAAACATAGCAATCTATGTTTATAAACTTTTGTAAAATTTAAAAACTGTCCAGAATATTAATAGACATATATTTTATTAATAAACTGAATTAAAAAGGATTTTAAAACCCTTTTAAATTATCGAAATTTTCGATAATTGGATTAAAAATACTAAATGACCTTTGAAAATTTTTCTAAATTAATATAATGCATTATTATACACTATGGTCCAGAATATGAATTTATCAAATTCATATGATATTGTTTGCTATTTATTTATATACATACATATATATATTTACGGTAATTCCAATAAATAGGGAATAATTATCCAAAAATTCCCAAAATTGATATATACTTAATATAATATCCCAACATCAATATACTTCACCAATATAACCCATAGTTCATCATAACCATTTATTTCACAATATATAACAATATTCACGGTAATAACTTGATAATTACCAAATAATTAGCAAACAATTTCTAAAAATTCTAAATAAATTCCCACATGATTAAACATTATATTATAACATTGTAACATCATAATATCAATCAAACCAATTGAAATCATCACCATATGAGCTTGTAAGCTCTCGACTTTTGATTATTCTTGGTTTTGGTTTTCAAAATTCCAACAATTATATACTATGTTTATACACTATAGTATATTAATATAACATCATTTAATCATCAAGAACCAATTAAATCGTCACCATATAAGCTTGTAAGCTTTCTTATTTTATTTAAATAGGTAAATGATTTCCAAAATTCTAATTAATTCACACAATGCATAAATAATATACTAAAGCATTAAAACACCATTACATATTCAAAAATAAAATCATACACCAACATATACATATAGTATGCTCGGCCTTTTATAAAAATCATGCATTTGATTTTCAAAATTTTAGGTAAATCATAGAACATGTAATCAAGGTCCTAAAGCATGAATATGACATTGTATGATTAAAATAAAATTTATACATCATGGTACATGTTTAAGAAGCTCACTAGTATTAATGAAATAAATAGCTGTGGTTTTCCAAAATTTTAATTAACATACCATAGTCTTAAATCATATCATAGATCAATAATCCAAGCTTAGAACATGTTTAAATAAAATCGGTCATCATGAAGAATTTTTTTATACATTTTCAAAAATTATTTTAACATCTCATATGGTTCGAAAATTATGAACAAACACTAGATCTATTCAAAAATTAAATAAACAATACCATCCATGCTCTTCTAACATTTATTCATATATTTGGAAATAAGGTCATCAAGAACAATATATCTCATGCTCAAGAACATTTAAAACATATATATACATATATATAACATTCGAAACATACATAAATATATACAAGAGCATGCTCGATTTTTCGGAATAAAGAGGATATAATCGATACTATGGCCTTATTTACCTTGGAAATGATATGGAATCACAAGAACAATATAGTGTAGCTAGTTGGGAGAGGAATAGAAGAAGAAGAAGAAAGCTTTTCGAAAATTGGGGAGAATGGCTCGGTTCTTGGAGCAGAAAATGGGAGAAATTGAGAGTTTGTGTGTTCGAAGAGTGTGTAATGGAGTGTATAGGAGAGGTGAAGAATGGGAAGGTCTCCTATGTTATCTCTCTTTTCTCTCTCGATTTTAGCCCAAAATGGGGCAAAAATCTGCAGCAAATGATGGAGTTTTAGTGATGATTAGGCTAGGTTTAAAAGGTAAGCCATGCATTGGTCAAAATAGAGTGGAGCTCACGCCTTGTTTGGTGATGATGGGCGGCGCATGGGGGGTGTTTAAGGGCTGATTTATTTTAATTTTGTACCTTAATACATAATATATATATCATACATGATCATAGATATATAATACAAGCCATAAAATAATTAAATCATGCCTATAGCATTTATTCAAATTACCGATCCAAATGGAAAAATAGGAATAAAATACAAATCACACCTATTATTGATACTCATGCCATTTTCGATCCAAATATACATATATACATCATAATATATGATTTAGATATTGAATAATAGCATAGGATAAAATTATAGCATTAATTTATGCATATGAAACCCTAATTCCAAGAATTATGTTTCGAAAATTATAATTATAAGCTATCGAGTTTTAATGTTCCAAAAACTAATTTCATAGCTTAATAATACCCATATATATCATATTATAAAGTTTAGATACCATAGGATAATTTAATAGTGTCATTTCATGTGAAAAACCAAAGTTTATAAACTTAGGGTTTTCAAAAATTTCAATACCAAATATATCTAATTTAATAACTGAAAATTCGATTTTAATAAATATTAATACAGAAATTATATAGAATAATAATAGGAAATTAATTATTATAATTTCCTGAGCATTAAACTCATTTTACAAAACGTCTCTAGACGTTGACGTTCAAAACGTCTCAAAACGTTCAAAATCGACTCATCTCAAAATGGTCGCAGTAAGTTCATACTTACTAAATAAATATATTCCTTTTAATAAAGGAATTAAGATGGAAATTAATTCCAAGCTTCACCGCTCAGAAAATTTCATGAAAAGCTGACGTTCGATACGCGTTTGACGTTAAAATATATTGACGAATCATTTCGTAATATTTCAATCCTTTAATTCACAATCCTTAGTGAATTATGAAAGGAATTCGTTATAACGATATCGTGTCGAAATCACAAGATTCGATGTCGTAAAAGATAATATACGCAAAACCCTAATTACGGGTTTAGAAAACCGTAATCGATATTCGCTTCTTTGGAATATTACATTTACACATATGACGATGTGTAATCAAGGTACTACTAATCAATCGACAAAAGACTTCAACGGCTCAACACTTCAACATCCACATCAATCGCTCAACCCGCACGTTTAAAACAAATATGCAGGGCTGAGTACAAATATTGCACTCAGTGGGCTCATTGCCAAAAACATTTCTTTAAATTATACTGCCCCTTCTGAGTAAGACATAAGGGTTTTATTGAAAAGGCCTTGCGCTTACTAAAACATTTTCTCATTTTCAAAAGTCGTCTGGCCAGACATATTTTTTGTCTGTATGATCCATATCAGTTCTCATATATTATCATAACATCATTACATGTTGGTAGCGAACCAACAACTATAATCTCTTTATAACATCATCATACGTTGGTAGCGAACCAACAATTTTCACTATCATCATACCAGCCATCTCCACACATAACATGATCGTCATACGTTGGTAGCGAACCAACAACTTTCAATATCATCATACCATCCTTCTCCACATATATCAATATCATCATACGTTGGTAGCGAACCAACAACTTTCAATATCATCATACGTTGGTAGCGAACCAACAACTTTCAATATCATCATACCAGCCATCTCCACACATATCAATATCATTATACCATCCATCTCCACACATAACATGATCATATAATTTAATCCTAGCCATGTATTCTGCATCCGGCTTAGAAACCAACATTAATTTCTCTTAAGTCGGGAAGCGACCCAACAACTGATTTACTTTCATAGTTGGCTTGCCCAACAACATGATAGGATCATACATAAAAACATAAACACTTTGGGCAGGTAATCATATCATTTCTCAACAGAAGTACTGTAAATAAATACTTTTCATTTGCAGAAAGCAAGTAAATAAAAGGGTTTTTGAATAAAGCCCACCTGGTACGTAGCTTTTCAATAAAGTTCCTTTCTAAGTCGAAAGCTCAAGTCCACGTCCCACCTTAACGTAAGAACTATTTCAGTACATTGGTCACGTTTCAATAGAGACGAACATCGTCTATAACGTCCTATGAATCAAATAGGCCTAACGTCGAACTTATTCTGACGTTTCCTAATCAAATGATGTTGATTATGAATTTACTTATCATTTAAGAGATATTCCATCTCTTTAGTACATAATGTACGTTTTAATGTACTTACGTATCGTAAGTTACATTGTTACTAAACGTACTACGTCACATAAATAACGACATCGAATTATGCATTTATTTGACCTTGGTCAAAGTTTTTGGTCAATAATTTTGACTTGGTCAACATTTAGTCAACATTTTGATTTTTAATACTCCATATGTAATTTTGTTATTTTATGTACAATTCTTGTTCCAAAAATTCTCATAAAATCATAATATGTTTAAAACATTATTTTAGAACATATTATGCAATTATATCTTATAAAATAAATTTATAACATTAATACACCTGAGCTAAAAGAACAGCTCAATGCAATAGTATAACGAGATAAAAATCCATGAAATGCTGGAAGCCGGCGAGACCAAACCGTTCTAACGAGAGCACAATCCAATAACGAGATGATCAAGAGATGGAGATGCTACTGTAGCAAAAGCGCATGATCGATCCTTTGATCGGCGATGCCCAAACCCGCGGATCTTCGCGTGCCCGCTCCACCGCCCACGATGCATCCGAGTACGCTTTTCCTATGAACGGACATTTTCGGCACGGCCATTCCACCCATGTCGAACCACACCTACGGGTCAGTCCGACCGAATCTTTGATCGATGATTCCTTTGCACAGTCACTCATGGTGTAATATATGGTTTTTGAAAATCTCACTTTAACTAAGCAAACATTTCTCAAAAATTCCAAATAAATCACATAACATCTATTCATCCTTAAGTATCCTTACTATAACATTATTTTTATTTATTATGAATCATTCAATTAAATCTTCCTAAGTCATTTTCAAAAATTTGGACTTAGGTCCAAATAATTTTTAACAAATCCAATAAATTCATACAACACCATATTATGAATCTACACTATCAATATGCTATAATAACACTTAAACATGGATTATATCACAACATGTTATCATGTTCTAAAATTTTCGAAATTCATAGACTTAGGTACTAAAGTTTTCCAAAAATTCTACATAAAATCATACAAGCATATTTAATACTCTAGATTATGATTTCATGCTCAAATCAACAATTAAAAATCATAATCATTAACATATGGCAAGCTCAAGTTTTCGGTCCATATATAAGTTTTAATAATATGCTTAATTTTGTGATATAATCATACTATATGCTTAATAACATCATATAAACACTATATCTAAACATCTTAGTACATGCTTCATAATTTTCGAAAATCACATATATGAACTAAGCTTATAACATAAATTCTAACGGATGAAAATCGAAAATTCTAGCATGTATACGAAGCTCGGAAGAAATCTAACCTTTTAATCGGTGTCGATTTTAATCGGCAAGGTTTATTTGCTAAAGGTTTGGGATCAAAATTGAAGAACTCACTCTATTCTTTTCCCACTTAATTTTCGGTGGTTTTGGGGTTCCAAAATGGGTGAATGAATGGCTTAACTTATATTTATAGACATATCCCACTTGTAGTGTAATTATTGCACATAAAATATCACAAATCCACTTGCATAATTGGTCCACAAAATCGGCCACCACTTGCACAAATAGACAAAATTTTATCCTTATCATATCTTACCTTAATGATATCATATCTTATCCCTTAGTTCATGTTTATCACAAACACAAGTTGTACCAATCTTTTCTTAATTTTTTTAATCATTTTCGGCCACCCACTTGGATCCCTCTAGATTACTTGTTCAAATTGGTAACTACTACTACTTTACACCTAATAATGTGATAAGATCCAACTCATACCCCTCATTAATTAAACTATGATATTTATGAATTTTATCACATAAAATATCCCAATTTTCAGTCCCCATATGAAGACAACCTTGGATTACTTGTTCAACTTGTTAACTATCTCTACTTTACACATCATACATGATAAGATCACAATCTTATTCTTACATTGATTATAGGATGATAATATCACATAAAATAATGGGAATTTTCGGCACTTTCTTAGACAAGTGACCTCCCACTTGTGCAACTTGTAATACACCTTATCTTATCTTTAAAAATATCTCCAAAATGTAATTATAACTATACATCATCATTTGGATAGGAATTAAATCCAATTTCTCATATATATACATTTTCGAAAACCATATATATCAATAATGCTATATATTTTATTTTCTTGTAATAAATAGCTAATATATAGCTATGTGACATATTATATGTCTTATATGATGAATTAAATCATAGAGAAATATTTAAAACCATTTTAGACTTCAAAACCCTAATTTCGAAAATTAGGGTTTTCGAAATTGGCTAAATTGTTCAATTTCTATTCCATAATTCTCTAGCATTATTTTGATGATAAATAATGCTTTTATATCATAAAATAATCATAGGAATTTAAATAATATAATTCCATGATCATTTGGCTGAATTATCGAATCGTCTCTAAACGTAGACGTTTAAAACGTCAATAGTTGAATTATCTCTAAAAACGTTTGTAAACGAATTAGAATCACTTTATTCACTTCTATAATAATAGGGAATTCAAATTCTAAGTCTCGATGCTTAGAAAATATCGTAAGGCTTAACTGTCGAATTTTATCGACGTTGGAAACATACGTTCGAAGGAATATCAAAAACTATATTCCTTAATTCACTAAGTGTCAGTGAATGTCACACAGACATTATCAAATTATGCTTAGTCAAAATCGAGCGTTGACTAATTAAGAGTTTAATTATCGAGGTTAAACTCTAAATTACGATTTAAATTATCGTAATTAAGCATTAAAACTATGGGATATTACAACTTGTTGCCAAACACCCTCCCAATACGAGCTTCCCATCTTCCATTATGAATATTACCACAATATAATTTTGAAGACATATCTATATATTCCCTAAAATAAAACTTTTGTATATATGTGTGAACACACTAATTGACAAATTTCTTAATTAAGCATAGTTTAATTTTTTTTAATAAATAGGAAATCGAGTTCTTAAGGCCCGAGATCATCAATCGTCCATCCACAATCAGCACGTACTTCAAGCCCTATTATTTAAGAAGTGTTTCGGTCACTTTGTTGGTTGGGAACCTGGATCCAAGTCAAACATGAGTTTGCACCATGTGGTATCCCGACAGATTAAGCCCCCCAGTGTTGAAGATCAGGCGATATGATTTTTTATCAATGGGAGGAGAATTTATTTTTCCTTCTCGGATTTTGCGCTCGTAACGGGTTTGAGTTTTGGGACGTCATCTTTCGATCCTACAGTCGAGTACGATCCGCGATCCATTGAGGTTTATCGATTAGTATAGAGAATCTAGGTGTGAGATTCTTTGATACGAACCGTCCGATTGATGATGATGACGGTCATCTATATCTCCGTGTGGCCCATATCTTAGTTCTTTACGCATTCGTCTTAGGTATCGACTTGCCCCGAGTTGTGGATCCGTGGATTTGGGTCTTAGTTGACGATCTGGACGTATTTGTCAGATTTCCATGGGCTGCATATGCATATCAAATTCTACAATACTACATGTGGAATATGAATACCAAGGCCAAATATCACTTCTACGGACCGTCGTGGGTATTATATATTTGGTTACTAGAGATCATTCCGGATCTTGGCATGACGGTTGCGAAGTATGTCCAGGGGGATACGTATCCTAGATGCATGAGGTGGAACTTCACGAAGATGATTGACGAGGATACACAGCCCCTGTTCGATCGTGAGGGGCAACCGTTTTGGGGGTTAGTCCCGGACAAGTATGAGAGGAGCATGCCGTACTATACGTCCTCTCTATATCCGGGTGCACTAGGAGTGAACTACAGCAGGAGACCCGTTCCCATCTCATGCGTTCGAAACAACCCCGCCCGCACTAGACAGCCTCGTTCTAGAGCAGGACCTTCTACTGATCTTCACGTGGGGGGTAGTCGACGATCGATGCGTACGAGGTGCGTCTTCTATTGTTGAAGAGATTGATGAGGGCACGAGGAGCCACGACATCGATGCGTGGGGATAGAGCATCGTCGGACGAGGGACGCCGATCCGATATAGGGGACGCAGAGGCGGGATACGGAAAGCGTGCGAGGCAGCTACGTTCCTCTTCATCTAGTAGTGGTGGTGAGCACCACAGACGTCCGAGTCGGAGGGATCATCGTTGGATCACAGACACGATCCATGATGTGGTTAGAGAATATTCAAGGACCCAAGATGTGGTTTGAGTCTATGCTGAGAAGACTCGATGTAGATGTTCGCGAGCACCGAGGCATATCGCCGTCCGTCGTGGAACTACCCCACCGCGATGCGGAGTGACGATCGTGACCGTGGCCTTCTACTCATACGCCTATATCGGGTTGGTGTACCCCAACAGACTCCTCTAGCAGATCCGCGCGTCTCAGACACCACCCGAGTATACACCTCATCGCCGCCTCTACGGGAGTATGGATCTACCGATTCATTAGCCCATCACACGTCGAGGATCCACTCGTCATTCCATGCCGAGATGCGAGACCATTGATAAATTATCTTATTTTATATTATTGCATCATATTTGATATGTTTACTTTTTCTAACTCGTTGCTTAAACCAAAATTAGCCAACTCGTGAAGCGAGCGAGTAAGGTTCGCTTCTTTGCACCGAGGTCACAGACGTGAATAGCCACATGCCTCGCCCTATCCCCGATAGTGTATTCGCTTTATGAAGATTTTCTTGAGGTAGGACGGGTTCGGTGACTATTAGAGACAAGTGGATGACGCGGCCTACTTGTGTTTTGTTCGCATCGAAGACCCTTCATCGATCTTGAAGTGGGGGTAAGTATCACTTATTTCTATTTCTATTTTCATATATGAAATCGTTATTTAAAAAATAAATTATTTATTGGAGGATCTTGATTTGTACATGATGCATCTGAGGACCAGATTAATAAACATGCATGACTTGTTGGATGGGGTCAATAGTACGAGCACTATTATTTTGGACACCGATTTCTTTGTAAGTATATATTTCATATTTCTTCTAGATGTGAATATATATGTATATATTATTCTTTATATATATTGAATTTCTATTTCTTGCTGAACAGTTGTACATTAGTCGATCATGGCTGCACATTTTTTAGAATAGTCAAACGCAGCAGGATCTAGATCATGGTATATCTACGTGGGCTCCATCTAATAATTGGTATCGGGCACTCCGTGGTAGAAGGGTGGGCCAAAGTCATACACCATGGCTTCTTGCTGAACATGTAACTTATTTATACAGTGACTAATTATAAAATAGATTTTTATTTGTGCCTTTACGAAATTGAATCTTTTTTTACAGATCATCATCCCTTGTTTTAGAAGAGGTCGCGTCGTTTTGGCTCGAATGCACATGATGGACGGGGTGTGTGAATCTTCGATCCGGTACATTATTCATTAGACCCCCGGCGTCAAGATGAGCGGTTGATGCATTGGATCGGCTTGAGGATGTTATTTACACAGTTCTTACTCAGACCTCGTTGGTTTGAAGATAACGGACTCGGTGTTCGTGCCTTTCCATGTGATTTGACGTTTACATTAGCTGCTCCTGATCTACGCTGCATAAAGAAAGACAACACCGCGTTGGAACGTTCATGTGCATGTACGCTGAACGCATCATTTCAGGTTCCCTGAGCATGGAGTGGGGTAATGAGAATGTATATGCCTATCGAAAGAAAATAGCTGCTTCTATCTTTGAATTATGTATTTGAGTGTATTTTCTTGAATATTGTAATATTTGTATTTGAGTATATTTTCTCGAAAATCATAATAACAACCCAATCAATTAGACTTCAATAAATAATAATAACAACAATAATAAAAATAGTAAATAATAATAATAATAATAAATATTGTTAATTAATTAATAATATTATTAAAATATTAACATAAAAAATATACCAACAAACATTTTATTAGTATACCTTGTTTCACCAAACCTAAGAGTCATTATGTATTTTAGATCATAAACATATCTATTTTCTTTTTGATTGAGGATGCAATGCCCTGTTTAACCTTTAATCGTTAACTAATTACTAATTAAAAATTTGGGGTATTACACTTTGCAAATACACACATGCATAATTCTAATTGATAGATTAATTGATAGCTAATATGAGAAACAACAAAACAAGATAAACAATGGATCCTAAAATTCTAATTATCCCATCTCCCAGCACACGTTGTACGCGTATGGGGACGTTACAACGCTTGAAAAAGACACTATCACATTCAACTAATGGGATGGTAAATAAGGATATGATTGTCGCGTGTGATCTGCGGAACCACACAAGCCACACCTCCTACGTGCACGACTTGTACTGCTTGACCCCATTTTTCCTCCACCATATCTTCGATGGGGACGTTCGGTTGGATGACGATGGCGCCCAACTTTCAGACGACCCACCTTTCGGACCACAGTAGGTGGCAGTCCTTCAACGCCTGCGACATCGGTAGGAAGCATCCAACTGGATTGGGGCGGAACATGATTTACTCTGTATGAGTAGGCCTATACTAGCTTCTCGGCGTGGTAGTATTCTCCCACATAGTTGGACATTTGGTCATCTTTATGCCTGCACAAATTAAAATTCAGTATCAAAAACAATGATAAAGTTGTTAGTTATAAATTGGCATACCGTACTAAAAAAATTATATTTTGTATGTAGCTCCATACCGTATAGTTGCAACTGCATGAGAACACGGGATCAGATCCATGTCCCACTCCAAGCACGAGCACGATGTCGTCCCGAGATTGACATTGAAGGTTTGGTTTATGTCCTTGACTTTGAATGTGTCGTTACTTTTGGGCACTATAGTATATCGGCGTGATCTCTCCAGCTCCGCCCGTATCTTGCGAACAGCTTCAGGGGTTAGGTCAGTAGGGTATGTTCTTGCTGCTTCAAGTCTTTGATCGAACCATTTTTCTATGATATGACGAATCGCTTCAACCATAGAGCAAATGGGTAATCATCTTGCCCACAACAACCGAGCATTGAAGGACTCGGCAATGTTGGAAGTCAAAAAGGTATAGCGCCTCACAGGGCACTTTGATCTGGCCCACTTCTCAACTCCGACCTTAGTCAACTTGCCATATGCACCACCAGTAAGTCTATCTTTAGGCACGAGGGACTTTAACATGTTCATTGCTTTGTCAAACTCCGTCTCCCGATATGCATAAGCCGCTTTCTGGTACAATGCCACTGACGGTTTCCCAAAAGGCGTGATTTTTTTCGGCAGATGGTAGTAGTATAAGCCGTGGGCGTTCTCCGGAAAGACATTTTTCACAGCATCGGATATACTAACGTGCGCATCAGACACAATTAACGTCTCGAAATTCGACTGGTAAGCAGTCTTCACGCATTCTAGAAACCAAGTCCATGATAAATCATTCTCGATCGGACCAATTCCATAAGCCAATGGAAAAACTTGCTTGTTTCCGTCCTTCGTAAAAGCAACAAACAATATACCCTTATTGCGGCCCTTCAAGTGCGTGCCATCCACAACAATAACATGCCTCATGCACAACGTGTAAATGAGTCGGTTGGAACCGAGCGCTACAAAAAGGTGGCGAAAACGACCATCTGGTCCAATATCCAAGTCAATCAACGAACCAGGATTAGTTGTCCGCAACATGTGAAGATAACCTGGTAGCATCTGATAGGATTGTTCATACCCACCATATATCATCTCGATTGCCCTATTACGAGCTCTCACCGCGACGTTATATGATGCTCAGACGCCATACTCTCGTTGTAACTCGCCATAATCGATCTCGGCTTAATGACTTCATCGCCCTCGTGTATTTTTCGCGCTATGTATGTTGCAATCACACGGCTTTGACCTTGCGCATTTCGGTATTCACGAGATCATCTACACAGTGTGTGCGGCATCAAACTTGCGCACAAACCAAAACCACCCTGTTGCGATGCACGCAATAAAGCGGACACCGATCACGATATCCGTATTTGAACGTAATCACAGTCCGTCCGATCGCGGAATAACAAATTCGCTCTTTGTTCCATGTGCCACAACCCGATCGATATCTTAAGGTCCACCTTGTTGTCGAAGACGGAACATCGCTCACTCATCGGGGTTGGAATAGAGTCAAGAGGACTAGCAAAAGATTGTTCAAGCCTCATGAGGAATAACAGATCTAGCCAATTGCTCATCTCTTCCATTTGTTCTACCTCGAGTCCCTCGGTTACCCTGCGTGTTACTCGCATAATCATCCCAAGCAACTTTTCTATTCCACCCTCTCGACGTATCCACGCATCAAATTCTACAAACGTGCGGAGATCACATTTGCACCGCACGCCTCCTCCTCCTCCTCCTCCTCTTCTTCATCGACTGCTTTGTTCTTCACCGCCGACGACGATTCGTCATCATCACCGCCGCCAACGATCGCGTCGGCCACTTCGCCGCATGTTGCGGCACTTCGAGGTGTTTCTTGCTCAAACCAATCATATGCTCCAAATTGTCAGGTGAATGACTCATCCAGACGAGTATTGTGAAGTGTAGTCATCTGTTGTATCACGTGGTTGCTCGAATTGTGGCATATATGCTTGTGTTACGGTTGGGGCGACGCCCGTATGTCACATACACTCGGTTGGGCAAAACCTCGCACAATCGAGCTAGTGATCATCGGTAGTCAAAAGTGATTTGATAAGTCTACCACTTCGAGATCTCGATATATAATGTATTTGGTAGTCGAAAAGAATTTGCTCCTGAGAGGAATTAATGCTTTCTATTAACTCCCAAATAAGTACATTATGAGTCCTAACATGGGTATATGATGATGCACCATAAAGAGTTTAAACAATCATCCCAACATCCTACATATCTAATGATAATATTCTTCCACCCCGACATCTAATTAAATCATACAAATGCACAATAATTAATTAAAAATTCATTAATTATAAAAAAAAACATCTAAACTAAATAATACAAATTAAATATAAAAACAGTAACATTGATCACGAATGTTTAATAATAAGAATAATAAATTATAATTCATCGCCTCAATTCACCTAAATTTTGAAGGAATCGACAAAAAATATTATAAACTAAACTAAACTAAATGAAAAATTCAATAATGAACGTGTATAAATCATGATTCACCTAAACTAAATCAAATAATAATTCACATAAACTAAATAAATAATAGAAATGCACAATAATGAACGTGTATAAATCATCTAACATTAAGTATAAAACAAATCTCTAAACTAAATAATAATTAAATATTATAATTCATCGGGGACGGATTTAAACCATAATTCACTTAAACTAAATTAAATAATAATTCTCCTAAACTAAACTAAATATTATAAACTAAACTAAATGAAAATTCCCTTCCCCCAAATACTAAATGAAAAATTCAACCCATTGGAGCGTATTTATAATAATTAAACTAAACTAAACTAAACTAAACTAAACTAAACTAAATTAAACGCAAAACTATAATTTAATTCAATCATAAAACTAAACTAAACTAAATAATAATTAAATATTATAATTTAATTCAACTTCAATACGTATTTAATTGTGAACCTCCGTAAGCAACCCCACACCCCGCGGCCAACCCCACCCCGCATGCTAACCCCATCCCCCATGACAACCCTCCCCAAAAGCAAATGAAAAATTCAACTGCATTGGGAAGTATTTATAATAATTAAACTAAACTAAACTATACTAAACTAAATTAAATTAAACTGCAAAACTATAATTTAATTCAACTGCAAAACGACGTATTTAATTCATCTACAAATTCATAATACACAATAAATCATACAAATGCACAATGGTCAATTAATTATTCATCTAACAATAATTATACGATGCCCCAAAATAATTATTGATTGAAATTAATTAAAAATTCACCTAAATTCATCTAACAATAATTAAGGAATCATATATATAACAAATACACCAAAATATTGAAATTACCTTTTATGATCCACTGAGTGAGAGCGACGATATTTGATAAAGAAAAACGATTGCAAATATAGATATGCGCAAGATGAAAGTGAGTGATTCAGTGAACGAAAGGAACGAATGAATTATATAGGTAGAAGTCCGATCAAAATTTTATTCATGTCATTAATGGTGAAGTAAATTCACTGCAAAAGTTGACTGCAAAAATTCATGTCTATTAAATATGAAGTTGTTGGTTTATTTAATTTTCACTAGTATGTTGTTAGTTTATTTAATTTTCATCGGTATCACAGAACGAAGTTGTTGGTTTATTTAATTTTCATCAATATTGAAATATTCAAATTCATTGATAATTTATTTCAATGGACTTCGGAATTTCTTGAATATTAATATTAACTTTTTTTAATATTAATTACATCTAAAAAAATTACAAAATCAAATATTATAGGATTGCAATTTATAATTAAATAATAAAATCAAATATTATAGGATTAACCCCACCAAGATGACCAACCCAAATGACCCCAACCCTCCCCGACTAACCCCACCCCTGCCAACCCCACCCCTGTACCAACCCTCCCTACCAACCCCACCCCGACCAACCACCCTCCCCCCAACCCCACCCCCGGCCAACCCCACCCCTCATACCAACCCACCCTAATTTTAACTTTAATTTAATTTGAATTATAAAAATAACGGCCAACCCACCCTAATAAAAATAACTTTAATTTAATTTGAATTATAAAAAAATAAGATTTTAGTAAATTAACGGTTTTTGATTGATATTTGAAATGATTGTATTAAATTCTGTGCAAATGCTCCAAAAATATATTAAAAAAATGGTTTGGGTATAGGCTGCACTCTTTTTTTTCAATTGGATATATACGGCTTCAACTTTTTAAAAAAAAGGGCATTGATATATATTTCCACATAAAATAATTAGTAATGGCAATACCAAATTCATTAGTATATTCCTTTAGCAATTCAATTAGCTAAAGATTACAAAGCCCCAAATTAACAAATGGATCCGCTCATGTACATTCTTTATATAATTTCTTCTGGTATTTTTTTTTTGGGGGGTCTTTTAGGCAGACAACTTCGGGACATATCTCAAAGGAACAAACAACTAATCCATGATGGACAAGAAACAAAACACCAGTTATTTTAAAGAAATCTACAATGTTACCAAGAACTTTTCATGATAGGTTCGAATATCATTTTCTTTTTTTTTTTGCATTTGTAATTGAATTGGTAACTAAAAATATTCAAACAACAATGTCATAAAGCCGTATCACATACAAATAAGGCTAAACAGTAAAAATATCATCCATTCAAAGTCGCGTACTTGCGTAACCTATCACTAACAAAATGTTAACCAATCAATTAATTAAAAGACGAAATGGAAAACAAAGAAAACATGTTGCGTACCATTGGAAGTTCAAGTGCAAGTGAACCATAATAGAAAACCTTGAGATTTTCACAAAATAGAACGTTAAAGGGGAAATTACCAGGTTATTAAGGTAAGTAGCATATTTGGAAAAAGAGTTCTTCACATAGTTTATGTCTCACAGGCTGTTATTAAGGTAAGTAGCATATTTGGAAAAAGAGTTCTTCACATAGTTTATGTCTCCCTATCAATCTGTGCTTCTCGTCGATCATCGGCACAGGCTCCGAGGCGGCATCCGACTCTCCAGATCTATCATCCACTACTTCAAGCATCCGTGACTCAATGAGCTTGGCGGCTTCGATCACTTCATCGCACAAAGCAAGTCGTGCCGCTTGGAGAGAATCGAGGAGGACAAAAGTGCCTCAATGAGGCGGTTCTTCACACCCACATCGTCACGGTCACCGGTGGCTGAATCTTTGAAGAAATGTTGGAGTATTTGTTGGAGGCGGCGGCGATAGGTAACGATTGCTCGATTTCGGCCATGGCGGTGGTGGCAGAGGCGTAAGATCTAGGGCTTGGGGGTTTGATTGGATGATTCAATTTTGTCCAACAAAATATAAGCCTTTTATTAGAGTAATAAAATTAGTAAAATATTTAACAATCAGTATCTCTATGAATTCTGATATTTAAAAATGTACGTGGCTGAATCCTAACTCAAAAATAAAGAAAAAAGAATTAACTGAAAGCATTTTATTTTATTTTTAAAAATTTTGTTCTATTTATTATTTAATAATTTTTTTAAAAATTATGCACATAGACTACAATGTTAGTACAACCATAGTCTTAATTATTTAAATATGACACTCCTTAGTTGTATTAATTTAGTTATATTCCTATATGTAACAAAAAAATGTTGTGACAAAAAAAATATCTTGACATAATTAGATGTATAAAGATTTAATTACATGGATAGATGTGACAAAGCTTACTACATTTCCAAGTGTAACAAAATTTATATACATTTTTATGTGTAACAAAAGTTTATTGATGCATGTGTTGATGTAACTAAATTTTGCTACACCTAAAAATATCATAAATTTAATGACACTTCTCTAGATGTCACTAAAAACATGTCACTATTGGATATTTTTTTTGTGGCGATAGTATATTATCTGTTGAATAAATATTAAAATTTGATTGAAATAAATTTTAAATATATGTATAGTTCTAATAACTACTATCGATAATTCTACTTCTATATCTATAAATAAAATATGATGGATTATAAAATTATATTTACATATGTATGTATAAACGTATATATTTAAGTTTTTTGTGAATGTGTTCGAGAGGCCAACCCGTTGAATTTCTTAATAGAAGATACTCATAGGAACGTCAGAACACATAGTTTGAAACAAAGGACACTTGCAACCATACTTAATTACATTTCTGGCAATCTTTTATTTTTACTAATAAATTTGGGATTCCCTATTTAGAAGTAGATACAATGTGAAAAAAATTCTCTCGTATCATATTTGAGATATTTTGATTGGTGTTTTGAGATTATTTCTTTTTTTGTAGTTTCATTAACAATAATTAAGAAACAATATAAAAATTTCAAGTTCTATTACAAATCAGAATGCAAAATAATATAGTTTCAACAGATGCATTTGATCACTAATGATCAAGCATTATATTTAACTTGTGCAACACTATTCTAAATAATGCAAATTATGTATATATTGTGCAAGACTTTTTTTTTTAATTGATTGTATAATTATAATATTTTATTGAGGTCTCGCAAATAAATTGTTGCAATTTTAAGATATAAAAATGATTGTCTCATATGTGTAGCTAAACTACAACACATGATACAAATGACGTACAATTAACGTAAATATACAATAATGAATTAAACAATGTTCTAAATATGTGGCATAATTATGATATTTTATTAATGTTTCACAAATAAATTATCGTAATTTGGGGACATAGAAATAAATGTCGCATTTGTATCGCTAAACTACAACAAAATATAAAGATGATGCAAAATTGACGTAAATATACGATATTTAATGCAACATTATTCTAAATATGTGGTATAATTATGACATATCATATAAGTGTCACAAATATATTATCGCAATTTCGAGACATAAAAATAAGTGTCATATTTGTGTCGCTAAATTACGACACAACATGTCGATGGTGCAAAAGTGACGTAAATATAAGTCATTTAATGCAACATTATTCTAATTATATGGTATAATTATGACATATTATATATGTGTCACAAATATATTGTCACAATTTCGAGACATAAAAATAAGTGTCACATTTGTGTCGCTAAATTACGACACAACATGTTGATGACACACAATTGATGTACAAATACAACACTTGATACAACACTATTCTAAATATGTAGTATAATTAGGATATTTTACTGAGGTGTCGCAAATAAATTATCGTAATTTTGAGACATAAAAATTAGTGTTGCATATGTGTCACTAAAGTACGACACAAGATTTAAATGATGCACAAACGACGTAAATATACGATAGTAGAAGCCTAAGTGTGGTAATTTTACAACACATACATGTAATGTCGTATGTACGTATGTCGCAATAGGTCTGTTTTGTTGTAGGGTTCGAGCCCTGTCATTAACAGCCCAGATCATCGCCACCGATCATTCTATGTCAGCATCCGTCTCTACCTACCGACACTCCCCTAGCTCAACTGCTGCCACACCCGCATGGACTCCTGTATCATGATACTCTGGAGATTGATGATCCATGTGGCCTAGCTGCAGGCACCGTGAGAGGAGCTTGTGCCCGTCTTGCTTCTGCTCCGTTTCCAGCCGCTGCTTTCAAGGAGATCACGACTGAGATCTATCGAGACCTGGCTGTTATGGGAGAAGCTAGGGTCATTAGAGTTCGAGAGTCCGTGGCTCCCACATTCGAATGCTGAGATCATAGAGAAAGAGGATCCAGGGAAAGACCCAGAGAAGGATCATGAGGAGGACCTGCCTACTGACGATGAGATAGAAGGAGTAGACAGTACCCATACTCCTAATTCTGACTCTGACATGATGAGCCCTGTCTATACCCCGGGCGATTATGGGTCTATTTATTAGGACAAGATAGTGTTTGTCTATATACCCTTGCATATCTTTTGATGCATACGGAAACGATGAGTCATTCCGACATGAACCCTTATTCTGATGACCATGGTAGCATTTAGATTTTTGTACGCACCATGACTAGGTACCTTTGAGTGATCTTGATATTTATTTTGAAACATCATACTGCACGGCCTCTTGTGGACCTTAAAAGCGATGATGAAAGTCCTCGTAGAGACATTTGATGTGATATGATGATAGCTCCCTGAGAGCCTTCCGTGCTAATATATATTGTGATCCTGATGGATGGTATAAGAAGATATTTAATTGCGTATATTTATGTAGGATAGGATGCCACCGAGAAGAAGAAATCGTGAGGTAACACCTGAGAGAGATGACATCTCTCCACCACCACCACCACCGGCAAGACGGATTGAGGAACTAATCCTCAGACAGAATCCGCCAACTTTCAACGGGACTGGGAATCCCATGGATGTTGAACTTTGGATTTGTGCCTGCAGTGAATCTTCAATTTCCTCCACTGTACTCGCAGGAACGCTTGTCATGCGTGGCCTTCCAAATGACCGGTGCCGCTGACTTCTGGTGGGAGGCAAAGAGAAAGACCCTATCTGAAGAAGAACTGGAAGAATATACCTGAGAAGAGTTCGAGGAGGAAGTGTATGAGAAATACATTCCTAAGAGTTATAGGAAGAGGAAAGAACATTAGTTCTACAATCTACGCCAGGGAAAGACAACGGTTACAGACTACGACCGTGCATTCTGCGAGATGTCGCGGTATGCACCTCAGCTGGTCGACACTAATGAGAAGAGGACATAGAAGTTCTAGACGGGACTTCACCATGAAATCACGGTTTCGCTAGCTGGCCACGGAAATCTGACTTACCGTGAGGCCCTCAGCAGGGCATTGGATATCGAGGCTGCCTTGCCCGAGGATAGGAGTGTCGCTATGCATCCGCCGAATCACCAGGGGGATCGTGGGAAGAGAAAGTGAGAAGGATCCCACCAAGGTCAAGGATGCTGTCCAGGCCGATAGGAGGCCGTGGCAAGGGAATAACGTGCCATTTGAGCACAGACAAGGTAATGGACGCCCCATGGTAGCCGCACCTAGCGGGGAAAACTAGAAGTTCGTGAGACTCCTTGTATGCCCAAGGTGCCATAGGAGTCACAAGGGAACGGTAGGACCGAAAAAGTGAGTTGTCGAGGACGGGAAGTTCTAGCCTCGAACATGTTCCTGCCACAGCCAGGCAAGAATACAGGTCCATCAGATGCCAAACGAGGCACCTGTAGGTGAAGCTACTTGAGAATTTCATCGCGCCAGGTGTATTCCCGTTCGGGGAGATATGGTCCACATGGTGTAGCTCCGTATACCATGAATACGTAGCTCAGGTGACTGACAAAACGAGACAAGTCCGTCTCAAGGTCGAAGCTCTCTTGGCGTCGATAGATGTAATCTGCCGATATCTCATGGGCATATCCCTGCCAGTCTCATGGGCATATCCCTGCCAGTCGGATGGCAGTCTCGTGATCAATCGAAACACACCGTCATAATGTGACATACCACGGGCATGTGAAGTACCCCAATGACGTACAAAATGAGCTAAGAACTCACCGAGGTCATCTCCTCGGCATATCTGGTAGGAATGGTAGGAACGTACCACCTCATCGGGTGTGGCCCTAGGAGAGAAAGGGCGCCTAGTCGTAAAAACTGTCCGAACCATCTTATATTCCTAAGTTCTTATGAAACTACTTTCATGGTTTGGTCTCTGGGAATGGACTACATGATTTCTTAGGACAGAACAAACGTTCGATGTCTAGCCTTCGAGTAAAGGCTAAGGATCACCCTATCTTATTGGGTTCTGGATTCCTTATTTTCTATTCGCATCGTAACATTCGATCATATTCGTTACCATAATGTACTTACAATTTGATATTTATTTTTATACTTCCTTAACGTTATACTTTGATTTTTTTCATTATTGCCACGATAGAGGCAACATGCATGGTGTTCGGAATTCCTTTGCGTAGAGAGTTTGTGACTCATAGCAGTGCGAATCTCCAGTTAAGACATCGCTTCGTCATCATAGATTTTTCGTGTTTTTCTCCTCAAATCCGTTCGGATTATGATTCTTAAAGTTTCTATGTTCTCGTTCTTCCTTAGTGTTCCGTTCAATCGGGGATACCTTCTGTTCTCATACTAAGTTCGACGCAAATGGATCATGCATCTTAAGAGTCTATGTTCTCATGGGGAAAACATACTCATTTACATCCTGCTTCTAACATGCTTTGCATATAGTAGTAAACATATATCATGATATATATTGCGATAATCAAGTATCCTCATATTACTCCCTTACCAAGCCCCTAAAGTTTGCAACTTTCTTTCAAACTAATGACCAATCATTTTGAAACAACTTTTCTCAAGCTATGATTCTGTCATCTTTCATAGACGAATCTTAACTTATGAGTCATATACTCCGAGTCTAACCTCGACTCTAACCTTAGTGTTCTTCTAAACGTTACTACATTATAAAGTTTTGGTACTCAAGTTATGGTTGTATGTTAGGATATTCTCAAGCCACTAGCTAGACTTAACAATTATACTTATGTCCTAGTAGGTTATGCTTGACGGCTTGTCGTATTATCACGACGAATGAAAGAAAATCTTGACTTATGATTCGAGATATCTCATATCATCGCATAAGTAAATACTTAGGAATTAATGGAGTTGTTTGTGAATACTAACTTGACCTTTGAGATATAAGGATCGACATCTTATGTTTGAATCTTAGCTTACACTTTTCGACATTGTTTGTCTCTCTTAGCTCGTCGGAGATTGTGTAAGTTATAAAATTGTCATTCGTATTGAGTTATTTTAACGCTCAATCTAATATCATATTAAGTTGTCGTTTTTGAGTAGTAACGTTGTAAGTCGGCTTTTGGTTTCTTTAACTTAGGAACTCACGTTCGAGTATCCGATTATTAATAGGAAACCCTAAATTGTGTCTAACTTCGATTCTCTTTAATTCCTTCTTAAGTTATCGAAATTTGTCGATTTATTTTGGATTATCGTACATAAAGTACTATGTTGTTTACGTTTGGGGTTTTATTTGTCAGCACAACATAAATATAACCATTCAACACCATACACAACATAAACCATACTAAAGCTTTAGAAAACCTTAATTTATAACATAATACACAACTATTGTGTGTGCATGTGTGTTCCATTCATTCATCATAATTACAACCATTCATTCTAAACTTATAGATTAATTACCATGGCATCATTCACAATTAAAATCAACTCATACTTAACAATTTTGCTATATTTTCGATAATTAGCAATAATTAGCATAAGTATCCAATAAATTCTAATAAAATCATGTTATGCTTCTATCATACTATAGAATTTAATTACCAACTCAATATCTTCAAATAAAATTTTAAACCATGAGTTAACAAGCATATAGTTTTCGGAAATTTAAATTTATTGAACATTGGTGTTCAATAATTTCACAAAAATCATATCATGCTTATCATATATTAAACATGAAATATCATCTCAGATCATACATTAAAATTAAACACATGCTTATTTACTATACATATATTTTCGGTAATATCCTATATATAGATATATATCCAATAAATTCTACCAACTTCACAACATGTTTATAATATGTACTAAACATGTAATATTAACCTTAAACTTCAACTAATATTTATAATATAAAAAATGCTTGGAATTCTTTTTGTCCTCACACATATATTACATATGTGTTTAATAAATTCCCAATAATGCATAATAGGTTCATATTATTTCTAAACATCATATATCATATTATTATCAATAAATAAAAATCAAGTTACACCGCACGGTATAAAGGAATGGTTGTACCACGATGTTCGAACGCCGTCCCACGTCCTGTGCCGTCAATTGTACCAGAAAGAGACGAGAGTGACAAAAGGACAGGATTTTATCGTCCTCGAAGATTGGGAGAATTACCACTACCCAACTCGACCTTACTTTACGATAAAAGTAACACACACTTCAGGTACCAAGAAGAAAGAGAGCAATGCGACCACGGCTCTCTCGAAGAGAATAATCATCGAAATATGAAACAAAACGCGTGCTTGGAAAGACAAGTTTCGAGGAGAGTGCGACTCGACGAAGGTCACTCGAGACCTAGAATCCTAGGATCCTATAAGACTTATATGTAAATAATGGTTTATGATGAAAATGATGTGATTATAATATGTAAAATAAGCGTAGTTTGGAAGAATTTATGAATATGGTGAAGAAGTGCCAAAGTTTTGAGTGTAAAAGAGCTAGGCAGCAGAATCGGTCATTTCGATGACCGACCCTCGTAAGTAATGTACGAAATGTCCTCACTGAGGCATTATGATATAATGTTATATGGACTTGAAGAATGGTATCCGAAATACGGAAATGAATTGTTCCGTATAAGATATGGTTACTATGAGATAATAGTTACGCCATTCGGACTAACCAATGCACCAACCCTGTTCATGAACCTCAAAAATCGAGTGTTTCATACATACCTAGATAATTTTTATCTCAATCCTCATAGATGATGTTCTTATCTATTCAAAGGACGAGAAAGAACATAAAGAAAATCGAAGGCTGTCTTACAACTTTTAAGAGCCGGGCAAAATTTTGTCAAGTACAATTTTGTAAATCTTAGCTTAAAGGAGAAATATTCCTCAGGCACATAGTGTCTTTAAAAGAGAACAATGTAGATCTGACAAAGGACAAAACAATTAAAGATGAAAGACGTCAATGACCTAAAATAAGATCATGAATTTTATAGATTAATTGACTTCTGTTAGAGATCTATTAAGAACTCTCTAAGGTAACAAGACCAATAAGCTAGTTACCCCAAAATAGAGTCACAATTCTCACGGATTAATAAAAGTAAGGCTATGTATTAATATGAGATAAATAATAATTTATGTGTCACGATGACTTAGGCCACATGAACAGAATTTCCCAACTCATGACTTGAAATAGTGATGAATCGATTTAAGAAAAAAGGATCGCCGAGACAAAGGATGGAGGAAAAGTTAGAAAAGATCCGAGAAAGGGTAAGGACTGGAGGATTTAAGAACTTCCAGGAAGCGTCGGACAACGCCTTATTGTCTAAAGGAAGAATATGCGTTCCAGACGACGCAAAACTTCAAAATAAAATAATGAGTGAAGCTTACGATACATCCTACACCGCTCACCCAGATAGTACTAAGATGTACCAAGACCTGAAAGAAAAGTTTTGGTGGGAAGGCATGAAACGAGACATAGCTTCTACATTAACTGTTCATTTATAACGAGACATGGCTGGGTGATCATTTATAAATTAAGGACATACCATAATTTAGACTGAATTTTATAACTTAGGCATTAGATTCTACATTAACTGTTCATAGGTGATCATTTATCATAAAAGAAAAGTTTTGGTGGGAAGGCATGAAACGAGACATAGCTTCTTTAAGTAGAACACTTGCCTTGTTTGCTAGCGGATGAAAGTGTTACACCAACGTCCATACGGAAAGTTACACCGTTGGAAATACCCGAGTGGAAATGGGATGAAATAACGATGGACTTCTGCTACTGAACTTACCCAAATCAAAAGAGGAACACCGCCATATGGGTAATTGTTGATAGACTCACCAAGAGTGCTCACTTCCTACCAATCCAAAGTACTTAGGGATCGACAAGTTAGCCCATGTAAAGGAGATTATACGACTTCACTGGTGCCAAAATCTATTACCTCGATAGTAACAAGAGTATAAATACCAAAGTCATGAGGACATCACTCCTATAACAATAAGTTAAGAACCCTTCACAATTCACAAAGTTGAAGTTACTCGTCGAGCAAAGAAACTTGGATACGTGATAGAAAAGATGGCTCGAATCGGTAAAAGATTATAATTATGATAAATGATCACCTATGAACAGTTAATGTAGAATCTAATGCCTAAGTTATAAAATTCACTCTAAATTATGGTATGTCCTTAATTTATAAATGATCACCCACCGTGTCTCGTTATAAATGAATGCTTAATGTAGAAGCTATGTCTCGCTTCATGCCTTCCCACCAAAACTTTTCTTTCGTGTCTTGGTACATCTTAGTACTATCTCGGGTGGCGGTGTAGGATGTATCGTAAGCTTCACTCATTATTTTATTTTGAAGTTTTGCGTCCGTCTGAACGCATATTCTTCCTTTAGACAATAAGGCGTTGTCCGACGCTCGGAAGTTCTTAAATCCTCCATCCTTACCCTTTCTGATCTTTTCTAACTTTTCCTCCATCCTTTGTCTCGATCGATCCTTTTTTTTCTTAAATCGATTCATCACTATTTCAAGTCATGAGTTGGGAAATTGCTCATGTGGCCTAAGTCATCGTGACACATAAATTATTATTTATCTCATATTAATACATAGCCTTACTTTTATTAATCCGTGAGAATTGTGACTCTATTTTGGGGTAACTAGCTTATTGGTCTTGTTACCTTAGAGAGTTCTTAATAGATCTCAATGTGTCAATTAATCTATAAAATTCATGATCTTATTTTAGGTCATCGACGCCTTTCATCTTTAATTGTTTTGTCCTTTGTCGATCTACATTGTTCTCTTTAAAGACACTATGTGCCCGAGGAATATTTCTCCTTAAGCTAAGATTTACAAATTGTACTTGACAAAATTTGCCCTGGCTCTTAAAAGTTGTAAGACGACCTTCGATTTTCTTTATGTTCTTTCTCGTCCTTCAATAGATAAGAACATCATCTATGAGGATTGAGATAAAATTATCTAGGTATGTATGAAACACTCGATTTTGAGGTTCATGAATGGGTTGGTGCATTGGTTAGTCCGAATGGCGAACTATTATCTCATAGTAACCATATCTTATACGGAACAATTCATTTCGTATTTCGATACCATTCTTCAAGTCCATATAACATTATATCATAATGCCTCGGTGAGGACATTTCGTATATTACTTACGAGGGTCGGTTCATCGAAATGATCGATTACATGCTGCCTAGCTCTTTTTACACTCAAAACTTTGCACTTCTTCACCATATTCATAAATTCTTCCAAACTACGCTTATTTTACATATTATAATCACATCATTTTCATCATAAACCATTATTTACATATAAGTCTTATAGATCCTAGATTCTAGGTCTCGAGTGACCTTCGCTCGAGTCGCATTCTCCTCGAAACTTGTCTTTCCAAGCACGCTTTTGTTTCATATTTCGATGATTATTCTCTTCGAGAGCCGTGGTCGCATTGCTCTCTTCTTCTCTTCGCACCAAGCGTGTGTTACTTTTATCGTAGTAAGGTCGAGTTGGGTAGTGGTAATTCTCCCAATCTTCGAGGACGATAAAATCGCCCTTTGTCACTCTCGCCTCTTTCCGTACAATTGACTACACAGACGTGGGGCGGCGCTCGAACATCGTGGTACAACCATTCCTTTATACCGTCTGTGTAACTTGCCGAGGTCCGTGACAAAATCTTTAATATATATATATATATATATATATAGGAATGAATCACGTGAGAATGTAAATATTGGTGAGAAATAAGAATGCAGCATTTAACGTATAAAGTTGTTGCACTAAATGTATAAATTTGTTGCATCAAATTTAACATATAAAGTGTAGCACTTAATATAAAGTTGTTGCATAGAATTTGGTGCAACAAATTTATACATTTAGTGCAATAACTTTATACGTTAAATGTTGCATTCTTATTTCTCACCAATATTTGCATTCTCACGTGAACCATCTCATATATATATAGTTTTCGGTCCCAACAAATAAATAGGAGAAGTATTTTAATAATTTCAAGATTAATATATGATGTTCATATCATATATTTAACACCATTTCTCAACTATTTTTCAACAAATGAAATAAAAATAAATCTCAAAATTTATATATATATTTCGATTCTCACAAGAAAATAGGAGTAGTGTTTCAAAATTTTCAAGATTAATATATGATGTTTATATCATATATTAAACACTATACCTCAACTATTTTCCAACAAATAAAATCAAAATAATCCTTAAAATAATCCTTTAAATATATATATATATATATATATATATATATATATATATATATATATATATATAACTTTCGGCCTCTTTGAAATAAATACAAGAAAAATTCCAAAAATTCTCATATTTATTCTACATGTTCCTAACACATCAACAAGCAACAATATGAAATAACATTCGCAAATCATCTTCTATAAAAAAAATTCTAACAAAATTTGAAAATAATAAACATGCTCCAAAAATTCCCAAACTTTAAGCAAAACCTTAAAACACATTTCTAAACATATTTTATTCATGGCTAGAGAGCATTTGGTGGCTCAAAAGCCACAAAAATGGGCAAGGCCAAAACTAGGGTTTTAAATGAGAAAAAAAATTCTAAAACAAAATTTCACTACATTAGGATGGAAGAGGATGATGACTACTATCTTTGTATGGTCTTATAAACTTTTTTTGAGAGTTGGAATGGGTTGGAATGGAGGTTTGAAGCTTTGAGATGGTGGAGAAATTTGAAAAACAAAGAAGAAAGTTTATTCCAAAGAGAGAGAATGTGAGGGCTCGGTTTGCTATTGTATTTTAAAGCAAATGAGCTGTTGTAAGCTCATATGGGGTGCCCATTATGGTAGTTCGGAGAAAGACTAGTCAAATTACCCGATTTGGCATGTTAATACTGGTTCTTTAAGTTTTATCGCGCTTTCGATTGATTTCTCGAAACATTAAGGTTTTATTTTCTTAAATAGACTTAAAAAGACTTATTTCATAGTTTATAATAATTTCATGAATTTCTAATTGCATCCGGTAAGTAATTCTGAATTATCACGGAAAAACAACGTCCGACGATTAAATTATGCTCACCCGAATTTCTATCGAATTCTTGAGATTTGATAATTAATTTGAGTCTTATAAATCATTACTTATTGATTTATACCCTTGGTTTGAGTCTCGGTTCGTTCGGATCAGTTTAAGTTTTTTCCAGTATATATCCCCGGCGTTCAGTTAAGTTCTTCAGGAATTTCATTCAGAAATTGATTCTTATGAATTCTAAATTCATAATAATATATTTCTTCATTATTTTTATTGTTCTTATTAATTTCAATGATTAGCACGGACTGGAAGTTGATCTGTCTTGTGAATAGTACTTTTGAGACTGCCGAAGTATGCCCGAAAATTCTAATTCCTTGGCTTCTCATATGTTTTCGTGAGAAGATTCTAGAAATGAAATCATTTTATTGAGATTCATTCTAGATCTTTGATTCTATGTTCAGGCTATTTAGGAAACTCTAATCCGGTTGGACTACTCACTAGTTTTTTATTTCTCTAGTTTTCGATCTCCGAATCGATTATAATTCGTTTCCTTGGTTACCTTAAACATAATTAAGGCCTTAGAACCATAAGCAATTGGTTTAATCTTCACTAATAAAAGTTTTAAATTTTTCGGGTTATTACACTACCGTATTGATGGATCACAGTGAGATGAGTTCTTCTATCTGACCGTCGTGAAGAACCTAGATCTCGGTGACTTTATGTTGATCTAAATCTCGATAAGGTTTTAGGTGAGTATGATTTGCTGACCATCACTTTAACTTGTTATGGGTGAGGGTTACATGAGATAACACAATATTCTCCGTATCTTGGTTGGTGGTAGTGCTTGTATGTCATGCTAGTTACCTGTATCGAGTCACCATATCCATTTAGGATGATGACGTCCCCTTAAGGAGCTCAAAAGGTTTATTGTACTAAACCATGTAGGTTGAGTTATCTCAAGTACAATAATAAGATTGAGTAGTACTACTTAAGAAATTAAAGAGATTAATTATTTTAAGTCGTCAGATCGCTATAAATAATTAAATGACGTACGATATCTTAAATACGGGGATTCGTGAAGTCTAAGTGCAAGCCCGACTCAACTTCGGAAATAAAGGGGTAAGTCAGCATTTATTCTCTAGTGGCATGAATAAATGTTTATGAATGAATTTATGTTCTGGGCTAAACATAAGATAATTAATTTATTTGAGGCTCATCTTTATTCCTTGCATTTGATCCCTGGGCTGGCCCATCAAGGCTGGAGCTGCATAAAATTAAATCCACCTCATGTAGAGTCCCAGGACTCTATTACGATCTCTCTATCACGAAAGATATGATTATATTTATTAGATATGTTATAGGGTTGCATTATAAATATAAGGTGAGAGATAATCAGTATAACCTAATGCTAAGAGATTTTCGAAAATTATAGTGTGCACATTGTGATTTTCGAGATTTCCAAGTGTGAGATAGAAGGCGAATTTTTGCAGTACTCTTCATAGATTGCTCTCACTCAGCATTGGAGTTTTGGCGAATGGGATATAGTCCAGAAGATCAAAGCACGAGTCTTGATCCTATTCTTTGTCCGAAAGATTCGCAGGTGAACACGAGAAAATACCAACGTGTTGCAATTAATTATATAGGTGCATGCTAGTTATATAATCAATGTATGGTGAATTAAACATCCAAGATAGATCATGGGGAGAGGGTTAAAATCAGATTTCCCTTCAATTGGTATCAGAGTTTGGGAATAGTATCTTGGCTCTGTTGGATTAATTCACGTTTGATTATTACGTGCTCAATTAATTAATTGTGGATATGTCGTTCATCGTAGCTAGTTTTTTATTTTTTTTGTTTTTTTTATCAGATTTCGTTTTTCACCACGAGAAAATCCATGGTTAGATTAGGATTTTTTTGTAAATATAATCTGTAAAAGAAAAACAAAGATGAAGAACGAGATGATGGAGTCTCGTCGTATGGCGTGACGAGAGGCTGGCCAGAAACCGGAAGAACAGCGCGAGGGTGTGTGGGGACGGCACACAGGGCTTGCTCGGTGCTCGCAGCACACCACTCGGTAGCTGTGCGCATGCTTCTCGGCAGCACTGGGCGAATAGGTATCGGTTGCTGGGCGTGCGGGGCGCAGGGTTCTCACGCCGACGCCTCGGCGCCAGACGCGGGCGCGCATCGCTCGGCAGAAATTTATCGGCAGCGCCTGAGCAATAGCGCATGGGTGCCCGTCACACGAAGCGCGAGGAGAGGCCTATGGCACGAGTCGCGCATAGGTTTTTCTCGGTAGCTCCTGGCGATACTCGATGCCCTCGACAACAACTTCTCGGTAGGGTGGGCGACAGCATCTCTCGGCAGCTCTCAACGAGGTAGGGCGATGGGGTAGCAGCAGGGCGACGGTGTGTGGCTGGGCGGCCGGGCGTGTGCATGGGTTGTGCCCTAGCTTGCACAGCCCAGTCCACTCGGGCCGACCTAGCCCATTAGCGAATCAACCCGTTTTATGGCCCAGATCTATTTTTTGACCAGGATCCATATTTCTGACCCGACCCGGCCCGATCCACTGTTCCGGTCCCTTTTTCTAATTTTCGGCCCAAATCCAGTTTTGACGAGTCCGGTCCGTGCCCGTGCACGCGAGGCCCGTTTCGAGATTTTATTAAAGATCTGTACTTTGCAAATTTATGTATTAAATTAGGCAGAAAAGTACAGGATCCATGAGTGGGCCGCGATGAACGAATTTATTTTATTTTTATCGTTCAAAGCAAGTCGTGGATGTTTAAATTATGTAGAAGCATGCTATGTATGTTTAATTACGTAGATAAACATGAAATATATTTTTGTGATTGGATGCGTATAGCAAGCATGCTAGGTTTATCGCGTTTTGAAGCATGTTTTAGAATTTTGCGAGCATATTTTACATGTTGAGTGTTTACTCGGTTTTGTGTGCGTTTCATGTATATTTTTGTATGCTTAATGATGTGCCCTTGTACTTATTTTGATTGTTTGGACTTAAGTTTGTGTCTATGCGAATAAGTTAGGATTTTGATTTGTCTGTTGAACTACGTGGTATTGATCGAACCTTGATGTATTTCTCGTTTATCTTGATGTCATGTGATTAAAGTGCAATGTGAATTGACGAGATTGTGTGAATTGATTTTAAATCGGTGGTTATTGATGTGATTTGTCCGGCTAATGCTAGGGGTAGTGTTAACAGTGTGGTTACCTATATACTCGTTTCAATTTAAAAAAGAAAAAGAAAAATATGTGTGAAAAAGAAAATAAGGAGAATTAAAACTCAAATGAATTGTTGAGATTGTATAAATGGAGATGAGATTCTGCCCTTCTTTCTCGTTAATTGAGAAATGGGCATGGGACACCACGATAGGAGACTCGAGTTAATCGAGACTTCACCTTTCGAACATTGTTCCAAAATTTGTTTATACATTCTTTGCGTTCTCAAAAGAAACTTGTTGCTAAAGGTAACCATTTTAGTTAATTCACCTCTAGCGGAGAGTTGGGTCTGAGCAATAATAACTTACTTGTTTATTTGATATTTTCGCAATCTTAGATTTGTTTCACGTTAGCTTTGATTAAGTATTCATCATGTTTGGGGGAATTGCAAAAAGAGGTTTGATTGATTGGATTAAGAGTTAAAGTTGCATGAGTTATTTTTCTACTCTTATTAGTATAGACTTTGCTTGAGGACAAGCAAATGAATAAGTGTGGGGGAGTTGTTTAGTATGATTTTGTGATGATTCTTGGTATTGTTTTACATGTCATTTTCTATGGTTTGTCCTATTTATGCCGTTGGTTCGATTAATATTTATCGATTCGGACTTACTTCGTTGGTTTCGATGTTTTGTAGGAAAATGGCAGAAAATTGGATGAATTGGATCCGCCAAGAATCAAATATATTGAAGAGCATTTCGACATGAGTTCGTAGGTGAAAACCGTGCGGAAATCGGAGTTCAGACGAAGGAGAGCGGGTCGAGCGACCAAAGTCGCGCCGCGCCGCGCAGCGTGCGCGCCCACGCCAGCGCCGCAGCGCGCCCCCACATCCGTGCCACGCCCGGCGCCCGCCGCCCCCAGCGCATGCCCGGCGGCGCCGGGATCCAGCGTCGTTCACCAATTCGACGCGCTCATTCCAGCGCCCTCTCCGCGGTGCTCGCTCCGTGCAACTCCAGCGCCCGGCGCCCGACCACCACCCGCGCCCACAAGCCCGCGCCGCCCGCACGCCTCATGCCCGTTTCCTCGCGCCCGTGAGCTCGACCGCGTGTGCCCACCCATCGCCGTCGCTCTGCGCCCGTTGTTCTCCGTCCGGCTCACGCCCGGCGCCGTCGCCACTCGCCTCTCTCGCCGCGTTGACTCCATCCGGCCTGGGTTTCGCCCGGCGCCGGCGTATGCCCGGCCAGCGCCCTCGCCCCGCGCGTCTCGCCTCGCCCGGTATTGTGCCTTCAGCCGCCGCCCGCCGGCGTTCCTCGCGAACCTTGGTTTCGCCCGGCGCCCGTGCCGCGCTCCGCGGCCAGCGTTCGCGTGTCGATCGCGCTCACTTCACGCGCTCATGCCCTTTTCCCGCGCGTTCACTCGATCCGGCGCTCGTGTCAGCGAGAATGTTTTCTCGGCCGGCATTCATTTTGAACCAGCGTTCACTTTCAAGTCGAGCGCTTTTTTCGAACTGCGCTCGCCTGAGCGCGGCTCACTTTCATTTAATATATATATCGTGTTTAGGTCTCGATTACGGTTACGATTCTTTTTGACTCACGCGGCGGCGCTCTCGGCCTTTCCTCTGGATTTTTCGGACTACACAACACAGATAAATCTTAGTTTAATTTATGTTCTTTGTTTTCATCGAATGATCTAGTTAATCAATTTATGCTTTTGGATTTATCGTTTTATTGGAATCAATTTCATCGTATTATTGCTTTATGATTTCTCGCTTTGTGATTCTTGTGAATTCAATTCATAGTGACAGTGGATTGGATTTTCATGTTCTGTTGATTTATATTGCGTAATGATTTCCTGCTTTCGTTTAATTCATGTTCTTGTTGGATGATTAATGTTTATTGTTCATTTACAAGTAGACTTAGATTAGGGCTTGACGAACCCTAAGAATATGTTTGCTATTGCTTTGTTTATCGCTTTCGTAGTTCAACTAGGGATTGACAACCCCTGGTTTAGATTTAACGCTTTATTAGTTTAGCTCGGGATTGACAACCCCTAGCCTAGGATCGCTGTTTATTTCTCGTATTTCAATTCTTGCATGTTCAACCCCCGTTGTTATTAGAATGTTTAGGATTTAATTGCTTTCTGTGCACGACGCGAACAATCGCCATGTTAAGTTTTCCTTGAGAGACGACTCGTGTTAACTTATCACGCTACAATTACCTCGTACGATTGCGAGCGAATTTGAGTGTGTTTTTATCTCGATCAATTTTTGGCGCCGTTGCCGGGGAAAACTTTAGGCGTATTGTTTGTGTTGTTTGTTTTCTGTATTTCTTTCCGTTCTGTTTGGTTATTTTCTCCCCCCGGTGCGTATGATCTTGTTTTTGTAGTTGGTGTTTGTTAATGCAGGGTTACCAGCAATACGAATAAGGCCAAACAGGCTGGGGGGAGGAAAGTTCATCATATTGGGCAAATTCTTCTTTCGAAGAAGGAGCCCAATTCAGTGTCGAGGATACCCGCCAAACCATGAGTATCAAACCTCGATCCCTACCACGAGAAACAAGCCTATGATCCCTTCGGGACCAACCACCTCCACGCATGATGCGGATCGAGCTACAATCATTATTGGGATCAACCACCTTCGTCGCACTATGAGGATCAATCCTACAATCCATCTTGGGATCAACCACCTCCGCGCGATATCCGTACTCACAACAACAACCTCCATCTCGGTATTCATACCCAGCAGCCCACCTCCACCTCAAATGCCGACTTGGGATGATAAGTTCGTCAAAAATTGGATCTTGACCACACCAAAATCAGGCGCTTGCAAGCAAAATTAGAAATGATGGTGAGAAGGCGGGCGAGTTGCTGCAACAAGATGCAATAGGGGCCTCAAGCTCACCCTATGAGGCTCGGCGACCACGACCATCGAGTTCGCCATTGGATGATAGAGGCGTAACTCTTGGCGTTTAGAGGAACAAGTGGGACGATTGCTGCGAAGTGGGTTGAGTATCAACAACAACGTGCAGCGAGGAACTTCAAACCAATCCGGTCGAGTCCAAGTGGTCCTTGTTCTTGAAAGTGACCCATTTGTTGAGAATGGGGTGGGAGAGACATCGGCGAGTTCTTTGCAGCCGGAGAAGGTGGAAAATGAGGAAGAATGGGAATGTGAGGATGAGAGCGGGATCGAGCCACGAGGAAGTGGTTACAAGGTCGGTGATGAGGGAGAGTGGGCACGTGAAGTTGCAAGCATGCAAAAGCCCACTCTGAAGTGATTGCCTTGCCTCAACAATTGGAGTACGGGATCCCGGAGGAGGACAAATCGAGGACAAAGGTTGAGGTAACATCAATTATTGTCAACATCCTAATTCACCAAAATCTTGTACTTTGGGAATTGAAATATTTATTTTATTTTGGAGAATAGGATGTTCGACTTGAGCTTAAATTGTGCATTACTTGTTTTCTTTACTGTCCTCTGTTCATATATGGTTACTACTTATGTTCTGGCTGAGATGGTATTCCTGCAGGTGAAGGACTATGGATAGTCTGTTGTTGACCGAATACGTCGGGCTCACGACGTTAAACTGAGTACTTCGTGGGAGTTACCCACGGTTTTTTCTGTTCTTTTCCTTTCTTTCTTTTTGTTTGTTTTCCTGTTTTTCTTTGATCTATCTGTTGTCTCTATGTTAGTTTTGCTCGAAATTGGGACTTCGTTAGCAGTGAGGTGAAGCCTTGATATTCGGTTACGCGCACACGCTCACATTCAACCACCCTTTGCCATTTTATGTTATTTATGTTTTGAGCACTGGGGACAGTGCTCGAATTAAGTGTGGGGGAGAGAGTATTTTGGTTTTATGGGTGTGACATATATCTTTTTGTTTGCTTAATGATGTGCCCTTGTGCTTATTTTGATTGTTTGGACTTAAGCTTTGTCTATGCGAGTAAGTTAGGATTTTGATTTGTCTGTTGAACTCGTGGTATTGGTCAAATTGATTTGGAATTTACGAGACTTTTGGTGATATATGATTTGAGTTTAATGTGAATTGACGAGATAGTGATTGATAGAAAATAAATAGGGAAAAATTGATGTGATTTGTCCGGCTAATGTTAGGGGTAGTGCTAACATTGTGGTCGTCTATATACTTGTCTCCTTATATAAATACAAAAAAAAAAAAAAAATTGGAAGAGAAAAAGAAAAAGAAAAAGTATAAATTTGTTTTGTTGAGATTGTTGAAATGGAGGATGAGATTATGTCCCTCTTTCTCGTAAATTGAGAAATGGATATGGGAAACCACAATAGGAGACGAGTTGTTTAGTATGATTTTGTGATGATTCTTGGTATTGTTTTACATGTCATTTTCTATGGTTTGTCCTATTATGCCATTGGTTCGATTAATATTTATCGATTCGGACTTACCGTTTGTTTTGATGTTTTGTAGTAAAATGGCAGAAAATAGGATGAATTTGATCCGCCAAGAATCAAATATATTGAAGACATTTGACGAGGAGTTCGTGGCGAAAATCGTGTGTCGTCGGAGTTCGAGCGAATGAGAGCGGGTCGAGCGACCAAAGTCACGCCACGCCCGCACGCGTCAGCGAGCGCCCACGCCAGCGCCGCGACGCCGCCCATCCGTGCCACCCCGCGCCCCAGCACCGCAACGCCCCCAGCGCCGCCCGGCCGGCGCTGCGATCCAGCGTCGTTCACCAATTCGACGCGTGCTCATTCCCGCCGCCTCTCCGCGGCGCTCGCTCGCGCAACTCCGCGCCCAGCGCCCGCTCGACCACCCGCCGCCCACACGCCCGCGCGCACGCCGTCTCGTACCGTTTCCTCGTGCCCATGGCTCGACCGCGTCGCCCGCCCATCGCGGTCGCTCTGCGCCCGTTGCGCTCCGTCCGGCGCTGGCAATTAGAGTGAACGCGCTCTAATAAAGCGTACGATTGCGAGCGAATTTGAGTGTGTTTCTAGCTCGGGATTGACAACCCCTAATGTTTTCCCCGGCAACGGCGCCAAAAATTGATCGAGCTAAAAATACACTCAAATTCGCTCGCAATCGTACGAGGTAATTGTAGCGTGATAAGTTAACACGAGTCGTCTCTTAAGGAAAACTTAACAGGGCGATTGTTCGCGTCGAGCACAGAAAGCAATTAAATCCTAAACATTCTAATAACAACGGGGTTGAACATGCAAGGGTGAAATACGAAAAATAAAAAGCAATCTAGGCTGGGGTTGTCAATCCCGAGCTAAACTAATAAGCGTTAAATCTAAACCAGGGGTTGTCAATCCCTAGTTGAACTACGAAAGCGATAAATCGAAAGCGATAAACAAAGCAATAGCAAACATATTCTTAGGGTTCGTCAAGCCCTAATCTAAGTCTACTTGTAAATGAACAATAAACATTAATCATCCAACAAGAACATGAATTAAGCGAAAGCGAAAATCATTACGCAATATAAATCAGCGAACATGAAAATCCAATCCACTATCACTATGAATTGAATTCACAAGAATCACAAAGCGAGAAATCATAAAGCAATAATACGATGAAATTGATTCCAATAAAGCGATAAATCAAAAGCATAAATTGATTAACTAGATCATTCGATGAAAACAAAGAACATAAATTAAATTAAGATTTATACGTGTTGTGTCGCTGAAAAATCGGAGGAAAGGTGGAGAGCCGTGGAGTCAAAAATCGAACCCGAGGCGAGACCTAAATGCGTATATATATATTAAATGAAAGTGAGCGGCGTTCAAGGTGGCCGAGTTGAAAAGCGTTCGACTTGAAAGTGAACGCCGGTTCAAAATGAGCGTCGGCTTAGAAAACATTACGCTTTGAAATGAGCGCCGATCGAGTGAGCGCGGGGAAAAGGGCATGGCGCGCGCGGTGAAGTGAGTGCCGGCCGACACGCTTGACGCGCGATGCGGAGCGCGGCATGGGCGCCAGCTAAACCGGCGCGCGGAGAGAAACGCCGGGTGGGCGTCTTGAAGGCAACCTGGCTGGCGGCGGCGAGGCGGGGGCAAGCGCGCGGTTTGGCGGGCAAGCCTTTGGCGCCGGGCGAAACCAGCGCGGATGGAGTTGAACAGCGCAGGCGGTGGCGGCGAGGCGGGCGTGGCTGGGCGGCCGGTCGTCAACGCCGGACGGAGCGCAGGGCGCAGAGCGACGCAAGAACGGGCGGGCGATGCGGTCGAGCTTCGGGCCCGAGAAGCGGGCGTGGCGTGCGGGCGTCTTGGCGCGTGTGGCGTCTTGGGTGGTCGGCGGGCGGGCGCGGGAGTTGCGCAGCGAGCGCCGCGGAGAGAGGCGCCGAATCAGCGCGTGTTCGAATTGGTGAGCAGCTGATCCCAGCGCCGGCGGGCGTCTTGCTGGGACGTTGGGGCGGCGGGCACCGTGTGGCACGGATGTGGGTGCGCCGTCTTGTGGTGTGGGCGCTCGCACGCGTGCGGGGCGTGCGCGACTTTGGTCGTTCGACCCGTTCTCCTTCGTCTGAACTCCGATTTATGCACGGTTTTCGGCTACAAACTCCTGTCGAAATGCTCTTCAATATATTTTATTCTTGGTGGATCCAATTCATCCTATTTTCTGCCATTTTCCTACAAAACATCGAAATGAACGAAGTAAGTCCGAATCGATAAATATTAATCGAACCAACGGCATAAATAGGACAAACCATAGAAAATGACATGTAAAACAATACCAAGAATCATCACAAAATCATACTAAACCTTGAGTTCTATAGAAAGCATGCTAGGATTACGTGATCTGTATGGACAAACCTTTTGAAACAAAAGACTAAGCAAGAACCATACATATTAATTTTTAAATTAAAGATGTCAAGACCTCCACTTTTTGATCTCTAAACTAAGTGGTACGCACTATGAGTAAACGTTCACACGTCTGGCTTGCTTGCACTGTTTTATCATAAGCTTGTTAGATGAGATTTTTAAATAAAACTTTTAATCTATTGAGAAGTGGGAGTTTCATGTGTAAATGTCCACACGCGTGGATTGCATATGCAATTTTCATAAGTTCTCTAGAGATAGATTTAAAATGAGATCACAAAAGAATTTGAATTAGAAGCAGTATGGTCTGAGTGAGTATGCCAATTCTAAGAATTCATTTCTCTTGTCAAGATTGTGGTCATTGCTAGGCATTACCTCAGTACAACTTCCGCCAAGTCCCTTCTTGCGATAGTGATGTGGTCTAGTAATGTCCAATCATTAATTTCATTTGTCATAAGGATAAGTTGACATGGATTAAAATTAAAAGACTAAAAGGTATATTTTAGTCTTGTCGAGGGGTTCATGTGTAAAACGTCCACACGCGTGGCTTGCATGTGGGATTCCTTGGGCGATTGGAGGTTCCAATTAATATTATTTTATCAAAAGGTTACAATATTATTGTTACGAATTATGTGTGATCGTATGCTTATGTGCTTATATTACTTTTCAGATATGTCTATTACACCGATTATCAATATGCTCGTACAAAATCCTCTATCTAGTCCAAATTTTATCGAGTGGAAACGAAACATGAAATATGTTATGATCGCAGAAGAACACATGTTTGTTCTCATTACACCCAAACCTGATGCCCTTACTGACGCATCGACGAATGAGCAGCGAGAGTCAAGTAGACTTTGGCATAAGTCAAACAATATATCCAAATGCTATATGATGACTACTATGTCCAAAGGCTTGCAACTCTGACATCGGTCGATGGTAGACGCGATCAAATATGGTTAAGTCTCGAGAGTAAGTTTGGGCGATCGGTTCGACGAAGACGCTTCCACACAATGAGATAAATCTTGGTGTGTAGGATGGAAGAAGGAAGTTAGGTCCATGAACATGTCTCCCACATGACTCATCTCACGGATAGTCTTGATCGGGTTGGGAGGAGGTATCGACGGCGAAGCCAATGTCGATATCATCCTTAACACAATGCCCAAGTCTTTTGAGAACTTTCGTATGAACGTGATCATGAGCAAGACCGAGTATACACTTAGTCAGTTGCTAAACGATCTCGTGGCCGCGGAAGGTTTCATGGGAAAAGGAGCACATGCCCTTGCTAGCACATCTAAGGGCCCAAATTTTCCATTGAAAAGTGGAAGAAGAAAAAGGGATGCCAAAGGTGGTAGAGGCAAGGAAGCTAGTGGGAGCAGTGGGAGAAAGAACATGGTGCCCACCGGAGGCTTGAAAAAGCCAAATGAGAGGGGCATGTGCTTCAAGTGCGGCAAGACTAGGCATTGGAAGGCTAAGTGCCCCATGCTCAAAACTCAAGGTACGCCATCTGCTTTAGTAACGGAAACATGTTTAGCGACTTGTTCTACTCATTCATGGGTAGTAGATATGGGTGTGACTAATCATGTTTGTTACACCTTGCAGGGGTTCCTGCAGATAAGGGAGTTGTTTGATGGCGAGATGACGATCTCCATGGGCAATGCGGTGAAAGTTGAGGCCGTTGCAATCGGAGATGTTTCTTTATGTTTTGATAGGACAGTTTTAGTATTGAAAGATGTTTTATATGTACTGGAGTTTCGGCGAAACCTTATTTCGGTTTCCAAACTATTTATACATGGATATTCTATTGTTTTTGATAGTGGTGTTTCTATCATAAGAAATGACGAAGTTATATGTGGTGGCACTTTATGTAATTCGCTTTATACTATTTATGCCAAGCATAATACATTTAATTATGTTGCATCTACATAAAACCTTAAGAAGATGAAGTTCTCTTCGCTAGATGACACCACATTTCTTTGGCATCTTAGATTAGGTCACATCAATCTAAATATGATCCAAAGACTGGCTAAGAATGGAGCATTGGGTGAAATTACAGTTACTCCGTTCCCAATCTGTGAATCCTGTATAGAAGGAAAGATGTCGATCAAACCCTTCACAGCGAAGGGGTATAGAGCCAAAGAAGTGTTGGAGCTAATCCATTCTGACCTGTGTGGACTAATGTCCACACAAGCTCGTGGAGGGTATGTGACGACCCAACTTCTCAAGGAAGTATGGATAATATGGATCGTCATGGGTACGATAAGGCAGCAGATATATACATAATTAATCAATACCATTAACCATTTAATTACTCATAGATACATGAACTGAAAGGAATAAAAGATATCAATACCAACCCAAGTCACAGAAGGACTTGTCAAAAGGTTCAACATCCAAATGTAACCCAAGCTGGACGCAATTCAAGGAACGAGGTACGACCTCAAGTTCAATACGATAATGAATAGCAGTTATACTCAAAAGACACCAAAACAATATCAGAGTTTAGCAGCAATAAACGTGAGGACATGCATATGACGATACATGCCCAAGGTTCTAGAAACCTTTCTACTATAGTAACAAAAACACCTGCCTCTCTGCACCACCTCGCACTCATCGTCAATCCCTGCTCAACCTGCACATAAAAAATGAGATGCAGGGCTAAGTACAAAAGTACTCAGTGGACTCATTGCCGAAAACATTTTCTTTGTAAAGTTATTGAGCTGCCCACAATAGCGCATGAGGATTTTAGTTGAAAAGATTCATGCCTATCAAATATTTTATCATTTTCTAAAAGTGTCCGGCCGCACTATTTCATCCACGTTGTTCCATATCTGATCATTTATTCATTCATTCGCGCACTATGGAGGTGGCCACCTAAACATAGTCACCATAACCAGTCAAGGTAGCTAATCTTAACACACAGTCACACATGTACACAATCCGAGTTAGTCCTTAACTAAGTCGGATCCGATCGTTACCCTTTTTTAACGTTGGTGGACCAACACATTCTCATACCACGTTGGATATACCAACCTCAGATAGGATCACAACAAAACATAAACATTTGGCAGTCAATAACAGTTCATAGAATAATATTTCATAAAGCTTTTGTAAATCATGCTTTGAGATATGCATATCATTTTGTTTCAAGAGAGCCCACCTGCTAGTCCGAAGCTATAAGTTCTAAGCGGGGCAGGGTGTGGTTGTCCTTCCTTGGCAACTAAGTACGATCAGGACCTTCATAAGAAAATAACTTTTCATAGATTCCCACTATTGGTCAAGGGTCGTTTATAAATTACGACTTAAAGTTCCCAATTTAGGGTTTTTTTGTGATTTCTTATAATGGTGTTTAGATAATTTCTATTATCTTACATTCTCAATTCCCAAACTATATTCCTTCATCTTTCATAGACGAACCTCAACTTATGAGTCATATACTCCGAGTCTAACCTCGACTCTACCCTTAATGTTCTTCTAAACGTTATTACGTTATAGATTGTTGGTATTCAAGTTATGATTGGTATATTAGGATATTCTCAAACCACTAACTAGACTTAACAATTATAGTTACGTCCTAGTAGGTTATGCTTGACGGCTTATCGTATTAACACGACGAATGAAAGAGAATCTTGACTTATGATTCGAGATATCTCATACCATCGCGTAAGTAAATACTTAGAGATTAACGAAGTTCTTTGTGAATACTAACTCATCCTTTGAAACATAAGGATTGACATCTTATGTTTGAATCTTAGCTTACACTTTTCGATATTGTTTGTTTCTCATAACTCGTCGGAGATTATGTAAGTAATCGCTATTCGTTGTCGAGTTGTCTTAATGCTCAATCTAATATCGTATTAGGTTGTCGTTATTGAGCATTAACGTTGTAAGTCGGCTTTTGGTTTCTTTAACTTAGGAACTCACATTTGAGTATTCTATCATTAATAGAAAACCTTAATTTGTGTCTAATTTCGATTCTCATTAACTCCTTCTTAAGTTATCGAAATTTGTCAATTTCTTTTTTATTCTCGTACTTAGAGTACTATGTTTTTTACGTTTGAGGTTTTGTTTGTCAGCATAACATAAATAAACTATACAACATCATCCAAACCATATACAACATAAACCATACTAAAGCATTAGAAAACTATAATTTCTAACATAATACATAACCATTGTGTATGTGTGCATGAGTGTTCCATTTATTCATTATACCACATACCATTCATTCTAAACTTAGAGATTAACTATCATAGCATCATTCACAACTAAAAGCGAGACTCATACTTAACCATTTTGCTATATTTTATAATTAGCAATAATTAGCATAAGAATCCAATAAATTCCAATAAAATCATATCATGCTTATATCATATACTAAACATGAAATATCATCTCATATCATACATTAAAATTAAAACACATGCTCTTACTATATATATATTTTCGGTGATATCCTTATATATACATATATGCTCAATAAATTCTACTCACTTCACAACATGTTTATAATATGCAATAAACATGGAATATTAACTTTAAATATCAACTAAATATTTATAATATGAACTAAATACTTGGAATTCTTTTTGTCCTCACACATATATTGTATATGTCTTCAATAAATTCCCAACAAAACATATTAGATTCATATTATTTTTAAACATCATATATCATATTATTTTCAACAAATAAAAATCAAATAAATCTTAAATATGTGTATATAGTTTCGGTCTTCTTGGAAAAATAGGAGTAGTGTCTCAATAATTTCAAGATTAATATATGATGTTCATATCATATATCAAACACTATACCTCAACTATTTTTCAACAAAAAAATCAAAATATTTTTTAAAAATTATATATATATTTCGGCCCTAACAAAATAAATAGGAAAAATAATTCAAAAATTTTCATCTTTATTATATATGCTCCTAACACATCAACAAACAACAATATGAAATAACATTCACCAAAACATGATTTATCTTCCATGAAAAAAATTCTAACAAAATCAAAAAATACCAAACATGCTCCAAAAATTCCCAAAATTTAAACACAATCTTAAAATACATTTCTAAGAATATTTCATTCATGGCTTGAGAGAATTTGATGGCTCAAAAATCATGAAGAAAATGAAGAACAAAAATTAGGGTTCTTCATGAAAGGGTTGGAATGGAAGATTTGAGGCTTGGAGAAGGTGAAGAATTTGAAAAAGTAGAGAGGATTTTGTGTTCCAAAGAGAGGGAGAGAGAGAAATGAACGAAAATGCTACTGAATTGTGGCATAAAATGGCTGTATTAAGCCTCTAGGGAGTGCTCTTGGTGGTAGTTGGGAGAAAGACTAGTCAAATTACCCGATTTGGCATGTTAATACCGGTTCTTTAAGTTTTATCTCGCTTTCGATTGATTTCTCAGAATCTTAAGGTTTTATTTTCTTAAATAGCCTTAAAAAGGCTTATTTCATAGTTTATAATAATTTCATGAATTTCGGATGCATCCGGTAAGTCAATTCTGAATTATCGCGAAAAAACAGTGTTCGACGATTAAATTATGCTCATTCGAATTTCTATTGAATTCTTGAGCCTTCATATTTTATTTGAGTATTATAAATAATTTCTTATCTATTTAGACCCTTGGTTCGAGTTTCGGTTTGTTCGTATCAGTTTAGGATTTTTCCGATATATATTCCTGACGTTCGGTTAAGTTCTTCAGGAATTTCGTTTAGAAATTGATTCTTATGAATTCTAAATTCATAAATATATATTCCTTCATGATTTTGATTTTTCTCATTAATTTCAATGATTAGCACAGACTGGAAGTTGATCCGGCTCGTGAATAATACTTTTGAGACTGACCGGGCAAGTCTGCCCGAAAATTCTAATTCTTTGACTTCTCACATGTTTTACTGAGAAGATTCTAGAAATGCAATCCTTTTTTTTAGATTCATTCTAAATCTTTAATTCTATGTTCAGGCTATTCAGGAAACCCTAATCTGGTTGGACTAGTCACTAGTTTTTGGTTCTCTAGTTTCGTTGGTCACCTTAAACATAATTAAGGTCTTAGCACAATAAGAAATTGGTTTAATCCCTACAAATAAAAGTTTTAAATTTTTCGAGTTATTACAGGGTACTAGTATTTTGTCACTTTCATTGACGATTACTCAAGGTACGGATACGTATACCTGCTTCACCGCAAGTCTGAATGCTTTGAGAAATTCAAAGAATTTAAGGCGGAAGTGGAGACGAAGCAAGGTAACAATATCAAATCACTGCAGTCAAATCACGGTGGCGAATACCTCAGTAACGAGTTCATGAACTATTTGGTGCAGTGTGGGATTACCTCCCAGCTCACTACACCGGGCCACCACAACAAAATGATGTGTCAAAACGAAGAATTAGGACTCTCTTAGAGATGGTTAGATCAATGATGAGTTATGCAACATTGCCTATTTCGTTCTGGGGGTATGCCTTAGAAACAACGACATATTTGCTCAATCTAGTACCGTCCAAGTCAGTTGATAAAACCATTTTCGAGTTATGGTTTGGGCACGTTTAGTTTAAACCATATAAGGATATGGGACAGATCCGAGACATGTCTTTGAGCAAGAAAGTCGATAAGTTGGAGGCTAGATCCGAAGCAAGACTGTTTATTGGTTATCCTAGAGGAATGAAAGGTGGTTATTTCAATAGTCCTAAGAATCAGAAGGTTGTTATTAGCACTAACGCCCGATTCTTAGAAGATGACAACATAAAAACCACAAATCCAAAGTTGATATCATACTTCAAGAATCGAAGATGATCATATTCCACCACCGACAGGGCGAAAGGTGCGAGATATCGGTTCAGTGGGAGGATCGACACCGATACTCAAGAAATTGAAGTGGGTCGAGTTCCATTAGAGACACCGACCATACATGTGGTACCTACCCAGCAAGTTGTGGAAGATAGAGAACCGCGTTCATCGCACCCACCGTTGCCATTATGCCAGTAGCGCCTTATCGTAGTGGGAGGGTTATTCGCCAACCCGAGCGATTTATGTTCATAGGCAAATCTTCGGATTTAGTCATAGGAAACGAGCAGGCTGTAATCGACCCTTGGATATACAGTAAGGCGATACAAGACACATATGCAAGATCATGGCACACCGCTATGGACTTAGAAATTGAGTCCATAACAGCTATGGATGTATACAAGAAAACACCACTACCAGATGGTAAGGAAGCCATATGTAGTAAGTGGGTATACAAGAAGAAGAGAGATTCAGATAGAGAGGTTTCGGCTTTTAAAGCCAGGCTTGTGGCGAAAGGGTACACATAAATTGAGGGCATCGATTTCGATGAGACCTTTTCATCTGTAGCAATGCTCAAGTCCATCATAATTCTTCTGGCCATAGCAGCTCACTTGAACCTTGAGGTTTGGCAAATGGATGTGAAAACCGCTTTTCTAAACAGTTACCTTGAAGAAGGTAGAGACATCTATATGCAGCAACCCGAAGGTTATGTGGTGAAGGGTGAAGAGCATCTAGTACGAAAGCTTAAGAAGTCCATTTATGGACTTAAGCAAGCTTCCCGATCATGGAACTTACGCTTTGACGAGGTGGTAAAGTCCTATGGATCTACCTAGTTGTCTAAAGAGAGTTGTGTGAATCGTTTGGATGTCAACCGTGACGTGGTATTTCTTGCACTTTACGTAGATGTCATCCTTCACTTGGCAAAATGTGAAGTCATATCGGGCGTAAAGAGTTGGTTATCCGATCAGTTTCAAATGAAAGACTTAGGAGATGCAGCAGACATTCTTGGGATCAAGGTTTACCAAGATCGTAAAAGGAAAATATTGTGCTTATCTCAAGCGCCTTACATTGATACTGTGATTACTGCTTTAGCATGTAGATCGCCAAGAAGGATTGCTACCCTCGACATGGTGTTCCTTTATCTAAGGCGGCAACACCTATGCCTACAAATGAGATAGAATAAATGAGATAAGTTCTTACACTTCCGCTTTAGGAAGTCTCATGTATGCAATGCTAGGTACGAAACATATATATCGCTGTCAAGAGTATAGTAGCTAGATATCGCCTAACCTCGACAAGCACATTGACTACGGTAGCATATACCAAGTACCGAAAAGGACTCGAGATTATAGGCTAGTTTACAAAGCGAGATAGTCTAATGCCTTTGGGTTATTCTGGACTGGATTTCCAAGTCGACCGTGATGAGAAAAGTCACATCAAGCAATGTGTTTACCTTGGGAGGAGGAGTCGATCTTGAGTGCAAAGCAATGATGCATTGCGGACTCTACCATGGAAGCCGAATATGTAGCCGCTTCGGAGGTTGCCAAGGAGGCGGTATGGTTCAAGAACTACCTCATGGATCTAGATATGGTACCTTTTTTGCCCAAGAGTCTCATAGTGTACTGTGATAACTCAGGTGCAGTAGCAAACTCGAAGGAACCACGGACCCACAAGGCGACCGAACACATAGAGAGAAAGTATCATTTCATACGAGAAATCGTTAGACGATGAGACGTGCTGATTGAGGAGATTGGTACTGTGGATAACCTAGCTGACCCATTCACGAAGAGTCTACTGCAAAAAGTCTACGAAGAGTATGTTCGAGGACTTGGATTGTGCAAGATGGCCCCCACTTAGAAAAGAAACTTTTGTAGAAGTGGGAGAAGCAAAGTGATGATGTTGTTTGTAATAGCTAGTAAAGAGACACATTGTATACTAAAAGTTTTCTTTAGTATAAGTGGAAGATTATTGGATTTGTATACTGGAAGCAGAGTTGGTTGAGTTTGTATACAATGATTCTTGTTACCCCTATTATAATCTCCTATCTGAATTGTTTACCTGATTGCATATGTATGTCCCTTTATCTCATAAATAAGTTAGATTATACAGTGTGTAGAAGATCACAGAAGTTTGTATGATTGGTCAAGCTTAATGAGATATAAAAGGATCACAAACCGAGACAACTTTAGGACGAGTTATGCATATAGGTTGTATAGATAAGAAGTGACTGACTTGGTTGCTTGTCCGTATTGGCACATCTCTGACGTATTGATGGATCACAGTGAGATGAGTTCTTCTATCTGACTGTCGTGAAGAACCTAGATCTCGGTTACTTTACATTGATCTAAACCTCGATAAGGGTTTAAGTGAGTATGAGTTGCTGACCATCACTTTGACTTTTTATGGGTGAGAGTTACATGAGATAACCCAATATTCTCTGCATCTTGGTTGGTAACCATCACTTTGGCAGGCATGGATGGACCAGCCCAGGGATCAAATGCAAGGAATAAAGATGGACCTCAAATAAATTAATTATCTTATGTTCAGCCCAGAACATAAATTAATTCATAAACATATATTCATGCCACTAGAGAATAAATGCTGACTTACCCCTTTATTTCCGAAGTGTAGTCAGGCTTGCACTTAGACTTCACGAATCCCCTTATTTAAGATATCACACGTCCATTAATTATTTATAGTGTTCTGAGTGCTTAAAATAATTAATCTCTTTAATTCCTTAAGTAGTACCACTCAACCTTATTATTGTACTTGAGATAACTCAACCAGCAGGGTTTAGTACAATAAACCTTTTGAGCTCCTTAAGGTGACGTCATCATCCTAAACGGATACGGTGACTCGATACATGTAACTAGCATGACATACAAGCACAGCCACCACCCAAGATGCGGAGAATATTAGGTTATCTCATGTAACCCTCACCCATAACAAGTCAAAGTGATGGTCAGAAACGGAATCACATCAAGGTTTGAACAATACCACAGAGTTCAATTGCGCAAATTAAAATCCTGACTTATTCGCATAGATAAAAACTTAAGTCCAAACGTTCAAAATAAGCACAAAAGCACATAACCAAGCATGCAAATAGATAAGATACGCACACAAAACCAAATAATCTCCCCCACACTAAATTCGAGCACCGCCCACAAAGCTCAAAACATTAATAACAAAAGGAGAGGAGACTTCTCTGATGAGGGCTGGAATGTGAGCGTGCGCTGCAGAGTTGGAGTATCACGGCTTCACCACACTGCTTACAACGTCCCAATTCTGAAAAAACCTAACACAGAGGCGACAGAAAGATCAAAGAGAACAACAAAACAAGCAAAAGAGAAAGAACGAAAATAACAGAAAAATCCGTGGGTAAACTCCCACGTAGTACTCAGTTTAACGTCGTGAGCACGACGTTATCCAGTCAACAACGGACTATCCATAGTCCTTTACCTGCAGGAATACCATCTCAGCCAGAGCATCAGTAGTAACCATATAAGCACAAAGGACAGTAAAGAAAGCAAATAATGAATCACTTAAGCTCAAATCGAACATCTTATTCTCCAAAGAAAAATAGATAGCTTCAACTCTCAAAGCACAATACTTTGGTGAATTAGGATGTTGACATATTATAGATGCTACCTCAACCTTTGTCCTCTCTTCATCCTCCTCCAAGAACACGTACTTCAAGTGTTGAGGCAGTTCCTTCACTTCCAGAGTGGGCTTTGGTATGCTAGCAACTTCACGTGCCCAGTCTTCCTCGTCGGCCGACCCTGTAACAACTTTCTCGAGGCTGTGCTCCTGCTTCTCATTCTTCAGCCGGTGTGGGAAAGGTATGACTTCTGTCTCTTTCTCATTTTCCACCTCCTGTGACTGCAGCGGCTCGTCTGATGTCTCTCCCACCCCATTCTCAACAATTAGGTCACTTTCTAGAATAGTGACTGTCTGAGCCTGATCGGGTTGGTTTGGAAGTTCCCTCGCTGCACGTTGTTGCAGCAGCTCATCAAGCATGCTATTAATCTGTCCCATTTGCATCTCTAAACGCTAAAGTGTGGAGTCTTTAGCATCCAATCTTTGGGCGAAAGCATCCATTCTTTGGGCGAACATATCCTCAAAAGTCGGTCTCGAGGTAGTGGTGGAGGTGCTTCGATCTTCTTTCGTTGTTGGAAGAACGATCGTTGAATAGGAGGTTCTTTGGAAAAGAGGTCCTCACTACTTGACAAAGTTGGAAGATGCTTCCAATAGGGATCATAGGCTTGATTCTCCCAGTAGGGATCATAGGATTGATGCTCATAGCCTGACGGACATCCCTCAAAATAATCGAACTGGGCTCCTTCTTCGTAAGAAGAATTTTCCCAATACGACCAGCTTTCCTCCCCCCCAGCCCGTTTGACCATATTCGTATTGCTAGTAACCCTGCATAAACAGACACCAACTACAAAAACAGGATCACACACACCGGGGGGAGAAATAACAAAAAGAACGAAATGAAACATAGAAAATAAACAACACAAACAATACGCCTAAAGTTTTCCCCAGCAACGGCGCCAAAATTTGTTTCAATCAAAAGTGTTCTTTTAATTGACTTATAACCGAATGAGGTGTTGTATTAGGGTAAGATAACCCAAGTCGTCTATCAAGGAAAACTTAACAGGGCTTATTGTTCATGTCACACATAAAGCGATAAATCCTAAACATTCTAATACCAAAGAGGGGTTTTTGAACATACGGGAATTTAAATGCTGAAAGGAACTATAAATTAAAGCAATCAAACTAGGAGTTGTCAATCCTTAGTTGAGGAACTACGAAAAAAACACGAATGCATGAAGCTAAAACGTAGAACCAAATAATCTAGATCATCAAACAGGAAGCAGTAAAATTAAGCGAAGAACGATTTAACACTCTACTAAAATCCAATATCAATTGCATAAAATGTAAATGTACCAAATGCCAGAAGAAATAGAATCAATGGAAAAACAAACAATCCAAAATCACTATGTACATATGCATCGTCTAAAACAACTATTTTTATCAGCTGTAGCAAAGAACGAAACTTTATATTCCCGAGTTATTGCGAAGTAAAAAACTGATGAGATTATGGAAGTAAATATTCTTGCATTTATTGCTACGACGAATTCCTAGAATTTTAGGTGGAATGGGGATTGTAATTCTTTCAGCAACCAGAGCCGTATGCATTATATGAACGGAAAGGAACCGGCCGGGATCATTCAATACAACGGTATGAACACGATACCAAGGCAAACCCATGGAAAATACCCCTTTATCGAAGAAAAATAGACAGTATTACTATGCAATTCAACCCAATAATAATCTGAAAGCAAAACACGTAAATTGAACCAAAGGAAATCAACATGAACTATAAACTAAAGTGCAATAATCGATGGAATGAAAAATAGGAATTGCTATAATGTTTCTATCTGCCTGAAGCTCCCAGTAGAAAGGAATTACTATCATGTTTCTATCTGCCTGAAGCTCCCAGAAGAAATTGTTGACGAATGGCGAGCACAAAGGGCGCGGCGAAAATAAAATCAGAACTTTCCCTACAAGAAATGACCTAACGCGTGTATATATATATATATATTAATGAGTGAGCGCCGGTTGTGGATGAGCGAGCGTGGAGCGGAGACGTCTGTTCCCAAAGTGAGCGTCGGTTGTGGAGACGTCCTGTCTCAGAAGTGAGCGCTGGCTCGAAGTGAGCGGGCGCTCAAAGAAGGTGAGCGAGCATTCATGAATGAACGCGGGAGGAAAAGGGCGAGTGGGCGCTCGGATGCGAGCCAACGCTTGGACAGGAGAGGGGAGAGCGAGCGCGCGGTGGTTGAGCGCGCGAGGAGGTTGAGCGAGGAAAAGGGGTGAACGAGCGCTCATGAGTGAGAGGGCGCTCAAGAGGAGATGACGCTGTGGCACGCGGGTGAACCGGCGCTCGGCCCTGAACCGGTGCTCACCGTGCTGAAAACGAGCGCTCGGAGGTGCTAGCGCCGGCGCGCGACGGGCCGTAGAGCGCACGTGCGCGACTTTGAAGAAATGCTCCGTTCTACCTCGTCCGTACTCCGAATTACGATCCGTTTGCGCCTACGGACTCATATCAAGATGCTCTTTAATATATGATAGCTCTTAGCAGATATAATTCATCATATTTGATGCCGTTTTTCAAGAATAAGCACAACGCGCGACGGGCCGCGTAGCACACGTGCGCGACTTTGAAGAAATGCTTCGTTTTCCCTCGTCCGAACTCCGAATTACAATCCGTTTGCGATTATGAACTCCTATCAAGATGATCTTCAATATACTTGATCCTTGTAAGATCCATTTCATCCTATTTAATGTTGTTTTTCTACAAAACATTGAAATAAACCAAGTAAGTCCGAATCAATAAATACTAATCAAACCAACGGCATAAATAGGACAAACCACTGAAAACAACATGCAAAACAATACCAAGAATAAGCACAAAATGAAACTAAACATACTCATCATCAATCCCTGCTCAACCTGAAAAATGAGATGCAGGGCTAAGTACAAAAGTACTAAGTGGACTCATTGCCTAAAACATTTTCTTTGTAAAGTTATTGAACTGCCCACAATAGCGCATGAGGATTTTAGTTAAAAGACTCATGCCTATCAAACATTTTGTCATTTTCCAAAAGTGTGTCCGGTTGGACTATTTCATCCACGTTGTTCCATATCTGATCATTCATTCATTCGCGCACTATGGAGGTGGCCATCCACACATAGTCCTCGTGATCGGTCAAGGTAGCTAACCTTAACACACAGTCACACGTGTACACAATCTGAAGTTAGTCTCAACTAAGTCGGATCCGATCGTTACCACTTTTTAATGTTGGTGGACCAACACATTCACATACCACATTGATATACCAATCTCGGATAGATCACAACAAAACATAAACATTTAGCATTCACTAACGATTCATGTAATAATATTTCATAAAGCTTTTATAATTCATGCTTTGAGATAGATATGCATATCATTTTTGTTTCAAGAGTGCCCACCTGCTAGTCCGAAGTTAATAGTTCTAAGCGGGGCAGGGTGTGAGTGTCATTCCTCAGCAACTACGTACGATCAAAAGTAATTGTTCTTTCTATCGATCGAAGGTTGTTTATAAATTACGACTTAAAGTTCCCAATTAGGGTTTCTTTATGATTTCATGTGATGGTTTTAAGATAATTTCTGTTATCTTACATTCTCAAATTCCCAACTATTTTACTTCATCATTCATAGATGAACCTCAACTTATGAGTCATATACTCCGAGTCTATCCTCGACTCTAACCTTAGTGTTCTTCTAAACGTTATTACGTTATAGATTGTTAGTATTCAAGTTATGATTGGTATATTAGGATATTCTCAAGCCACTAACTAGACTTAACAATTATAGTTACGCCTTAGTAGGTTATGCTTGACGACTTGTCGTATTAACACGACGAATGAAAGGGAATCTTGACTTATGATTCGAGATATCTCATGCCATCGCGTAAATAAATACTTAGGAATTAATGGAGTTCTTTGTGAATACTAACTCGACCTTTGAGACATAAGGATTGACATCTTATGTTTGAATCATGACTTACACTTTTCGACATTGTTTGTTTCTCTTAACTCGTCGGAGATTGTGTACATTATATAGTCGCTATTCGTATCGAGTTGTCTTAACGCTCAATCTAGTATCGTATTAGGTTATCGTTGTTGAGTATTAATATAGTAACTCGGCTTTTGGTTTCTTTAACTTAGGATCTTACGTTTGAGTATCCTATTGCTAATAGAAAAACACTAATTCGTGTCTAACTTCGATTCTCATTAATTCCTTCTTACGTTGTCGAAATTGGTCGATTTCTTTTGGATTCTCGTACATAAAGTATTATGTTGTTTACGTTTAGGGTTTTGTTTGTCGGCACAATATAAACATAACCATTTAACACCATACAATACCATACACAACATAAACTATACCAAAGCATTATAAAAACCATAATTTCTAACATAATCCACAATCATTATGTATGTGTGCATTAGTATTCCATTCATTCAACATAATCATAACCATTCATCCAAGCTTATAGATTAACTATCATAGCATCATTTACCATTAAAATTAAACTTATACTTAGCCATTTTGTCATGTTTTCGATAATTAGCAATAATTAGCATAGATATCCAATAAATTCCAATAAAATCATGTTATACTCCTATCATACTATAGAATTTAATTATCAACTCAATACCATCAAATAAAATTTCAAACCATGAGTTAAGGACATTAAAGTTTTCAGCCATTTCAATTTATTGAACATTGGTGTTCAATAAATTCCACAAAAATCATATCATGCTTATATCATATACTAAACATGAAATATCATCTCATATCATACATTAAAATTAAAACACATGCTCATTACTACCTACACATTTTCGGCAATAACTATATATATATATATATATATATTCAATAAATTCCATTACTTCACAATATGTTTATATTATGAAATAAACATGTAATATTAACATTAAACATCAACTAATATATATAATATGAATCAATTGCTTGGAATTCTTTTTTGTCCTCACACATATATTACATATGTGTTCAATAAATTCACAACAATGTATATTAGGTTCATATTATTTCTAAACATCACATATCAAATTATTTTCAACAAATAAAAATCAAATAAATCCTAAAATATATATACATAGTTTCGGTCCATATAGAAAAATAGGAGTAGTGTCCCAAAATTTTTAAGATTAATATATGATGTTCATATCGTATATTAAACACTATACCTCAACTATTTTTCAATAAATAAAATCAAAAATAATTTCAAAAATTATATATATTTTTTGGTTTTCTTGAAGAAATAGGAGATGTGTTTCAAAAATTTGAAGATCAATATATGATGTTCATATCATATATTAAACACTATACCTCAACTATTTTCAACAAATAAAATCAAATCATGGTCTATATATATATATATATATATATATATATGGGAGGGTTAACGTGAGAACCATTTTTATCGTGAGAACGTGAGAACAAAAAAGTGATGAATTCATTGTGAAAATTGATGAATCCGATGAGAAAATTACTGAATTAAAAAAAAAAATATTTTCGCTCCTCATGGGATTCGAACCCGGTGAAAATTTTTGAATTTTGGAATTCAGTAACTTTTTCAACGAATTCATCAACTTTCATAGCAAATTCATTTGGTTCTTAGTTTTTAGGATAAAAATGGTTCTCATTTGAACCTAACTCTCTCTCTCTCTATACATATATATATATATCTATATATATATATATATATACGGCCTTTTTGAAGAAAATATGAGATGTGTCACAAAAATTTCAAGATTAATATATGATACTCATATCATATATTGAACACTATATCTCAACTATTTTCAACAAAAATAAAAAATTCAAAACCATGGCCTAAAATAAGCCCTAACTCTCCGCCACTTTAAAAAAAATTACAAGAAAATTCTTAAAATTCTTATATTTATTCTACATGCTCCTAATACATTAACAAGCAACAATATGAAATAATATTCACAAAAGCATGCTTTATCTCATATAAAAAGAAATTATAACAAAATCGAAAATTAACAAACATGCTCAACAAATTTCCAAATTTTAAACACAACCTTAGAACATACTTCTAAGCATATTTCATTCATGTCTTGAGAGCATTTGGTGGCTCAAAAACCTCGAATTTGAAGGGATCGAAACTAGGGTTTCAAAATGAAGAAAAATTCTAAAAACAATTCCACTCCATTAGGATGGAAGAGGATAATGAATACTACCTTTGTATAGTCCTAGAAACTTATTTTGATAGTTGGAATGGGTTGAAATGGGGGATTGAAGCTTAAGAACTAGGAATAACAAAAGAGATGATTTGAATTTAGATAGAGAAATGGGTCTCCAAAGTGAGAGGCTGCAAATGGACGAATTGCTTCTTTATTGGCAGCCTAAATAGCTGTTGTAAGCTCATTTGGGCTTTCCTTGGTGGTGGTTGGGAGAAGGAATGATCAAATTACCCGATTTGACATGTTAATACCGACTCTTTAAGTTTTATCACGCTTTCGATTGATTTCTTAGAAAATTAAGGTTTTATTTTCTTAAATATCCTTAAAAAGACTTATTTCATAGTTTATAATAATTTCATGAAGTTCGGATGGCATCCGGTAAGTCAATTCCTAGTTATCCCGGAAAACAGATTTCGACGATTAAATTATGCTCATTCGAAATTCTATTGAATTCTTGAGCTTTCATAATTAATTTGAGTCTTATAAATCATTTCTTATTGATTTAGACCCTTGGTTCGAGTTTCGGTTCGTTTGGATCAGTTTAGGGTTTTTTCGATATATATTCCCGGCGTTCGGTTAAGCTCTTCAGAAATTTCGTTCAGAAATTGATTCTTATGAATTCTAAATTCATAATAATATATTCCTCATGATTTTGATTGTTATCATAAATTTTCATGATTAGCATGGACTGTAAGTTGATCCGGATCATGAATAGTATTTTTGAGATTGATCGGGCGAGTATGCCCGAAAATTCCAATTCTTTGGCTTATCACATGTTTTCGCGAGACGATTCTAGAAATGAAATTCTTTTGTTAAGATTCATTCTAGATCTTTCATTCTGTGTTCACGCTTTTCATAAAACCCTAATCCGATAGGATTAGTCACTAGTTTTTGATTTCTCTAGTTTTCGACCTCCGAATCGTTTCTAATTCGTTTCGTTGGTCACCTTAAACATAATTAAAGTCTTAGCACTCTAAGTAATTTGTTTAAGCATCGCTAATAAAAGTTTTAAATTTTTCGGGTTATTACAATCAATACAAAGGGTTGTCATTAGCCCATTTGGAATGGTCTTGGTGGTAGTTGGGAGGAGGATTGGTCAAATTACCCGTTTTGGCATGTAAATACCGACTCTTTAAGTTTTAACGCACTTTCGATTGATTTCTTCAATGATTAAGGTTTTATTATCTAAAATATCCTTTAAATGAATTATTTCAATGTTTATAATAATTTCATGAAGTTCGGACGACGTCCGATAAGTCAATTCCGAGTTATCGCGGAAAAACAGCGTTCGGCGATTAAATTATGCTCATTTGAAATTCTATTGAACTCTTGAGCTTTCATAATTTATTTGAGTCTTATAAATAATTTATTATTGATTTAGACCCTTGGTTCGAGTTTCGGGTCGTTCGGATTAATTTAGGATTTTCCAGGTATATTTTCCGGGCGTTCGGTTAAGTTCTTCAGGAATTTCTTTCAGAAATTGATTCTTATAATTTCTAAATTCATAATAATATATTCCTTCATGATTTTGATTGTTATCAAAAATTATTATGATTAGCACGGACTAGAAATTGTTCCGGCTCGTGAATAGTGCTTTTAAGACTGACCGGGCAAGTATGCCCGAAAATTCTCATTCTTTGGCTTCTCACATGTTTTCGCGAGAGGATTCTAGAAATGAAATTCTTTTGTGAAGATTCACTCTCGATCTTTCATTCTATATTCAGGCTATTCAGAAAACCCTAATCCGATATGACTAGTCACTAGTTTTTGATTTCTCTAGTTTTCGATCTCCGAATCAATTCTAATTCGTTTCATTGGTTACCTTAAACATAATCAAGGTCTAAGCACCACTAATAATTGGTTTAAGCATCACTAATAAAAGTTTTAAATTTTTCGGGTTATTACATACCATCCCCCTTAAAATAAATTTCGTCCCGAAATTTGCTAACCTTGGAAAAGATCTGGGTATTTCTCTTTCATAGATGATTCTAGCTCCCAGGTTGTTTCTTCTTGTCCATGGTGTCTCCATAGAACTTTCACTAACGGCATCTCTTTGTTCCTTAGCTTTTGGATACGTCGGTCTAAGATTTCCGTAGTAATTTACGTAACTCATATTGTCATCGAGACAATATCGTCGTGATATCACATGGTTGGGGTCATGTATGTACTTCCTTAGTTGTGAAACGTGAACACATTGTGCACGCTTTCCAAAACTTAGCGGCAATGCAAGTCCAGTAGTCACCGGTCCTATCCTTTTCAAAATTTCATAGGGTCCTATGAAACGTGGTCGTAGCTTTCCTTCTATTCCAAATCTCACGATACCTTTTGATGGAGAAATCTCCAGGAAGACTTTGTTTTCTACTTCAAAATGCAGCTCTGTGCGACGTTTGTCGGCATACGACTTCTGTCGGCATTGGGCCTCCTTGATCCGTTGGCGGATCTGTCTCACAATCTCGATCATCTTTCCCACAGAGTCAGGTCCTAATACTCTTCTTTCTCCAACTTCATCCCAGTAGAGTGGTGATCGATATTTCTTTCCATAAAGAGCTTCGTACGGGGCCATTCCAATAGTTGCTTGGTAGCTGTTATTGTAGGCGAATTCCATAAGTGGTAACACTTGTTCCCAACTTTCTCTCTATCGAGGACAACGGTTCTCAACATATCTTCCAATTTGAATGGTCCTCCGGATTGTCCGTCCGTCTGTGGGTGGAATGCGGTATCGAAATGAAGTCGAGTCCCCATTCCTTTTGTAAACTCGTCCAGAATCTAGAGTAAATCTCGAATCTCTATCGACATGATAGTCTTGATCTCCATGTAGACGTATGACCTCTCGAACGGACAACTATGCTAGTCATGCGATCCATGTGTTATCGGAATGGATAGAAAATGCGTTTCTTCAAACGATCGATGACGACCCAAATAGCAGATTTTCTCTTTGTAATTTGGGTAGCCCGGTAACAAAGTCCATGGCTATATCATCCCATTTCCATTCTGTATGTCTAGCGGTTGTAAGGTTCCATACGGTCGTTGGTGAAGTGCTTTCACTTGTTGGCACGCCAAACAACGTTCTCCGAATGAAGCTACGCCTCGCTCATTCCATCCCACCAAAATTTCTCCTTGAGATCTTGGTACATTTTGGTGCTTCCGGGTGTCTTGAGTAAGAAGTCTCATGGGCTTCTTTCAAGATCTCGCCCTAAGCCCTTCGACTTACGGAACATACACTCTCCGCTATACAACAAAACGTTATCATTGCTTCTTTGAAATTCTTGTAGTTGTTGTCCTTGATCTAAGCTCGTAATTCCTCTAGCTTCTTGCTCTTCCAATGAGCTTCTAAGATTCGGACTCTTAAGTCTGGGATTGCAATCAACGTTGCAATACAGCCCTCTATCGTCAGAGACGGGTCTATGATTCGATGTTCATCCTCTGAAATTCCTTTATAAGTATTTCCTCATGACTGAGGATACATCCCAAACTAGGGTGGGATTTGTGACTCAAGGCATCGGCTACAACATTAGCCTTGCCTGGGTGGTAATTGATACCACAGTCGTAATCTTTCACAAGCTCTAACCATCTACGCTGCCTCATGTTAAGATCTTTCTGCTCAAAGAAATATTTCAGGTTCTTATGGTCAGTATAGATCTCACATCTAACTCCATAAAGGTGATGCCTCCAAATCTTTAAGGCATGTACGACGCTACTAATTCCAGGTCGTGCGTAGGATAGTTCAACTCATGTAGGTGTAACTGCCTTGAAGCATAAGCAATAATCTTGCCTTCTTGCATCAGCACACATCCTAGTCCATTCTTTGAAGCATCCGTGTAGATGGTGTATTCTTTATCTGCCTCGGGTACTGCTAGTACAGGTGCTGTCGTCAACAACTCCTTTAGTCTCTGGAAACTAGCCTCACACTCGGCGGTCCATGTGTACTTGATCCTCTTTCTCAACAGTTGGGTCATGGGTTGGGCTATCGTTGAGAATCCCTCGATAAATCTTCGATAATAACCGGCAAGTCCTAAGAAACTCCGAATTTCATTCGGGTTCTTCGGCGACTCCCATTCACGAACTGTGTCGATCTTCGAGGGGTCTACTTTCATTTCCTCGGCGGACACGATGTGACCTAAGAATGTCACCTCGCCTAACCAGAACTCACACTAGCTAAATTTGGCGAAGAGTTGCTCTTGCCTTAATGTTTGCAGAATCGTTCTCAAGTGCTCTTTGTGTTCTTGGTTATTCTTGGAGTATATCAGGATATCGTCTATGAATACTAGGAAAATTTTGTCTAAGTACGGGTGAAATACCCTATTCATGATATCCATAAATACTGCTGGGGCATTTGTAAGTCCAAAGGGCATGACGATGAATTCCAAATGACCATACCTTGTACGGAAAGTCGTTTTAGGTACATCCTCTGGTCTAATTCTTAGTTGGTGGTATCCCGACTTTAGATCTATCTTTTGAAAAGACTCATGCTCCCTTAAGTTGATCAAACAAATCGTCAATTCGGGGCAATGATACTTATTCTTAAGAGTTATCTTGTTTAACTCTCGATACTCTATGCACATTCTCAAAGTGCCATCCTTTTTCTTTACGAAAAGGACAGGTGCTCCCCATGGAGACACACTGGGTCTAATGAAACCTAGCTCCAAGAGTTCTTGTAGTTGGATCTTCAATTCCTCCAGTTCCTTTGGTGTCATTCGGTATGGGGCTTTCGACACGGGTAGAACCTAGTTCGAGGTCGATCGTGAACTCGATCTGTCGGTTTGGCGGTAATCTCGATAGTTCATCTGGAAATACATCGGGATACTCCTTCACGATCGGGACATCTTCTATCCTTCACTCATTCTAGTCTTCCTCCTGGAGATAGACGAGATAGGCGTGGTTCTCCGTCTTGTTCAGCAACGTCCTTGCTTGTAGCGCGGATATGATTGGGACTCTCCTCCCTATGCTGATCCCGTGAAAGTCTATAGGTTTCTCTCCGGAATGTTGGAAAAAAAATTCCTTTCATTACACAGGATGGTAGCATTATATTCGGTTAACCAATCCATTCCTAGGATTATGTCCACATATGTCATAGGTATGACGTGAAGGTTGTCTGTCATGACCTTAAGTGAGCCTAGTCTAAGTTTTAGGTTCGAGCATATGTGGGTTACCGTTCTTATGCCTCCTAATGCCTCCTACTGGAGAAGATATTCTCATGATTTGTTCAGCGCGTTTAGGATCTAATCCTAAGTTCTCTACGCATGCTTCAGCAATAAAAGAATGCGAGATGCCAGTATCAAACAGTAGGATATCAGGCAATTGGAGGAGTGTTCCCATACCTGCCAAGTTTCCTTGGTTCCTTGGCGGCTCTTGCGGGAATTCCCTATCTTGGTTGAGGGCGTAGGCCCTGGCTTGCGGTGGTGGTTGTTGTTGTTGGTGATGTTGTTGTTGTTGCGGTTGTTGCTGCAGTCGTTGTTGCTGTTGTGGCTGTGGCTGTTGGGGCGATCGGTCTTCTAACTGTCATGGTCGTCGCCATTATTGTCGTCGTTAGTCGTGGTTGATATGGTCGCTGATTCGGCTGGTAGTAGTGAACCGGGGGCTGTTGTTGGAATGGTTGGGCTTGAATAGCTCGGACCGGCTGGACTTGGTTGGGCACATTGGGACGGTCATTTCCCCCTTGGCGCATCCCAGGACAGTCTCTAGAGTAGTGACCCTTCTGTCCACACTTGAAGCATCCATCATTTATGAATGCGCACGCCCCCTTGTGACTCCTATGGCACCTTGGGCACACGGGGAGCCTCATAAATTTCTGGTTTCCCCCGCCAGGTGCGGGTACCATGGGGCGTCCATTTCTTGCCCTTGCCTAGATGGCACGTTGTTCCTTTACCATGGCCTCTTGTCGGCCTGGCTAGCGTTAGATCCTTGTCCTTGGTGGGGTCCTTCCCACTTCCACTTCCCACGATCCCCTTGGTGATTCGGGGATGTCGATAAGGATCGTCCTCGGGCATAGCTGCCTCGATGTCCGTGATCAAGCCAACGGTAAGTCGATTTCGTGATCACCACACACTTGATCTCATGGCGGAGTTGTAATATCCCGCAGAATTAAATGCCTAATTACGGTATTTAAAACCCGTAAATTAGGGTTTCGCCGAAATGATTCAATCAGAATGATATCGAATATGATTTCGATCGTTTATGAAAGAATGAATTACTATTTAATATTCATTGGAAAGCGTGAATTAAGGAATAGATGTTTATAAAGTGTATCAACAGTATTATTTTAACGTCGATTGCGTATCGATAGTTAAAATTTCATAAAATTTTCTAAGCAATTAAGCTTAGAATTAAATTCCATTATTAATGGAATAAATTAACAAAGTGATTACGACTTTATTACAACCATTTCGAGATGAGTCGATAACTAACGTTTTGAAACGTTTTCAAACGTTTAGAGACGAAATGAAACACGAGTTTAATGATCAAGGAATTATAGGAATTAATTTCCTATGATTATTATGTGTAATTACAGTATTATTTAGCATTAAAACAATGCTAGATCATTAAGAATTGATAGTGATCAATTTTTCAAATTCTCGAAAACCCTAGTTTCGAATATTAGATTTTTATCACATAAAATGATACCATTAATTTATCCTATGATATTATTTAACATCTAAATCATATGCTATGATGTATATATCTATTAATGTCATGAAAATAAATTTTTAACCTATGGTTTAGCATAATGGCCGAGAGTTCTTGTGTGTGTGTAACAAAATTATGTGTTGACTTTCCCACTATTGCATGTATCTCCTAAGTGTTATATAATTGTTATATTATGTCTTCCATTAGTGGGATATCTAGGCTATTTTCAAGAGAGATTGCATGCAAAATCCTCATGATGTATATACCCATTAGTGATACATTTTATAAAAAAAAAAAACTCTCAGTATGTATGCTTAGAGAGGCGAAATATACAAGGTATAATGGGTGGATTTTCAGATTTTATCATTCATTCCACTCAAACACTTGAACACCCAACACTTTGAACATCTCTCATTCTCTCTCTCAAAGCCATTTTCTCCCAAACTCTCCCAAATAGCCGAGAGCTTCACCATTGTAAAACATTGAATTTTTCTTCTTCTTCTATACCAATCTTGATACCTTAAACATTGTTCCATAAATCCAAGCCACTACAGGTAGGAATCGAACAATGCTTTGATTGTTCTTGAAATTTTACAAAATTTTCGAAGGTTGCTCTTTAGTGTTGAATGTGTTCGAATTTTTTTTAAATAATATGCATGTGTTCTTGATGATTGTTGTTTGTAAAAAAATAGGCTAATGCATGTTAAGTTTGATCTAAGATTAAGTATGTGTTCTTGAGTCCAATATGTTGCTAACACATAAAAGTTTGATCTATGGTTATGCATGTGCTTTGATTTCAAAATCTAGCTAAGTTTGTTCAAAATGTTTTGCATGTGTGTTTCAATCTCAAAATCTTGTTAATATATGGTTAAGTTGTGTATAAAGAATGTGTAGCATGATGAATAGAGGCATAGATCATGTTTAAAATTTTATTTGAACATGTTATAAAATTTTAGTGATGACCAAAGCTTGAGAAATTATTTTGAGCATGGATTCTTGATTTATGATGTATTAAGAGTCCATAGTAATTTATTTGGAAATTTTGGAAAAATCCTATGTATTTTTTTTAAAATGACCGAGAACAGCAAAATTTATATGTTGGTGTATGATTTTTATTTGATACATGCAATGGTATATTATCGACTAGGACATGAATTATGCATCCTATGTTTTTATTAGAATTTTGGAAACCAATTACTCATTTGTTTCAAAAAGCCGAGAGCTACAAGCTCAAAATGGTGATGATTCAAATGGTTTTTGATGAATATTATGATGTAGTGTTGTTACACTATAGTGTTTAAGCATGATGAATTTTTGTTGAAATTTTTATAAAATGTTTTATGCATGCTTGATGATAACCGAGAGCATGAACATGAATTTCTTGGTGTAGAAATCATTTATGATGGACTATATGATATAAAAATGTCATGGATTAATATTTGGACCTTGTAATAACTAATTGGAATTTTGGGAAAATTGTTGGACAAAATTTGAAAAAAGTCGTGACCTATATAAATGAATAAGGTGATGCTCGATTTTTATATGGTTAATATTAATACATATTAGTGATACTATGATAAAATAGTACACTATGTGAATTTAGAAAAAATTTGAGAAATATTTGGTCTTTTAAAAGGAAATAGCCGTGAGCTATTTCATGAGTAATAAGGATTTTAAATCCTTAAATAACAATGTTAATAATGTATTATATGTTTAAAAATTATTTTAAACATATTAATGAGTTTATGAAAAGAAATCAATTAGAAATAGATTTATGAGAAGATTAGATATTAAAATATGACTTAGTAAAGAAATTACTAAGAAAAGTCAAAATTGTTGACTTTTGAAGTGAACGTACGAAATACGTTCGATAAATACGCTAATACACGTAAGACGTATCAGTTTAATGATGAAATCTCGTTGATACGAAAAGATTTCATATATAAAGTCGTTAGATTGAAAAACGTGAGAAAACGTTGAACCTTTTACCCAAAAGGGTAAAATGGTAATTGATAAACATATCTCGATTCTATCAAGAACGAGAAATGTTAGTTTAAGTTCTGCATTGAACATCGTATTGAATTCGTTATGAATTCAATTTATATCGATATAGAATATCGAAGTTTATTCTAGACTTTGAAAGTCTCGAAATAAGTGAACGACGTACTAAACATCGCTTTTACGTAAAGGTGTGAACGCTGACGCGATGACTGGACGTTGACGAGTAATCAAGTTTAAGATGAACAATAGTTCAGGTGGGCTTTCTTTCTAAAAAAAACGTGACTTTGCTATACTTTCCAAATGAATTTATTTACGATGCTTATTTTAACTGTTGAGAAAATGTTTACAAGATTACCTGCCAAAAATATTTATGTTTTGTGTATGTATCCTATCCGGAATGAATGATATGAATGTGTTGGGTCGCTCCCAACTTATGAATGAAATCGATATCGGATCCTATGCCAAGACTTATACCGGCTAGGATTAACGTGTACACCTAAGGTATTTGTGTCTTTGTAAGGATAATTCACGGCGGTCACGGCGTCGTGAGTGAGGCCTCCTTCACGACGTTCGACTATGATGTTATGATAAAAGGATAAGGGATATGGATCATACACACAAGAAAAATGCTTGGCCAAGCGACTTTTATGAACTGATGAAAATGACTTTAGTAAGCACGAGGCATTTCAAATAAAACCCTCAGGTCTTACCATGATGTGGCGATGTAATTTAAAAATGATAAAATATTTTCGCATGAGTCCACCGAGAGCATTCTTGTACTCACCGCATGTTTGTTTTTAAATGTGTAGGTTGAGCTCGATGTTGATGGATGGAGGTGTTGAGAAGCCCAGTGTTTTGATGTTATAAGACAAGATAATACCTTGAATACATATCGTCATATATGTATTCACACGTTTTCCGCTGCGACTCTGAATTATTTATTGTTTTGATGATAAGAAGATATAACTGTTGAAGTCCTTCAGATCAATAGTATTCTTTTGGATCTGTTGGAGGATAAAATGATATAAACTGTTGAAGTCCGTCAGATCATTGTTAATCTTTGGGTCTGTTGGTCTAGCCCACCTGGTATATCCAGTTATTAATGTATGTTATGTTCAAAGCATGATAGTTTACATGTGATATGCATCCTCATAATAGCCTTTCATGAATCCTAAATACTGTTCCTAGTATTAGTCCGCTCCAATCCGGGTTATCCGGAAAGGGGGCGTGACAGAGTGGTATCAAAGTAGTTTGCTCTTTGAATTTCAAATTCTTTTCAAAACTAAGTCTAGATTGAGTCACTGGACTTCTAGAAATCTGCTGACTATTCTCAACACTCCATCACATCAAGCTCAACCGGGGAAAAGGTAAATGATTTCTTTCTCAAACTCATGAAATGAAGAGTTTTAAATGATGAACAAGTTTGAAATCAGTTTTGAAGGAACAAGGAAAGAAAGAGACGTTATGATGTTATGATTGAAATGAAGGTTATGAGTAAGGAAATTTTCAAACCTTGATTTTGAAATCAACCAAATGTTATGCAAAGTGATCAAGATTGAGATAAACGTATATGTTTGAAATGAACCTGAATGGTTAAAGTTGAAAGGATGAAATCAAATTGATGTACAAGTATGAATTGGTTATGTTGTAATTTTGAAATCTTATTTTCAAATCTCAAGATCTCTTATGACAAATGAATATGTTATCTTAAGAAGAACTTAGACGATATAAGAAGCATGATCACGTATTGTAAAAGAACACAGAAGTATGAAATTTTCTCCTTTACAAGAACAAAAGAACGATAGGAAGAATGAATGTAACTATAGCCTCGAGCTTCGAACGGAAGAAGACGAATGTCAAGACAAACGAGAACGACTTCGACTATGAAAATGAACAACATCGACATTGTCATCACAACTTCGACATGGGTGACCGTCGACTTTGACTTTGACTTTAGAATGTCAAGCATCGACTTGAATACGTGGACATGGTAGTCGTACTACGTCGGCATTTGCCTCGGATTTTGGCACGATCGCGCAATTTTTCTGCACTGCGCAGTAATTTTGTTTTATTCCATTCTCTTTCGTTAGGACTCCGATTTACGTGTGGGTTTCGCCTGCGTACTCCTAACACACTGAAATTCATTTGTTATGAAGGAAAAAATTCCTATTTCTGTCTCCAGAATACACTAGAGTCTGTTGAAAGTTAGTTCGAGTTTTATTTAGAACGAAGATCTCATAGCATAACATGTATCTTAGAATGTTATTAGATAATTAGTTTCCAAGTAGAATCAGAAAGTTATGACATGTGTTGTACCTAATGACACTTATTTACCTTATAGATTGATCAGTTTATTCTAGTTGCTTAATCGATGTAAGTAAGTTATCGTATCTGTCTATCGGATAATATTAGTTGACTTATGTTAGTTTTGACCGTGACAGATGGAGTGTAATACCCCGTCTTTTCTAAGCTTCTATTTTGCATGGCATGTTTTTCGAGAAAAGGTCAAAGGTTGACTTTTGTTTCGTGATGCGACCATCACGAAACCTCGAGCGTTGTGAAGAGTGTCTTATGACGAATTCATGACACTAAGTATGTAGTTTTCGACCACCCATGAAGGTTTGGCACTCGGGAAGTTATCGAAAAACCGGACTTTTCATCGGTCTTTAAAAGCATATCTTGTTTATAGTCGTTGTCTCCGTATTTTATTTCGTGTCCATGGGTACCAAGTTTGCAAAATTTGGAGTCCGTTTGCAAAAGTTGCGTCATTTTGCGTTTTTTGAAAAGTGGTCACTTGCACAAGCAACTCGCAGCCCTCGCTTTTCCTATAAATAGGAGGCTAGGGACTTCATTTCCTTCGCCTCTCTGTTTACTGGAAGAGCCGAGTAGCTCAGTGCACGCTGCAGGCTACTTGGAGGAGTGGGATCGAGGGAGGCTCGGCCGGCCGTTCTTGCCATTCTGCCGAGCCACCACCGCCGATCAACCTCCCGCAGCCCTGCTTTGTTTTTGTCCTTTTCTTGTTTTGATTCCGCTTTTAGTAGATCGTATAGCATAGAACTCGGGATTCTAAAGGACGAGGTCGGAAACGGCCGAGGGAACCGATTGGCCAAGACCGCCGCCCATGGCCGCCAGCATCCGTGAGTTGTTGGCCGCCGTTTGGTGGCCGACGAGCCACCTTTTACGGGTCCTTTAGGTTTTGAGTTCGGGCTATGCATTCTACTAAAGTACCGATTCCGCTTTACTTTTTTCGCTTACGCATCGCCGTGATGTTTTCCGTTGCTTGAGTTTTCTAAAGGAAGACATGCCGGGTTATCCATTTTCAACGTAGTTTGTCATTCCATGTTCATCGTTATGCATATTTCTTATGTTTCCATTTTCATGCATCGATTTTGGATGGTTTATCCTAGATCCGAGGATAGGCATCGATTTTGAAACTTCTTGTTGCTAAGATTTGAGTCGACTTGCATGCATGCATATTTTGAAAGTACCCTATTATTGGTCTTGATGCCTCAATATATTTCCTTACGCATCGAGTTGATTTGAAAACCCGAGAGTGCCAAACGTGGGTTCGTAAAGTCGAAAACCCTAATTTTGCTACGATCTTCGTTTGGATCACGATGTTGCTTTGCTTTGTGGGATGTAACCCCAAAAGTTGTTCCGTCTTGTTACATGGTACCCACCAGTGCGATCGGTGAAGTCATCGGATCCGTAGATACCTCCTGCTTAACGTTTTAAATCATTCGGGTTGGGTTATATATGCTTATTTTGAGTTATTTAGTCTGATATTTCAAAATAAAACATGTGCGCCGTAAAATGTTTTGATGAAGTTATTACTGTTCTCTGATCCGAGATATGGTTCTATCATGTTTGTGCACGGATCTCTATTCGGTGGGTTGATCACCATCTTGAGTATTGATCGTAAGGGGATAGACCCCGAATACGTGGTTATGGTTACGAAGGGATGACCCGGAAGTCCACACGAAATGGTAATGAGGTGGTTATGGTTCGTGACGGATTGACCAAAGTCCACACCGAGTTAGCCTACCGATATGTTCCGGCATGGGTGGCCGGATATGTTCGGGCGAATGAATGAGATGTGATGAAATGGCGGGATACGCCCGAGCCGTGGTTCTTGGTTCTATGATGGGAGTGGTAATAACGGATTAGGTATCGAAAATTGAAAATCTATTTTGCTTACTTAGAAGTGGATTTACGTTTAAAACCTTCTAAGGTAAGTGCTCAACACGGCATCATGATTCTTTTGATTTATGATAAAACCTCAGCGAGTGCGCTAGTACTCACCCCAAACTCTTTTAAAATCTTTTCACGGATGGAGGAGAATTTGGACAAGCGGCGAGGGGTGGGCTGCGGGTTCTTCATGCTATGCTTTCGCGATGTTGTGTTATATACGTATTCGATGTTGATGTATTCTTGTCCCTTACTTTGCTTTCTCGATTGGGAACAAGATTTGCTATTATGTTATTATGTCATGAGTCTCGACACGAGCATGCTATGTGGTTGACGGTCTAGTCAGCGGGATGTAATGCTATTTTGCTTTCTTGCATTACTTGTTATAAACCAAGATCATGTTCTTTGAGGTTATGATATCGATATTATTACATTGGTGGATTGTTTGCGCACCCTCCCTTCGTGATATGTCCTAGTTATAGAGGAGATGTTGTCCGATATCATGGTCACATCTTCTTATCATGTATGTTATATGTATCCCCCTTCCCCGCTTTCTTAACCCCACCCCTAATCACACCCCGCATCCGTGCCTTTCCTCGAATTGGGGCGTGACATTGAGGAGATGCGTTACACCGCTAGACTAAGGATAGCATCGAACGCTACACCCGAGGAAGTGGTGCACATGTACCGAGAGAGTTGGATGTGCTGGGGCGAGAATCTAGAGGAATTTCTGACGTACTATCTCCGACTTTGGAGGAATGCCAGAGCATATGGTGTGACAGATTACGATGGTATCAAGCGTCTCGTGGCCATACTTCCCTGTGATTGGGAGGACTACGCCCGAGAGGTGTCCGGAGACTACATATACCGTGTGGCCGGAGGCTATGACTTGATCGATGATTTACCCAGATTCGTCAGTCATCTGACGTACGTGTACAGCGTCTATGGAGTTGCACCGAGGGGACCTTATCTCCCTCCACGAGAGTACACCTGGCGCGATGAGTCATCAGAATGGTTGTACACTGAGGTTCCACGGCGAGTTGATCCCAGAATACCCCATGCACGATTGATGAGGAAGGCTCGCCCAGTGGATGAAGCGGCGAGACCGAGAGCTTTGGGAGCTCCTGTCTTTCCTCCGTTGACATTCGGACATCCGTTGCATCCACCACTACCGCCTTTACCACCGATGACAGCTCCACCACCTCCAGCTGAGCCATACCGCCAGACAGCGCGGATGAGAGTGTCGGATACTCCGATGGTTATAGTCCGATTCGTGATTTACTATGGGCGATCTTGCGACATACATATGATGGAAGATGACGAGCGGGATCCTCTAGAGTACATGCCCGAGATGATGACTCTGACGAGGAAGAAGATCCTGAAGAGGATGAGGACGAGGAAGATTCCAGATGAAGACAGTGAAGTGAAGACTTAAGTAGATATGTAGTAGTATATGGATGTGATTTGGGTATGTTTTGTTTTTGTAAGAAAGTGGTGAAAAGGAAAAACTTGATGTTTTGTAAGGCTATAAAAGCTAGTATGCATGTGATTTCTTTTGTAATGCTTTATAAGCCGGTATGTAAGTAACTTCTTTTGTAAGTAACTATTGATCCTAAACAGCTTTTCCTATGGCACAAATTTTTCAATATATATATATGATCCTGAATGGGCTTTTGCGGCAAATTGTGTATGACAAAGATGAAATGTTTTATTAAAGTTGTTTTACGATGAGGATATGATGATATTATGTATGTTCGGTAACTAAATAATGTGTGATGCTAATTATATGTTTTATATAATGTAATGCCTCCTAGACAAGATCCCTAACAAGGAATTAGAGGCAGGAAGAGGAAGACCTAGGGAAGGTAGAATCTCGTACAAGAAGATGAGGATATACCACAACCACCTCCACCTGAACGCAGGATAGAGGAACTATTTCTTAGACAGAACCCTCTTGTCTTCAATGGGAAAGGAAATCCTGAGGAAGCAGAACAATGGATAAGAACCATGGAATGGATTTTTAACTTTCTAAGATGTACAGTAGAGGCGTTTGTCATGTATAACTTTTCGACTAAATGGACTGTTGACTTACGGTGGGAAGCCGAAAGAAGACTTTACAATGAACGATGAAAGAATTTACGTGGGAGGATTTTAAGAGAGGTGTATGACAAGTATATACCAAAGAGCTATAGGAAAAAGTAGCACAAATTCTTAGGTGTTAAAGCAAGAGAAAATGTCCGAATCGATTATGATCGCACTTTTTGTGACATGTCAAGATATGCCTTTGGATCAAGTGGACACGAGACTTGAAAATGTCGAAAAATTTAGAGTCGGGTCTAAGGCGAGATAAGGATGTCTCTCGCTTGATCATGGAGACTTGACTTATCTTGAGGCTCTTGGACAAGCACTAGATATTGAGGCGGCGATGCCGGAAGAAAAGTCGATGTCGCTTCAAGCGCAATACCGCGGATAAGGGTAAGAGGAAGTGGGGCGCAAATTTTGGAAACGATGTGAGAGAAATTTTGAGAATGTGAGCAATGACGCAGCGACAAGGAAGCGTGGTAAATCCGGGACGGGGATGGAAAAAGCGACTTTGTTCCTCCGACAAGAGGCCCACAAAAGCGATGAGGGCTCTTCCGTGTCGAAATGCCGAGAATGCACAAAGGAATGTGCATGGCGTGCGATGGGAACTGCTTTAAATGCGGGATGAGAGGACATTACGCTAATTTTGCCCGAGGACACGTTCGAAAGCAGTTGTAAGGCGAACCAACCCGCAATGTCCAGCCACTCGAGCTATCGATTCCGGCCCCAACCTCGGCGAATTGCAACCTCAACAACGATGGCGGCAACCTCGGAAGAATACGGCAACAAACGGTGGCAGCCACCTCAACAACAACAAAGGCGGCAACCATCATGACAACGCCAAAGAAGCGGCCGAGCAACGGCGGCAGATCAGACAACGACAAACGCCGTCGACCTCGGCCGGCGCGAGCTGGAGCATATGCCTTACACCGAGGCGAGCAACGTAACCGTGAAACTCGGCGGTATGGAATTATTCTCAACATACCTATTATAGTATTGTTCGATCACGGTGCTTCACATTCCTTTATCGCAAGATCATGTGTAGATCTGTTGGAACTTAGAGTCGAAAAACGAATCGGATATGAGAATCTCTTCACCTATAGGAGGGATTATAGCGGTTACACATATTTGCTCGAACCTAGAGTTGAACTTAGGATCACTTAAGGTTACGGCGAATAATCGAACATAATACCCATGGGTGGCGTAGATATAATCCTAGGAATGAACTCGGTTGGTGAAAATCATTCCACGATTCTCTGCAAAGAAAGGAAAATTTCATTTCATTTTCACGGACAAAAGCTACGCACTTCCACGGAATTAGCATGGGGAAGAGTCCGGTTATATCGGTGTTGAGCGAGAAGAATGATAAGCAGAAAGGATGCCACGATTTCGTTTACGAGCGGAGAAGATAAACCGGAGGTGAGAATTGAAGACATAGAGATTGTTTGGGAATTTCCGGACGTTTTTCCTAAAAATCTACGAGGATTACCTCCTAATAGACAATTGGAATTCACCATCGACTTGGATCCCGTATCGGCTCCAGTGTCGAAGGCACCCTATAGAATGGCTCCAAAAGAATTGGAAGAGCGAAGATCCAAATTCAAGAATTGTTGGACCTAGGTTTTATTAGACCTAGTGTTTCGCCTTGGGGAGCGCCTGTGTTATTTGTCAAGAAAAAGGATGGTTCTTTGAGGATGTGTATAGATTATCGGGAGCTGAATAAGATGACGCTCAAGAACAAATACCCTTGCCAAGAATTGTGATCTGTTTGATCAATTGCGAGGAGCAAGTGTATTTTCGAAGATTGACCTCAAGTCAGGTTATCATCAACTCAAGGTACGGCCTGAGGACATATCTAAAAATGCATTCCGAACAAGATATGGCCACTATGAATTCATAGTTATACCATTCGGATTAACAAATGCACCAGTCGTATTTATGGACCTCGTGAACAGTAGTGTTTCATCCATACCTGACAAGTTTGTCTTGGTCTTCATAGATGATATTCTCATCTATTCGAGGAATGAGGAGGACCATAAGGAACATCTAAGAACGGTGTTGCAAACCTTGAGAATTGAAAAGCTTTTGCTAAGTTCAACAAATCACGAATTCGGGTGAAGGAAGTAATGTTCCTTGGACACATCGTGTGCGCAGATGGAATAAAGTAGATCCACCAAGGTGGGCGGACAAGAATGGAAATCGCGAGAACTCGTAATGAAATCGGGAGTTTTCCGGGATTAGTAGGTTATTACGGAGATTCATTGAGGATTCTCCAAGATAGCAAGACCAATAACCCAACTACTCGAAGGAATCAAGTTTAATTGAATTTGAAGAATATGAGGCGAGTTTCGAAGCTTAAGGAAAAGTTAACAAGTGCACGATGCTAGCGGCTTAGGAGCGGACAAAGAGTATGTAGTTTATTGTAACACCGCCAATCAAGTACGGATTAACGGTGGCTGATACTAATGACGGGATTAACAACGAAACAAAACTAATTATGGAACCGTGAGGTATATGATAGACAAACTCCCAAAACTTCATACCATTTAATGTGACACATATATCGTATACATCTGGAAATGGATCATTTAGGCGCTTAACAAAGGGTTCAACTCAAACATAACTTATATAACTTTGCAGCGGAAAGACATGTGATTTACACATATGACGATGTGTAATCAAGGCTATAATTATCAGCGACAAAAGACTCCAACTGCTCAAAACTTCAACATCCATCATCAACTGCTCAACCTACACATTTAAAACAATATGCAGGGCTAAGTACAAGAATGCACTTAGTGGGCTCATGCCAAAACGTTTTCTGAAATTACACTACCCCTTTAAGTAACACACGAGGTTTTATTGGAAATGCTCGTGCTTACTAAAACATTTTCTTTTATTTTCAAAAGTCGTCTGGCCAGACATATTTTCTGTCTGTATGATCCATATCAGTTCTCATATATTATTATCATAACATCATCACATGTTGGTAGCGAACCAACAACTATTAATATCATAACATCAACTGTATTGGTAATAATCCAACAACTATAAATCTCATTATAACATCATCATACGTTGGTAGCGAACCAACAATTTTCACTATCATCATACCATCCTTCTCCACATATAACAGGATCATCATACCATCCTTCTCCACATATAACATGATCATTATACCATCCTTCTCCACATATAACATAATCATCATATCAGGTTAATCCTAGCCAGGTATAATCCTTCCGGCATAGGATCCAATATCAATTTCTCTTAAGTCGGGGAGCGACCCAACAACTTATTCTCTTTCTTTGTTGGATGAACCAACAACTTGATAGGATCATACATAAAACATAAATACTTTGGGCATGCAATTGAATAACAGTTCATAATCATTTCTCAACTGAAAGCTTTGTAAATAAATACTTTTCGAAGAAAGTATCGTAAAATAAAAGGGTTTTCGAGTAAAGCCCACCTGGTATATGCAGGTCTTTCTATAGTCCTTTTCTATGTCTCAGCTCAAGATCACGTCTCACCTTAACGTAAGAACTATTTTAGTACATTGGTCACGTTTTGATAGAGACGAACATCGTCTATAACGTCCTATGAATCAAATAAGGCTAACGTCGAACTTATTTTGACGTTTCCTAATTACAATGATGTTGATTACAAAATTACTCATCATATAAGAGGTATTCTATCTCTTTAGCACATAATGTACATTTTAATGTACTTACGTAACGTAAGTTACATTGTTACTAAACGTACCACGTTACATAGATCAAGTATTATCGATGTCACGCCCCAATTCCCGAGGGAAGGCATGGATGCGGGGTGTGATTAAGGGTGGGGGTTAATAAGCGGGGAAGAAGGGGGAATACATATAACATACATGATAAGAAGATGTGACCATGAAATCGGACAGCATCTCCTCTATAACTAGGACATATCCTGAAGGGGAGGGGTGCACAAACAATCCACCAACAGAATAATATTGATACCATAACCTCAGAAACATGATCTTGGTTTATAAAAAGTAATGTAAGAAAGCAAAATAGCATTACACCCATTGCCGACTAGACCGATTGACCCATAGCATGCTCGTGTCGAGACTCACAAAGATATGTCTGACATAACAAATCTTGTTTCCAATCGTAAAGCAAAATAAGGGACAAGAATACATCAATATCGAGTGCGTATATAACACAACATCGCGGAAGCATAGCATCAAGAACCCGCAGCTCCACCCCTCGCCGCCGATCCGACCTCCTCCATACAGTGAAAAGATTTGAAAAAGAGTTTGGGGTGAGTACTAGCGCACTCACCGGGGTTTTATCATAAATCAAAAGAATCATGATGTCGTGTTGAGAGCACTTACCTTAGAAGGTTTTAAAATGTAATCCACTTCTAAGTAAGCAAAATAGATTTTCATTTTTCGATACGATCCGTTATTCTCGCATTCCCGTCATAGAACCAAGAACCATGGCTCGGAATGTATCCCGCCACCCCATCACATCTCATTCATTCAGCCGGAACATATCCAACAGCCCATGCCCTAACGTATCCAAACCGCTAACTCGGTGTGGACTTGTGGTCAATCCTCATCGAACCATAACCACCTCATTACCATTTCGTGTGGACTTAGGGTCTATCCCTTCGTAACCATAACCACGTGTTGGGGTCTATCCCTTCTGATCAATACTCAAGATGGTGATCAACCCACCGAATAGAGATCCGTGCACAACCATGATAGAACCATATCTCGGATCGAGAACAAGAATAACTTCATCAAAACATTTCTGGCGCGCACATGTTTTATTTTGAAATATCGTAGTAAATAACTCAAAATAAGCATATATAACCCAACCCGAGCAGGCGAAAATGTTAACAGGAGGTATCTACGGATCGAGATGACTTCACCGATTGACTTTGGTAGGTACACGGTAACAAGACGGAACAACTTTTGGGGTCACATCCCACAAAGCAAAGCAACATCATGATCCAAACGACGATCGTAGAAAACTAGGGTTTCGACTTTACAACCCATATTTGGAACTCTCGGGTTTCAAATCAACTCGATCTGAGAAGGAAATATATTCGAGGCATCAAGACCATAATAAGGTACTTTCAAAATATGCATGCATGCAAGTTGACTCAAATCTTAGCGTGAAGAAGCTTCAAGAATCGATGCTATCCTCGGATCTAGGATAAACCATCCAAAATCGATGCATGAAAATGGAAACATAAGCAATATGCATAACGATCGAACATGGAATGACAAACTATGTTGAAAATGGATAACCGGGCATGTCTTCCTTTAGAAAACTCAAGCAACGGAAAACATCCAGACATGCGTAAACGCGAAAAAGCGAAAAACAGGAATCGGTACTTTAGTAGAATGCATGGCCCAACTCAAAACCTAAAGGACCCGTAGAGCTGGTGGCTCGGTGGCCACCAAATCGTGACCACAAGCTCACGGCGGCATGAGTGGGGCGCGGCGGTCTTGGCCAAATCGGCGAGCCTCGGCCGTTTTCCCCGTCTCGTCCTTTAGAATCCCGAGTTCTATGCTATACGATCTACTAAAAGGCGGAATCAAAACAAGAAAAGGACAAAACAAGCAGGGGCTGCGGGGAGGTTGATCGGCGGTGGTGGCTCGGCGGCCTTGATGGCGCTGGCCGAGCCTCCCGCTCGATCCCCACTCTCCTCCAGCGTGCACAGGACTGGAATCGGCTCTTCCGTAAACACAGAGAGGCGAAGGAAATGAACGTTGAAAATGAAGGCCCTAGCCTCCTATTTATAGGAAAGCGGGCTTGTGAATGCTGCGCAAGCGCCCTTTTCGAAAACGCAAAAGCGACGCAACTTTACAAACGGACTACAAATTTTGCAAACTTAGTACCCATGGACACGAAATAAAATACGGACACAACGACTATAAACAAGATATCTTTTAAAAGTCCAATGAAAAGTCAGATTTTTCGATAATTTCCGGTGCGAACCTTCATGGGTGGTCGAAAACTGCATACTTAGTGTCTATGAATTCGTAATAAGACACTCTTCACAACGCCTCGAGGTTTCGTGATGGTCGCATCACGAAACAAAAGTCAACCTTTCACCTTTTCTCGACAAACGTGTCATGCAAAACAGAAACTTAGAAAAGGCGGGTATTACATCCTCACTCCTTAGAAAAATTTCGTCCCGAAATTTCAAACACGTGGAGAAAACAACTCGGTCTCGAGCCTCGAACTTGTCTTCCAACTCCCACGTAAACTTCCTCTCTAAGTGGTGATTCCACAACACCTTCACCAACGGAATCGCTTGTTCCTCAATTCCTTGACTTCTCGTTCAAAACAGCCCACCGGTCTCTCCTCGTAACTTTCGGATCCCGAGCAAGAACCACTTGTCATGCTTGATCACGTGTTTTGGGTCGAACACGTGCTTTCTCGGTTGAAAGCGTGAAACACGTCATGAACATCTCCGATCTTGGTGGCAAAGCTAACCTATAGGCAGCGAGGCCTATTCTCTAGAGAACTTGAAGGTCCAACGAACCTCGGTGGTAACTTACCTCGTTTCCCAAAATGAACGACTCATCTCGTCGGGGAAACCTTAAGGAAAACGCGATCTCCGATCATGAACTGAAGATCCGTACGACGCTTGTCCGCATAGGACTTCTGCCTGTCCTGAGCTTCCTTGATCCTTCGCTTGATCTGATCGATAACCTCGACCGTCTGTTGAACCATCTCTGGTCCTAACATCTTCCTCTCGCCCACTTCGTCCCAATAAAGTGGCGATCGACACTTCCTTCCGTACAACGCTTCATAGGGAGCCATTCCTATGGTGGCCTGATAACTGTTGTTATAGGCAAACTCCACCAAAGGTAGTATCTCTTCCCAATTTCCTCCTCTATCGGCCACGACTGCTCGCAGCATGTCTTCCAAGACCTGAATCTTCCTTTCCGACTGACCGTCCGTTTGAGGATGGAATGCTGTACTAAGATTGACTTGGTCCCCATAGCTTCCTGCAGACTCTCCAAAACCTTGATGTGAACCTCGGGTCGCGATCCGACGTGTCGATCTTCGGCACACCATATAACCGCATGCGATTTCTCTAACGTAAAGTCGAGCAAGCTTATCTAACCCGTCGTCATCCGAATCGGTAAGAAATGAGCTGACTTCGCGATCTATCGACGACAACCCATATAGCGGTGTTTCCTCTCACGACCTTGGAAAACTCACCACAAAATCCATACCGATATGATCCCATTTCCACTCACGGGATTGGTAGCGGTTGCAACAAACTTTGACGGGCGTTGGTGTGCGGCTTTCACTGGCGACAAGCGAAACAACGTTCCACAAACGTGGTTACATCCTTTTTCATCCCTTCTCACCAAAAGTTCCTTTTAAGGTCTCTCGACATTTTGGTGCTTCCTGATAAGTCAGATATGGTGCCTCATGAGCTTCACTCATGATTTTATCTCTCAATTCCCTATTGAGTGGCACACATAACCTTCCTCGGAATAGTAGCGCGTTGTCCTTCGCTTCTGTGAAACCCTTGCTATCTTCTAGCCTTGCTTTCAAACGCATCCTTTCCAAGAATTCGTCTCCACGCTGTGCGCTCACGATGGCTTCTCTCAGATCCATCCTTCTTCTTGACGAACAGAACTGGCGCTCCCCACGGCGACACGCTAGGTCGGATAAAACCTAGATCCAACAGCTCCTGCAACTGCGCTTTCAGTTCTTGCAATTCCTTAGGTGCCATTACGTATGGTGCCTTTGATCTTGATCTTCTCACGGTTCCAAATCAATAGTGAATTCCACTTGTCTATCAGGCGGTAAACCTGGCAAGTCCTCGGGAAACACGTCCGGATATTCACACACCACTGGCTCCTCTTGCAACTGTTTGCGCTCTTCGCCGTGCCGGTCAAACTTACGAAAGTTTGATGACTTCCTTCCGATCATCCTCACCGCCTTGTCTTTGAGATCATTAACGCAAACACCCATCCTTATGCCGTGGAAACAAACTTCCCTCCTTCGGTACTGTTCGAAAAGCAACTTCTCTCTCGACACACGTATAGTTGCCATGTGCTTTTCAACCAATCCATGCCAAAGATGACATGAAATCTTCCATTCATGACATGCAAATTGACAAAGACCTTCTGCTCACAGATTTCTACCTCATGGTTCTGGCAAATCTCTTTTGCTTTTAGCACTTCCCCTGACGGGATGCTAATTTCCAGGGTACTCTGTGATTTCTTGGGTACCAAACCCAACCTCTCACACGCGATTCTCGAAGCGAAAGAATGTGTGGCTCAGATCAAACAAAGCGAAAATGGCTATATCACTCATATGGATTATACCGCAAGATTTCCGGAGCTTGAGCTGCACTGCTGGCGATTCAGCGTACACCCTTGCTTTCTGCGGTGGCCTTTGGTTTCTTTGGCCTAGGGTGACCTCCGCCTGCTCGTTGTTTGTCCTCGGCGAGCTGATTACGCCTCTGCGGAGCTGGATGTCTTTGCCTTCTTGGCGGTACCTTTCTGGCCGTCTAACGGATAATCTCGAGTGTAATGTCGGACTTCTTACAACGATAGCACTCGGCGCCACTCGCCCGCACTCGCCAAATGATTCCTTTGGCATTTACGCACCATGGTTTTCCACACCGCCGCGTGGGTTGGAAATTCCTTCCCAAGGTTGCCTTTCTCGGCACTTGAATGCCTCGATTCCTTGGAATCATCGGACCGCTTCTGGTTCCCTCGAACACCGATTGCCTTTCCTCGATCATCCCATTTCCTCTTACCTCTTCCTCCGTCGGTTGGCTGTCCGGGTGGCATTGTTCTTTCCGGGGTAACATTGACTCAATTTTTAATGCCGGTTCAAGGACTACGATCGTCGATCTCACGATCGACGAAAATTCGATCTCGGTTGGGTCCTCTCGAACACATGCGCCTGCGACCTCGGTGCCAACCAGTGCGTAGCATAACGTGACGGATGATTGAGCGAGATCGTACTCGGTGATCGTCCTTCTCGGCGAAGATTCGAACTTCGTTTACCTTCTCTCGTAAACGCCGCACGCGTACTTTCCATGAGTTCTTCCTCGAAATCTTCCCACGATACCTTCCCCACATCACGGTGTTAGGGTCCTCCTCACGGATTCCCACCGTAAATCAAGCCTCACCGGTTAGGCGAAAGATCGCGCAATTCAGCTTTTACGCTTCGCAGCCGATGTATTCGAAGATCCTTTCGGTGGATCGTATCCGGTTCTCGGCACGATCCGTTCGCGAGACCGTCGAATGTAGGGATTACGCCTCGAAAACTCTCAATCGCATGCCGGCCAACCAAAGGTCGTTCTGGCTTCTTCCACGTTATTGTTCCTCTGGTTCCTTGTTCTCGGCATTACTCGCATCGACGTTTGAAACACTAGAAATGCTTTCGCATAGATAACCGGTATCATCGCATAACATATATCATCACCCATATCACATATAATCACATATATCACATATCACATGCGATCACATATAATCATGCAATCCTGTCAACATATCATCGTTATGCATTTCACATAACATTATCATCACACATCACATAGATCATATATCATCATGGCATAGCTCATATCACATATAAGCATCAAAACATAAACATTCTATCATAGACAGCGTTAGTATCAGTAATATTCAGTGTCCATGAGGGACTGTCAAAATACAAGATCAAGGTATGTCAGTCAAAAAGGTCAGATATGAGCAAAAGAATCGACTCGATTCTTGTTAAAGATGCCGCTCTGTCCATGCTTCTAGCGACTCTCTGCGGCACACCGCACACACACCGACTACCTAGATCTACGCCCTCCATATCCGTCCACTATTCTCCATTCGTCCCGGCGGTTCCATTCTCGCCTCCTCATCCTCTCTCACCCTTCCTATCGGGGCTTGAATTGGCCGCCGCTTGAAAAGCGATCCCGCATGGAAGCAAGCCTCGTGGGTATGATCCCATCCAGCCGTGTGCTCGATCGCTCAGTATCGGTGAAAGCCGTGCTGAGTCCTGTCTGCGCGCTTGCCCTTCCTCAACATGCCCGACCTCGTAGTCATCGATCATCCGGATCACCGGGTCCTCCGAGTCCTCACTATCCTCCTCGTCCTCCTCCGGGTCCTCCTCCTCCTCGAGTCTCCTTCGGATGCCAACTGATATGGTTCGGTGGCTGAAAATCCGATCACAGGCTTCTTCCACGCCACCGTCGGATGGACAATCTCTCGCCCGGAGGTTCGCGCCTCAAAATCGTTCCGGGTCCTTGAAGGTAAGGATCGTCGATGGAGGTGTAATGGCGGTGTATCCGATGCATCGGTGATCGTCGAGCAATGGCTACTCTCCCGAAGGCTCTTGAGAACATCATCCCTATCATCGATGCGGATGGGTCCTCGAACATGCCTCGCTATCACGTGCGCCTCGGATGGTATGCCTCGATGATCGGTCCACTGTCTCCATACTCGAGCGGCGAACTTAGTGAAATCAAGGTAAGGTGCACGGTGATAGGATCCCGTCTCGAACATCACGTATCCTTCTTTCGCCCACGGTACAACTTTGTTGGTAGCCTCTCACAACCGATAAAGCCTCATATTCGATACTTTCCCACCGCTCGGATCTTTCTCCACAATCCAACAAATCTCCCGAAATACTCCCAACGGCTCATGGACATTCACGGTACATTCCACGAACTTACGGATCCGCTCATCCATCCTGTGGGATCTTAACCAACGTTATGCAGGCCATCAATATCCATAAACCTACATGTTAGTTCATCAAAATAACAACAAATATTCACGTTTCCTTTTACGCCCATCATCTGGGTAATCATGTCTCAAACACATATTCACTTTCAACACATATCAATATTGATATGGATATTCATAACAATAATCACGTAAACAATTACATGATTCACTTACAAGCACTCGTTTATTAATATAAACAAGATTTTCAATCAACAACATATTTCTATGTAAACACATAGATTCACATCATCCATTCATGATCATATCAATCACATCATACCACATCAATGGTTCCCATATCACAGCCACACAGGCCCTTTTCGTCTCATCAACAATCACTTCCACATCCACATCACCATCCAACCATATCTCATCCACATCACGTTTACATCACGTAAACTCTTCCTGAGCCAAAACACGTGAAACCAAGATCACATCAACTCACATAACCACATAAAGCATCAGCAAATAAACACATACCTCATCCCTTTTAAAGGAGGCGGATGACGGTGAGTGAGGGTAGTCATGCACGATGAACAGTTTAGAAGAACAAGTTCTAAACACTCAATTTCAAGAACGTACAAGATATAAAGCATACGAATCGCTTTCATATCAAACAATATAGACACATACCAAAGCCGTAAAACTGCTCGATACAAGTCATCACGTCCCAATTCAGGAAGGCACGGATCTTTGGGGTGTGATTAGGGTGGGGTTAAGAAAGCGGGGAAGAAGGGGAATACATATAACATACATGATAAGAAGATGTGACCATGAAATCGGACAGCATCTCCTCTATAACTAGGATATATCCTGAAGGGAAGGGGTCACTACAACAAAATGGACCTATTGCGACATACGTACATGCGACATTACATGTATATGTTGTAAAATTACAACACCTATGCTTCTACTTCAGTAAATTTACGTCGTTTGTGCATAATTTAAATCTTGTGTCGTAGTTTAGTGACACATATGAAACACTCATTTTATGTCTCAAAATTACGATAATTTATTTACGACACTTCAATAAGCTGTTATAATTATACTACATATTTAGAATAGTGTTGTATCAGTGTCGTATTTTTACGTCGATTATCGTCATCGACATGTTGTGTCATAATTTAGCGACACAAATGTGACACTTATTTTTATGTCTCGAAATTGTGACAATATATTTGTGACACTTATATAATATGTCATAATTATACCACATATTTAGAATAATGTTGCGTTAAATGTTGTATATTTACGTCAATTTTGCCCCATCTTTATATTATGTTGTAGTTTAGCGACACAAATGCGACATTCAATTCTATGTCCCCAAATTACGATAATTTATTTGTGACACATGAATTAAATGTCATAATTATACCACATATTCAGAACAATGTTTCATTCAATATTGTATATTTACGTTAGCGTAAGTCGTTTGTATAATGTGTTGTAGTTTAGTTACACGATATCGACACTCATTTTATATCTTAAAATTATAACAATTTATTTACTGAGACCTCAATAAAATATTATAATTATACAATCGAATAAAAGACCTCAATAAAATATTATACAATGGTTGTATTAACAAATTTAACATATTTAGTATAAATATGTTATCATTAATGGACATGCATAACAAAAATTAAAAAAATTATAATGAAAAAATAAAAAGAATTTCCACATAAATTAACTAAAAGAAATACAATGAGATTTACCTATTTTACGAATTGTACCCAATGAGAGAGGTACTTTTTCCAAACAAATCAGATCTCAAAGAATTATATAGCACCTCAACTCCTCAATTTCGAAAACTAATTGATTTTTTTCATTTATTAGTCAAACTCGATCAGTTATTTTTATAATTATACCTTACATTTAATCTACAATTTGAGAGGTTAACATCTCAAAATAATATTTTATCTTATATTCTAAATATTGTAGCTATAGATAATTTAATAGTTTCAATATTACCTTCTAAATATTATTAACAAAGACAAATGAGAAAATTTGAAAATACAATTTACTCAACAATAAAACCAATATATAATAATCTCATTAAGAAAGTGAGGACTTCTCTACAATTGGAAATCCATAATATAGATAGTGGCCATAAGTGTTTAATGCAACCAAGCCCCAACCCCAAAGCAATTTAACTGAATTGAATTTCTAAACCAAATATAACTCAACTATTTAACTACAAATTAAATATTCTTCCACCTTCACCATTTTTCCCAAATCACAAAACCATTAAAATCCCATCTCAGGAAAATGAAATCCTCTCTCAATCTCTGCCCTCTAGTTCATGATTTCTCCGTGTCATCCGCCTCCGTTTATCAATTTTTCCTTGACCCGAAAGTTCGAGTGGAAGTTCATGATTGTGAAGCTCCTGAGCAAGATGGGAGAATGAAAGATGAGCTCGGCGTGTTCGAGGAGATTCTCGCCAAAATCCGTTCTTCTTGAGGCGTTGTTCGAGAACGCATGCACGATGGACCGATGCGGTGAGATCTAGCGCAACACATTAAATTCTTTGATCGTGTTACTTTGTTTAACTAAAGAACATTAATTTGAGAATTGATAGTTTTTATATGATATATGGTCACGTAATTCATTTTGGGGTTTGGAGAATCTTTGTCAAATATTGAGTTAGAATAATACTTTTGCTTCTTCAGTAATGTGGTGTCCAATATGAGCACTTGGATTGGATATTTCATCAAACTTATGCAATCTACACTAAATGGGATTTGAAGTCTTCGTTGTTCTTTTACATCTCTCTAGCGGTGACTACCCCCTTTTCTTGCCCAAGGTGGTTGCTTGAATTGAGAATTTTATTATAGATACTGCAGAGCTAAAATATAAGCATTAAAATTATTGAAACACGGACTTTTAAGTCCTGCATTTTCTAGATTCGATGTTACTTTTAAATGATGTAATGGCGAGACTTGTATAAATAATAAAACAAAATTAGACTACCTAATATATAATTAGAATTTGTACTTAGCATCTAAAGAAAATGCATTACAGGAAGTATATTTCTTGTCATTTTCCTTTGATTCTCGATGCGGTGCCATTGCCAAATATTCTAAAGTGTGTCAATATTTGATGCTGGATATGACATAGAAGCAAATTTTATCATATAAAAGCAATAACATGTGCTTTAATTCATATCCAATGATAATGTCAGCGTATGATGAGGCCCATATTTTCATCTCTTCAAGCTCCTTGGCGGTTAGTAGCTAGATTCTTTCGAAGTTGCTATAGTAATTCCTTTTCTATTATGATATATGTATGAATAACATAGTTAAAGAAAGTATGCATGAGCTCTATCTCTAGCTTTGTTTTTCCCAACTTGCAATATGCCCCATTAAAAACAATGAGCGATAAATGAAATATTGCTTTATGTCATCCAGTTCAAATGGTACCAAATCTTGATGAGATAGAGAGACCTTAAGTAAAGAGCCTTATCAACTAAAGGGGTAAAGCAAAGAAAGTATATTCCTTACAATTGATTTCTCTCAATTTACGAAAAATAACTTGGCGATATTAACACATAGATGCCTTAAATTCATCATCTTAAGTCTTTGTGGAAATTGAGGCAGTCAAACTTTAAAACTCTAGAAGTAATTAACCTTGGATATTTGTGAAATTAGTTTCGATTTGTAATATTTTGCGAGATGACATATAGTGTTCCGTATGCATTGGTATCTACACGTATTTAAGCTTTAGGCCTTGGCGAATGTTGGTTTATCGTGTCTTGATCTTACAATATGTAGTCGATTATCACATAGTTGGTTCTCTTGTCGATAACTCTATGTGATGTTTGTTAACTTTAATTCTTATTTGATTGATTTAGCTACCTTAGTATTATCTTTAATATACTAGTTCTTTTAAGTATTCGTATTTTCGCTTTGGATTATGTTATTGGTTTATTTATTTTCATGCAATTTTAATTCTAATTTTGTAAGTCTTTTGTGGATAAATCATATTTTAATGTCTATATGAGATTTTTTTTTTTATTTGAAATATTTATTTTTGTGATAAGGTTCTTTTCTTGATGTCAGATTCGTGAATTGTGGTACTCATTTGTTGCGAATATTTGGAGACATTTGGCTTTTCATATCTTATTAGAGCAGTCATGAGCATTAGAAATTGATTGTTTTTCTTTTATTTTATGTTTTGTAATTAGGTTTGATTGAAAGAGTTGAAGCAAAAGTTATCTGAGGAATTGATGGATGATATTGATTCTAATGATGCAAATTTTGAAGAAGTTATTGGTAGCGAAACCTTGGAATGTTATGTAGAAACATTGTTGCTTCAAAGAGTAAATTAATTTTCACATCTCGAGAGGAACTCGATTGGGCTGTCGAAAAAATTCAATGAAAAGTGCAGAGGAAAACCGCAAGGACCAAAGAAGATGAAGGATAAATGCTAATGAGTGTCACATTGTCATCATGGAATTTGTGTTCTAGCAATTTTAATTTAGATTTTGAATATTTTTAGTTGATAAGTTTAAGTTTTGATATTTTCATTTTTGACAATTAGTAATATTTTTAATTGTGTTGAACTTTATACATAATTGAATTACTATGGCTTTCTTTTTATATTATTATTTTAATATTTAATATATTTGTACAAAAATGTGACAATTAACCATTTAATTAAAATGTGTCGTAAAATGAAATACAACAATAAAATTTTTCACGTAAATTGTGTCGTGTAATGTGATGTAAATTACCATGTGCCACTATGACTAGTGACGTGTAATATGTCACGAATTTTATCACGACAATTAATTTAATGATGCATAAAGTGTCATATGTTACCACACTAATGGAGAAAGCGTCGTACAAAATATACATCAAATTGATTGAAATGTAAGTAGCTAGTGTCGCAAATCAGAATGTGTCATTTAAGCTAATGTCGTGTAATGCGACGCAAACTCACATCGTCACTACAACAAATGTCACGAATTTTATACGATAATTAATTTAACGATGCACAAAGTGTCAGTATATGATGCGACACAATTGAAAACAAAGTGTCGTAAAAATGCTACACGACCTTTTGCTACACAATCTAAAGTGGCGAGAAAATGTCGCAAGTTAGCTTTTAGACATTAAAACAAATGCTAGCGACACATTATTTGTGTCGCAAAAGTCAACTTTCTTGTAGTGGGTGCACAAACAATCCACCAATGATAATATCGATACCATAACCTCGAAACATGATCTTGGTTTATAACAAGTAATGCAAGAAAGCAAAATAGCATTACACCATTGACTAGATCGGTCAACCACATAGCATGCTCGTATCGAGACTCACAAAGATGTACAACATAACAAATCTTGTTCCCAATCAAAAGCAAAATAAGGGACAAGAATACATCAATATCGAGTACGTATATAACCTGACATCGCGGAAGCATAGCATGAAGAACCCGCAGCTCCACCCCGGCGTCGCCCGTCCAAACCCTCCTCAATCTGTGAAAAGATTTGAAAAGAGTTTGGGGTGAGTACTAGCGCTTTCACCGGGGTTTTATCATAAATCAAAAGAATCATGATGCCGTGTTGAGCACTTACCTTAGAAGGTTTTAAAACATAATCCACTTCTAAGTAAGCAAAATAGATTTTCATTTTTCGATACGATCCGTTATTCTTTGTTACTCCCATCATAGAACCAAGAACCACGGCTCGGAACGTATCCCGCCAGCCCATCACATCTCATTCATTCGGCCAGAACATATCCAACAGCCCATGCCCTAACGTATCCGACCAACTAACTCGGTGTGGACTTGAGGGTTGAATCCCATCGAACCATAACCACCTCATTACCATTTCCGTGTGGACTTAGGGTCTATCCCTTCGTAACCATAACCACGTGTTCGGGTCTATGCCCTTCGATCAATACTCGAGATGGTGATCAACCCACCGAATAGAGATCCGTGCACAACCATGATAGAACCATATCTCGGATCGTAGAACAAGAATAACTTCATCAAAATATTTTACGGTAGCACATGTTTTATTTTGAAATATCGAGTAAATAACTCAAAATAAGCATATATAACCCAACTGAGCAGAATTTAAAACGTTAACGAGAGGTATCTACGGATCGATGACTTCACCGATTGCCTTTGGTAGGTACACGGTAACAAGACGGAACAACTTTTGGGGTCACGTCCCACAAAGCAAAGCAACATCGTGATCAAGCGACGATCGTAGAAAAACTAGGGTTTTCGACTTTACGAACCCATATTTGGCACTCTCGGGTTTTCAAATCAACTCGATGCGAAGGAAATATATTGAGGGCATCAAGACCTATAATAGGGTACTTTCAAAATATGCATGCATGCAAGTTGACTCAAATTTTAGCGTGAAGAAGCTTCAAAATCGATGCTATCCTCGGATCTAGGATAAACCATCCAAAATCGATGCATGAAAATGGAAACATAAGCCATATGCATAACGACGAACATGGAATGACAAACTATGTTGAAAATGGATAACTTGGGCATGTCTTCCTTGAGCTTCTCAAGCAACGGAAAACATCCGACATGCGTAAACGCGAAAAGCAGCGAAAACGGAATCGGTACTTTAGTAGAATGCATAGCTCGGAACTCAAAACCTAAAGGACCCGTGGCGAAAGGTGGCTCGGTGGCCACCAAATCGGCGACCAAGCTCACGCCCGGCGTGAGTGGGGGCGGCGGTCTTAACCAAATCGGTAGGCCCGGCCGTTTTCCGCCTCGTCCCTTTAGAATCCCGAGTTCTATGCTATACGATCTACTAAAAGCGGAATCAAAACAAGAAAAGGATAAAAACAGAAAAGGGCTGCGGGGAGGTTGATCGGCGGTGGTGGCTCGGCGGTGATAAGCGCCAGCCGTGAGCCTCCGACTCGATCCCCACTCTCTGGGCTTCGCATGCGTACTGGGCTGCTCGGATCTTCCGTAAACATAGAGGCGAAGGAAATGAGCGTTGAAAATGAAGGCCCTAGCCTCCTATTTATAGGAAAAAGAGGGCTGCTGCACATGTTATGCAATGCGCCCTTTCAAAACATAAGCGGCGCACCTTTCCAAACGGACTCCAAATATTGCAAACTTAGTACCCGTTGACACGAAATAAAATGCTGGACACAACGACTATAAACAAGATATGCTTTTAAAAGACCAATGAAAAGTTCGATTTTTCGATAACTTCCGGTGTCGAACGCTTCATGGGTGGTGAAAACCCCGCGTACTTAGTGTCTTTGAATTTGTCATAAGACACTCTTCACAACACGAGGTTTTGTGACGGTCGCGTCACCGAAACAAAAGTCGACCTTTTGACCTTTTCTCGAAAAATATGCCATGCAAGCGAGCTTAGAAAAGGCGGGGTATTCTGATCGAATTTAAGACGCGTTTGACCTTGTCGGCGTTTTGGTCGACAATTTTGACTTTAGTCAACATTTTGACTTTGGTCGACAATTTTGACTTCAAAGTCAACATTTGACTTTTTACAATTATATATATATATATATATATATATATATATATATATATATATATATATTTCAATTTATATGTAATTCTTGCTCTAAAAATTCACATAAAATCATAATATACTTAAAACATCATTTTAGAACATATTATGTAATTATACTTGATAAAATAAATTTATAACATTATTATCCTTAACCCACGGTTTTCAAAATTCCAATTTAACTAAGCAAACATTTTCAAAATTCAATCAAATCACATAACACATAATCATCTATAAGCATCCTTGCTATAACATAATTTTTATTAATTGTGAACTATTTATTAAAATTTACTATAGTCGTATTTTCGAAAAAGTGACTTAGGTCAAAATAATTTTAACAAATCCATAAATTCATACAACACTATATTATGAATCTGCACTATCCAAATGCTATGATAACACTTAAACATGGATTATATCACAACATAATATCATGCTCTAATATTTTCGAAAATTATAAACTTATGTACTATAGTTTTCCAAAAATTCTACATAAAATCATACAAGCATATTTAATACCCTAGATCATTATTTCATGCTCAAATCAACAATTAAAAATCATAATCATCAACATATCATACTCACATATTTTCGGTCCACATATAAAATTTAATAACATGCTTAATTTTGTGATATAATCATAATACATGCTTGATAACATCATATACACACAATATCTAAACATCTTAGCACAAGTTCTATAAATTTTGAAAATGTTATATACAAACTAAGCTCATAACTTAAAATTTAACGGATGAAATTCGAAAATTCTAGCATGTATACGAAACTTGGAAGAAATCTAACCTTTTAATCGGTGTTGATTTGAATCGGCAAGGTTTATTTGCTACAGGTTTGGGATTGAACAAGATGAACTCTCTCTATTTTCTCTCTATAATTTTCGGTATTAAGGGGTTGTAAATGGGAGAGTGTTGTGCTAAACTTATATTTATAGACTTATTCAACTTGTATGGTAATAATTACATGAAATAACAACTTGTACACTTGCTACAAAATGGTCAAAATTTCGGCCACCTCCTTAAGCAAGAGACAAAAATTTCATCCTTATCATGTACACCTCACTATGTCATATTATCCTTTAATTAATGCATTGGATCATAGTTATCATTAAATAAAGAAATTACAACTTTAATACATATATACATTGATTTCGGTCCTATCTTATAGCTTAGGATAAGATTTATTTTTTTCCATATCATATACTACATTATTATTATATAATAAAGTGACATTTGAAAAGTCAAATATTTCAACTATAACAAGTGTCACTATTATAAAGTGTGAAACAAATATTAAAACCTTATTATTTCAAGAATTTCGGCCCTCACATGATCCAAACATAGATTACTTGTTCAAATTGGATTCTAACTCTACTTTAAACCTATTAATGTGATAAGATCATATCTTATCTTCACACATTTTAAAACATTGCATAAAACAATTTTATCACCTAAAATTCCTCAAATTTTCGGCACCTTTAGCACAAGTGTACTCCCACTTGTGCAAGTTGATGATACGACTCATATTATCTATAATAATATCATATTAATATAATAAATATGATACATCACCAATTGGATAAGAATTAAAATTAATTTCACACTTTGAAACCCTAGATTTTCGAAAATCATAGGATAATTCCAATTATTTTATTTTCTTGTATTAAATAGCTAATACATAGCTATATAACATATTATAAGTCCTAATTGATGATTTAAATCATAGGAAAATATTTAGAACAATTTTAATTTACAAAACCCTAATTTCGATTTTTAGGGTTTTCGAAAATTGCTAAATAATTCAATTTTGATTCCTTAATTCTCTAGCATTATTTTGATGATAAATAATTCTCTTATATCATAAAATAATCATAGGAATTTAAATAATATAATTCCATGATCATTTGACTAAGTTTTCGAATTATCTCTAAACGTAGACGTTTAAAACGTCTCAAAACGTTAATAGTTGATTCTTCTCTAAAACATTCATAAATAAGTTGGAATCACCTTATTCACTTCTATAATGGTAGGGAATTCAAATTCTAAGTCTTATTGCTTAGAAAATATCGTAGAGCTTAACTGTCGAATTTTATCGACGTTAGAATATCGTTCGAAGGAATAGCATAATCTGCATTCCTTAATTCACTAAGCGTCGATGAATATCACACAGAAATTATCAAATTATGCTTAGTCAAAGTCGAGCATTGACTGATTAAGATTTTAATTATCGAACTTAAAACCCTAATTACGATTTATATTATCGTAATTAAGTGTTAAAACTGTGGGATATTACATTTATCTCAGATGCTTCGAAAAATGGACTAGGTTGCGTTTTGATGCAAGAAGGAAAAGTGATAGCATATGCATCCCGACAACTTAGACCACATGAACTAAACTATCCACTCGCGACTTGGAATTAGCGGTGATGGTTCATGATTTGAAAATTTGGAACACCATCTCTATGGGTGAGATGTGAGATCTTTACTGGATCATAAAAGTTTGAAATACTTTTTCGAGCTAAGAGATCTAAATATGAGGCAAAGAAGATGGCTCGAACTAGTGAAGGATTACGACCGTGGTATTAACTATCACCCGTAAAGCGAATGTAGTAGGCGATGCCTTAAGTCGTAAGAATCAAACCAAACTAGGATGTCTCCTTACACAAGAAGAAAAACTTCGTTGAGGAGTTTAAAGAATGAGGATTGAATTGGTTGAACAACGAGAGATGATCACGAGTTGTATCGCTACACTCAATTTGACGTCGATCTAAGAAAAGAATCATAGAAACAAAGGATGGAGGAAAAGTTGGAAAGATAAGAGAAAGAGTAGGCTGACAGTTGAAGAATTTCGAAGCATCGAGACAATGCTTTAATGTTTGAAGGAAGGATATGTGTTCAGACGATCTTGAGCTTTGGAATGAAATAATGAGTGAGGCTCACGATACACCCTACACCGCCCAGCCAGCAAGATTAAGATGTACCAAGAACTAAAAGAAAAGTTACGGTGGGAAGGCATGGAGCGAGACATAGCTTCTTTTGTAGAAACTGTCTTGTTTGCTAGTAGGTAAAGGCATTACATCAACGTCCCCGGAGATTACTGCTGTTGGGTATACCGAATGGAAATGGGATGAGATAACAATGGACTTCATTCTGAGTTACCCAAATCGAAAAGAGGAACACGGCGATATGGGTAGTTGTTGATAGACTCACAAAGTGTGCTCACTACGCCAATTCAGTACTTATGGATCGATAAGTTAGCTCAACTGCACGTAAAAGAAATTATCTGATTGCAGAGTATCAAAATCTATTACATCGATAGAGACTCCAAGTTCAAATCAAGATTTTGGGTTAGCTTACAAAGAGAATTGGGCGCGAAATTGAATTTCAAAGACAAAGATTTCACCCAGCACTCATGGGCATTGGAAAGAACGATCGAACACTTGAAGATATCTGAGAACAGTAGTATTGGATCGAGGTGCAAAGTGGGAAGATGTTTTACCTCTTATTGAGTTTGCCTACAATAATAGCTATCAGCGACGATTAATATATTGTCTGAAGCCTTGTATGGAAAGAAATGTAGATCACCACTTTACTGGGATGAAGTGGGTGAGAGAAAAGTCGTAGGGCCGGAAGCCGTAAATGAAATGATTGAAATCGTCCGACAGATTAGGCAAAGAATAAAAAAAGCTCAAGATAGACAAAAGTCTTACGCTGATACAGCGTGAGATCTGAATCATTTGAAAGTGGAGATAAAGTATTTCTTAAAGTCTCCATCAAAGGGATTATAAGGTTCCGAGTGAAAGGAAAGCCGAGACCGTAGGGAAAACGTATGTTAACCTCGCCCGAGGATCCATCTTGGGTGTTTAATTCACCATACATTGATTATAATCCTAGCATGCGTCTATATAATTAATAGCAACACGTTGGGGTTTTCTCGTGTTTACCTTTGGATCCAGTCGAGGTGGATCGAGCGGATGAGCGGATTGAGCGGTCGAGACTCGTGCTTTGACCTTCCGGGTGTATCCGGATACCCAAACTCCAACGTCGAGTGAGGACGAGCTATGGAGAATGCAAAAAATCACCCTTTTCTCTCACCCAAACTCTCGAAAATTTTCTCTCGATTAATTGAGATGGCGAAAATCTTGCTTGTAATATGTGAGCATTAGCTGAGACATTATCTCATACCTTATATTTATAATGCACTACCTTAATCCTATATGGAATATTACCATAATCCTATATGGAATATTACCATAATCCTATATGGAATATTACCATACTCTTGGGATTATTTCCATACTCTTAGGATTATTTCTATACTCTCAAGATTATTACCATAATCTTATATGGAAAGGATCTATGCATATACCATAAATATAATTATATCCATGTGGATAAAGAGAATAAAATCTTGCCAATTGAGCAATAGGGGAATCGATTTTCCTCGATGCTACGAACTGGATGGGCGATCCAGGATCAAATCACGAGGAATAAAGATGGGCCTCAAATAAATTAATTATCTTATGTTCATTGAACATAAATTAATTTATAAATATTCGATCATGCCACTAGAGAAAGAATGTTGACTTACCCTTTATTACCGAAGTTGAGTCGGGCTTGCACTTAACATTACAAATCCTCGTATTTAAGATATCGAACGTCCATTAATCATTTATAGCAACGATGACTTAAAGCGATTAATAACTTTATTTCCTTAAGTAGTACCACTCAACCTTATTATTGTACTTGAGTTAACTCAACTGCGGGGTTTAGTACAATAAACCTTTGAGCTCCTTAAGGGGCGTCATCATCCTAAACGGATACGGTGACTCGATCTGAGATAACTAGCGTGACATCAAGATTGCCACCACCCAAGATCGGAGAATCTTGGGTTAGAACATCTAACCTCACTCATAACAAGTCAAAGTGATGGTCAAGAACTCATACTCACCTAATACCTTATCGAGGTTTAGATCATCGTAAGTCACGAGATCTTGGTTCTTCACGACGGTCAGAAAGAAGAACTCATCTCACTGTGATCCTTCAATACGTCAGAGACGTACCAGCATAGACAAGCAACTAAGTCAAGTCACTTCTTATCTATACTGCAGCCTAAACCGACAACTCGTCCTTAAGTCGTCTCAGCTGTGAAACTTTTATATCTCATTAAACTTGACCAATCATACGGACTTACGTGATCTTCTACACACTTTGTATGATCTAACTTATATATGAGATAAGGGGACACGGATATATGCAATCAAGTATTCAAATCAGATAGGAGATTGTAATAGTGGTAACAGGAAACATTGTATACAAGCTCAACCAAACTGCTTTCAGTATACAAATCCAACAATCTCCCACTTATACTAAAGCAAACTTTTAGTATACAATGTGTCTTTCTACTAGCTATTACAAACAACCATCACTTTGCTTCTCCCACTTATACAAAAGTTTCCTTTCTAAGTGGGTGCTATCAAGCGCAATCCAAGTCCTCTAACGTGTCCATCGTAGACTTTTACGGCGGAGCTCTTCGTGAATGGATCTCGCTAGATTTTCCGTCGTATCAATCTTTTCAATCAGCACGTCACCGCGTCTAACGATTTCTCGTATGACATGGTACTTTCTCTCTATGTGTTTAGTCGCGCTGTGGGTCGGTGGTTCCTTCGAGTTTGCACTGCACGAGTTATCACATAAACTATGATACTCTTGGGCAAACTAGGTACCACACCTAGATCCATGAGGTAGTTCTTGAACCATCTGACCTCCTTAGAAGCCTCAAGCGGCTACATATTAGAACTTCCATGGTAGAGTCCATAATGCATCGGGCCGCTTTGCACTCCGCCAGATACGGCTCCACCTCCCAAGGTAAACACATAGCCCGAGGTTGACTTTTTCTCATCACGGTCGGCTTGGAAATCCAGTCTCAGATAACCCAAAGGCATTAGACTATCCGCATGGTAAACTAGCCTATAATTTGAGTCCTTTTCGGTACTTGAGTATATGCTTCTTCGCATCAATGAGCTTGTCCAGGTTAGGCGATATCTAGCTACTATGCCTACCGCAGCGTATATCGAACCTCGTGCATAGCATTGCGTACATGAGACTTCCTCGGCGGAGCGTAAGGAACTTGTCTCATTTCCTCTATCTCTTTTGCGGTCATAGGTATTTGCGTTTTGAATAAAGGCGCCATGTATGCGAAAGGTAGCAATCCTTTCTTGGCGGTCTGCATACTAAAGCAGTAATCACGATATCAATGTAAGACGCCTGAGATAAGCTCAACATTTTCTTCTTGCGATCTCGGTAAACCTTGATCCCAAGAATGTACGCTGCATCTCCTAAGTCTTTCATTTGAAACTGATCGGATAGCCAACTCTTTACGTCTGATAACAGCTTCACGTTGTTGCCAACTAGAAGGATATCATCTACATAAAGTGCAAGAAATACCACATCACCGTTGACATCTAACCGATACACACAACTCGCTAGGCAACTGGGTAAATCCATAGGACTTTACCACCTCGTCAAAGCGTAAGTTCCATGATCGGGAGGCCTGCTTAAGTCCATAAATGGACTTCTTAAGCTTCCATACTAGATGCTCTTCACCCTTTACCACATAACCTTCAGGTTGCTGCATATAGATGTCTCTACCTTCCTCAAGGTAACCGTTTAGAAAAGCGGTTTTAACATCCATTGCCAAACCTCTAGGTTCAAGTGGGCTGCTATGGCTAGAAGAATTCGATGGACTTGAGCATTGCTACGGTGAAAAGGTCTCATCGAAATCGATGCCCTCAATGCAGTGTACCCTTTCGCCACAAGCACGGCTTTAAAAGCGAAACCTCTCCATCGGAATCTCTCTTCTCTTGATATCCACTTACTACCTATGGCTTCCTTGCCATCCGGTAGAGTGTCTTTCATATACATCCATAGCGTTATGGACTCCGTTTCTAAGTCCATAGCGGTGTGCCATGATCTTGCATCAATATCTTGTATCGCCTCCTTGTATGTCCATGGGTCGATTATTGCATGTTAAATCTGCGGGACTAAATCCAAGATTCACCCACGAACATAAATCGCTCGGGTTGACGAACAACCCTCCCACTACGACGAGGTTCTACAGCACAATGGCAGCGGTGGGTGCGATACTTGTGGTTCTCTAACTTGCACAACTTGCTGTGTAGGTACCACTTATACGGTCGGTATCTCCAAAGGAACTCGACCCACTTCAATTTCTTGAAGTATCGGTGTCGATCCCTCCCACTAGACTCGACATCTCGTGCTTTGGCCTAATCGGTGGTGGAATACGATCATCTTCTAATTCTTGAAGTATGATTTCAACTTTGGACTTATGATTTTCATATAATCCTCTTCTAAGAATCGGGCATTAGTCTAATAATGACCTTCCGATCCTTAGGACTATAGAATAAACCACCTTCGTTCCTCTAGGATAGCCATAAACGACCTTGCGTCGGATCTAGCCTCCAACTTCGACTTTCTTGTTCGAAGTGTCTTTGGATCGCCCATATCCTTATGTGGCTTAAAGCGGGCTTCGCCCAAACCACAACTCGAAGGGGTCTTTCGGTGACTTGGGCGGTACTAGATTTAGCAAGTATGCCGCCTCTCTAAGGCATACCCCGTAACGAAATAGGCAATGTAGCATAACTCATCATAGATCTAACCATTTCCAAAAGAGTCCTATTTCTTCGCTCGACACACCATTTTGTTGTGGTGTGCGGTGAAGTCTTGCCGGGATGTAATCCCACACTCACTAGATAGTCCATAAACTTCGTTCTTGAGGTATTCGCCACCGCGATCGAACGCATGACTTGATACTTTACCTAACTTCGTCTCCACTTCCGCCTTAAACTCTTTGAATTTCTCAAAGCATTCGAGACTTGCGGTGAGCGGTATACGTATCCGTTACCTTGAGTGTCGTCGATGAAGTGACAAAATACCGTACCTCCACGAGCTTGTGTGGACATCGGTCCACACAGTGCGAAATGGACTAACTCCAACATTTACGTGGCTCTATAACCCTTCTCTTTGAAGGTGCAGTCGACATCTTACCTTCTATCTGAGATTCGCAGGTCGAACCGCAGATGGCAGTGAGATTACCCAACGCTCCATTCTTAGCCGTCTTTGGATCCTATTTAGATTGATGTGACCTAATCTAAGATGCCAGAGAAAAGTAGAGTCATCTTCTGAAGAAAACTTTCTCTTTTTGGGTTTGATGAAGATGCGACATAGTTATAGGTATTATGTTTTGCGAAATAGTATAAAGCGAATTATATAAAGTGCCAACACGAGATAACCGTCATTTCTTATGATAGAAACACCACTATCAAAAATAACGAATATCCATGAGTAAATAATTTGAAAGCAGAAACAAGGTTCATGAAAATCCGGCACATATAAAACGTCTTTCAAAACTAAAACTGTTGTCCCAAAACATAAAGAAACATCTCCAAGCGCAGCAACCGACTTTCGCTGTTGCCCATGGAGATCGTTATCTCGCCATCAAACGGCTCCCTTGTCGCGGGAACCCACGCAGGTGTAACAAACATGATCGATTGCCCGTATCTACTACCCAAGAATGGGTAGAACAAGTCGCTAAACATGTTTCCGTTACTAAAGCAAGCGGCGTACTGAGCCTTGAGCATAGGGCACTTGGCCTTCCAATGCCCGATCTTACCGCACTTGAAGCACTTGCCTTCTCCTTCGCTTCTTCAAGCCTCCGTGGCAACCATGTTCTGCTCCCATTACTCCCACTATTTCCTTGCCTTTACCACCTTTGGCACCCCTTTTCTATTTCCATTTTGCGATGAAAATTTTGGGCCCTTAGATGTGCTAGCAAGAGCATGTGCTCCTTTTCCCATAACTCCTTCCAGCAGAACGAGATCATTAAACAACCGACTAAGTGTAAACTCGGTCTTGCTCATGATCGCATTCACGCCGAGTTCTCAAAAGACTTGGGCGGTGTATTGAGGATGATATCGACCTTGGCTTCGCCGTCAATACCTCCTCCCAACCCATCAAGACTATCCATGAGATGAGTCATGTGGGAGACATGTTCATGGACCGAACTTCCTTCTTCCATCTTACACGCCAAGATTTCTCTCATTGTGTGGAAGGATCGTCCGATCCATTGCCCAAACTTACTCTCGAGACTTGACCAAATATCGATCATACTACCATCGACCGATCTCTGCTGCAAGCCTTTGGACATCGTAGTCATCATATAGCATTTAGCCATATTGTTTGACTTATTCCAAAGTCCGCTTGACTCTCGCCGCTCATTAGTCGATGTGTCGATGAGGGCATCGGGTTTAGGAGTAGTGAGAACAAACATGTGTTCTTCAATGATAAGAACATATTCCATGTTTCGTTTCCACTCGATAAAATTTGGACGGATAGCGGTTTTGTGCGAGCATATTGATAATCGGCGTAAGAGACATATCTCAAGCGATAATGTAAACACATAAGCATACGATCGCATATAATTCGTAACAATAATATTGTAACCTTTTGATAAAACAATATTAATTGAAACCTCAATCGCCCAAGGAATTCCACATGCAAGCCCGCGCGTGTGGGCGTTTACACATGAACCCCCGACCGGACTAAAATATACCTTTTAGTCGTTTAATTTCAATCCATGTCAACTTATCCTTATGACAAATGAAATTAATGATTGGACCTTACTGACCACATCACTATCACAAGAAGGGACTTGGCGGAAGTTGTACTTGAGGTGATGTCTAAGCAATGACCACAATTTTAACAATGAGAAGATGAATTCTTAGAATTGGTATACTCACTCGGACCATACCGCTTCCAATTCAAATTCTTTTGTTATCTCATTTTATATCTATCTCTAGAGAACTTATGAAAATCGCACATACAAGCCACGCGTGTGGGCGTTTACATGAAACTCCCACTTCTCGATAGATTTAAAATGTTTTATTTAGAAATCTCATCTAACAAACTTATGATAAGCAGTGCAAGCAAGCCACGCGTGTGGGCGTTTACTCACAAGTCGTCTCACTTTGTTTAGAGATCAAAAGTGGAGGTCTTGACATTTTAATTTGAAAAATTAATTTGTCGGGTTGCTTGTAGTCTTTTTATTCAAAAGGTTTGTCCATGCGAGATCACGTAATCTAGCATGCTTTTCTATAGAACTCAACATGTAAAACATGCTCATGAAATTCTAAAATATGCTTGATAAGCGCGATAAACCTAGCATGCTTACTATGCTCGTCCAATTCGTAAAACACTTAAAGGTTTGTCAGCGTAATATAAACATACATAGCATACTCTTGCATAATTTAAACATCCACGACATGCATATGAGCGATAAAAAAAATAAACGTTCATCGCGGCCCAATCGTGAAACTCAGTACATTTAAATCTAATCTATTACATAGATTTACAAAGTGAAATAAACTTGAACAGACCTCGCGTGCGGGCACGGACCGAAGTGGAAAAAGCAGTGCAGGCGGTCGGCCCAAAAGTCTTGGGCGCGTGCTGAGGCAAAGCCGGTCGCGCGCCCGACCTCGCCGCGCCGCCGCCAGCGTGCTCCTCACGGGCTGCCTCGCGGTCGCTAGTGCGACCGCGACCCGTCGGCTGCGCGCTGCGCTGCCACGCCCAAGCGCGAGCGTCTGCCGAGACATCGTCGCCCGGCCATACCTCGCGACCAGCGAAGTCCGCCATGCGCGGGTTTCTCGTGCAACGCGCGCCCGTCGCGCCGCTAGCTTTCGCCGCGGCACGCGCCTCGCGGGTAATCTTGCGACCGGCGAGTTAAGCTCGCTAAGCGCCGTGGGATCTCGCGCGAGCGCGTGCCCGTCGCCGCAGCCCTCGCGATCGCCCTAGCGACCGCGAGACTCGCTTCATGAAACCACCCGTAAGACGGTAGAGAACCTGTTTTCCCGTCGTTTCGTTCTTCGTTCGTTCGTCTTAGTTCTTCTTTACGGATAAGATTTACATAATAAAATCTAATCTAACCACGGATTTTCTCGTGGTGTAAAAACAAAACCATCAACAACAACAAGCGAGCCACGATGAGCAGCGGATCCACAATTAAATAAGCGCGCGTAATAATCAAGCGTGAATTAATCCAACAGAGCCAAGATTCGATCCCGTGCTCGATACCAATGTAGGGAAAGCGTATGTTAACCCTCGCCCGAGGATCCATCTTGGGTGTTTAATTCACCATACATTGATTATAATCTAGCATGCGTCTATATAATTAATAGCAACACGTTGGGGTTTTCTCGTGTTTACCTTTGGATCCATCGAGGTGGATCGAGCGGGATGAGCAGTTGAGCGGTCGAGACTCGTGCTTTGACCTTCCGGATTGTATCCGGATACCCAAACTCCAACGCTCGGTGAGGACGAGCTATGGAGAATGCACCGAAAATCACCCTTTCTCTCGCCCAAACTCTCGAAAATTTTCTCTCAATTAATTGAGATGGCGAAAATCTTGCTTGTAATATGTGAGCATTAGCTCAGACATTATCTCATACCTTATATTTATAATGCACTACCTTAATCCTATATGGAATATTACCATAATCCTATATGGAATATTACCATACTCTTGGGATTATTTCCATACTCTTAGGATTATTTCCATACTCTCAAGATTATTACCATAATCTTATATGGAAAGGATCTATGCATATACCATAAATATAATTATATCCATGTGGATAAAGAGAATAAAATCTTGCCGATTGAGCAATAGGGGAACCGATTTTCCTCGATTACTGGGCACGGATGGGCGATCCGGATCAAATGCAAGGAATAAAGATGGGCCTCAAATAAATTAATTATCTTATGTTCGACCCGAACATAAATTAATTTATAAACATTCGATCATGCCACTAGAAAGAATGTTGACTTACCCTTTATTACCGAAGTTGAGTCGGGCTTGCATTAGACATTCTGAATCCCGTATTTAAGATATCGAGCGTCCATTAATCATTTATAGCAATCGGCGACAAAGCGATTAATAACTTTATTTCTTAAGTAGTACCACTCAACCTTATTATTGTACTTGAGTTAACTCAACTGCGGGGTTTAGTACAATAAACCTTTGAGCTCCTTAAGGGGCGTCATCATCCTAGCGGATCACGGTGACTCGTCTGAGATAACTAGCGTGACATCTGACAACCTCACCACCACCCAAGATCGCGGAGAATCTTGGGTTAGAACATATAACCCTCACTCATAACAAGTCAAGTGATGGTCGACAACTCATACTCACCTAATACCTTATCGAGGTTTAGATCATCGTAAGTCACCGAGATCTTGGTTCTTCACGGCGGTCGGAAAGAGAACTCATCTCCTTGTGATCCTTCAATACGTCGAGACGCGTACCGGCATAGACAAGCAACTAAGTCAAGTCACTTCTTATCTATCTTTGCGGCTAAACCGACAACTCGTCCTTAAGTCGTCTCGGTGTGAAACTTTTATATCTCATTAAGCGACCAATCATACGGACTTACGTGATCTTCTACACCTTGTATGATCTAACTTATATATGAGATAAGGGGACACGGATATATGCAATCAAGTATTCAAATCGGATAGGAGATTGTAATAGTGGTAACGAAACATTGTATACAAGCTCAACCAAAGCGCTTTCGGTATACAAATCCAACAACCCCGTTTCATAGGACCATATGAGATCCTAGAAAGAATAGGCCCAGATGCTATGGGTTGGCTCTTCCGCTAAATTTGGGGAATGTGCATAATGTCTTTCACGTGTCACAACTAAGAAAATACGTACACGATCAAAGCACGTGATTCATCAAGGCGACGTGACCCTCAATCCAGACATGAGTTATGAAGAAGAACCTACAGCAATAATAGACCATAAAGTTCAACAATTAAGGAACAAATCAATTTCGCTAGTCAAGTCTTTGTGGAAACATCATGGACGAGAGAGGCCGCGTGGGAACTTGAAGATGCAATGAAAGAGCGATACCCCGTTATTTTTCTAAGGTATGCAAATTTGAGGCGAAATTTCTTTTAAGGGGTAGGATGTAATATCCGAAATTAAATGCCTAATTACGGTATTTAAAACCCGTAAATTAGGGTTTCGCCCGAATGATTCAATCAGAATGATATCGAATATGATTTCGATCGTTTATGAAAGAATGAATTCATATTTAATATTCACTGAAAAGCGTGAATTAAGGAATAGATGTTTATAAAGTGTATCGACAGTATTATTTTAACGTCGATTGCGTATCGATAGTTAAAATTTCATAAAATTTTCTAAGCAATTAAGCTTAGAATTAAATTCCATTATTAATGGAATAAATTAACAAAGTGATTACGACTTTATTACAACCATTTCGAGATGAATTGATAACTAACGTTTTGAAACGTTTTCAAACGTTAACGTTTAGAGATGAAATGAAAGACGAGTTTAATGATCAAGGAATTATAGGAATTAATTTCCTATGATTATTATGTGTAATTACAGTATTATTTAGCATTAAAACAATGCTAGATCATTAAGAATTGATAGTGATCAATTTTTGAATTCTCGAAAACCACTAGTTTGAATATTAGATTTTATCACATAAAATGATACCATTAATTTATCCTATGATATTATTTAACATCTAAATCATATGCTATGATGTATATATCTATTAATGTCATGAAAATAAATTTTAATCTATGGTTTAGCATAATGGCGAGAGTTCTTGTGTGTGTGTAACAAAATTATGTGTTGACTTTCCCACTATTGCATGTATCTCCTAAGTGTTATATAATTGTTATATTATATCTTCCATTAGTGGGATATCTAGGCTATTTTCAAGAGAGATTGCATACAAAATCCCTCATGATGTATATACCCATTAGTGATACATTTTATAAAAAACAAAAAAAAACTCTTGTATGTATGCTTAGAGAGGGCCGAGAGATACAATGTATAATGGGGTGGATTTTCAGATTTTATCATTCATTCCACTCAAACACTTGAACACCCAACACTTTGAAAATCTCTCATTCTCTCTCAAAGCCATTTTCTCTCCAAACTCTCCCAAATAGCCGAGAGCTTCACCATTGTAAAACCTTGAATTTTTCTTCTCTTCTTCATACCAAGCTTGATGCCTTAAACATTGTTCATAAATCGAAGCCACTACAAGGTAGGAATCGAACAATGCTTTGTTTGTTCTTGAAATTTTACAAAATTTTCGAAGGTTGCTCTTTATTGTTGAATGTGTTCGAAAATTTTCTAAATAATATGCATGTGTTCTTGATGATTGTTGTTTGTAAAAAAATAGGCTAATGCATGTTAAGTTTGATCTAAGATTAAGTATGTGTTCTTGAGTCCAATATGTTGCTAACACATGAAAAGTTTGATCTATGGTTATGCATGTGCTTTGATTTCAAAATCTAGCTAAGTTTGTTCAAAATGTTATGCATGTGTGTTTCAATCTCAAAATCTTGTTAATATATGGATAAGTTGTGTATAAAGAATGTGTAGCATGATGAATAGAGGCATAGATCATGTTTAAAATTTTATTTGAACATGTTATAAAATTTTTAGTGATAATGAAAGCTTGAGAAATTATTTTGAGCATGGATTCTTGATTTATGATGTATTAAGAGTCCATAGTAATTTATTTGGAAATTTTGAAAAATCCTATGTATTTTTTAAAATGACCGAGAACAACAAAATTTATATGTTAGTGTATGATTTTATTTGATACATGCAATGGTATATTATTGACTGGGACATGAATTATGCATCCTATGTTTTTATTAGAATTTTTGAAACCAATTACTCATTTGTTTCAAAAAAAAAGAGCTACAAGCTCAAAATGGTGATGATTCAAATGGTTTTGATGAATATTATGATGTAGTGTTGTTACACTATAGTGTTTAAGCATGATGAATTTTGTTGGAATTTTTATAAAATGTTTTATGCATGCTTGATGATAACCGAGAGCATGAACATGAATTTCTTGGTGTAGAAATCATTTATGATGGACTATTTGATATAAAAATGTCATGGATTAATATTTGGACCTTGTACTAACTAATTGGAATTTTGGAAAAATTGTTGGACAAAATTTAAAAAAAGTTCGTGACCTATATAAATGAATAAGGTGATGCTCGATTTTTATATGGTTAATATTAATACATATTAGTGATACTATGATAAAATAGTACACTATGTGAATTTAGAAAAAATTTGAAAATATTTGGTCTTTTAAAAGGAAATAGCCGTGAGCTATTTAAGCGAGTAATAAGGATTTTAAATCCTTAAATAACAATGTTAATAATGTATTATATGTTTAAAAATTATTTTAAACATATTAATGAGTTTATGAAAAGAAATCGATTAGAAATTGATTTATGAGAAGATTAGATATTAAAATATGACTTAGTAAAGAAATTACTAAGAAAAGTCAAAATTGTTGACTTTTGAAGTCAACGTCTGAAATCGTTCGATAAATACGTTGTCTGGCGTAAGGCGTATCAGTTTAATGATGAAATCTGATTGATACGAAAGATTTCATATATAAAGTCGTTAGATTGAAAAGCGTGAGAAAGCGTTGAACCTTTTACCCAAAGGGTAAAATGGTAATTGTTAAACATATCTCGATTCTATCGAAGAGCGAGAAATGTTAGTTTAAGTTCTGGCGAACAACGTATTGAATTAGTTAAGAATTCAATTTATATCGATATAGAATATCGAAGTTTATTCTAGACTTTGAAAGTCTCAAAATAAGTGAGCGACGTACTAAACATCGCTTTTACGTAAAGGTGTGAATGACTGGGCGGCATTTGGGCGTTGATGAGTAATCAAGTTTAAGGCGAACAATAGTTCGGTGGGCTTTCTTTCTAAAAAAGCGTGACTTTGCTATACTTTCCAAATGAATTTATTTACGATGCTTATTTATTGTTGAGAAAATGTTTACAAGATTACCCGCAAAAATGTTTATGTTTTATGTATGTATCCTATCCGGAATGAATGATATGAATGTGTTGGGTCGCTCCCAACTTATGAATGAAATCGATATCGGATCCTATGCGGAAGGCTTATACAGCTAGGATTAACGTGTACACCTAAGGTGAGCGTGTGATGTAAGGACACCACGGCGGTCGCGTCGTAGAGGAGGCCTCGCTTCACAACGTTCGACTATGATGTTATGATGAAAGGATAATGGATATGGATCATACACACAAGAAAAATACTTGGCGAAGAGACTTTTATGAGCGGTGAAAATGACTTGATGGCACGAGGCATTTCAAATAAAACCCTGTGTCTTACCATGATGTGGCGATGTAATTTAAATATGATAAAATGTTTTCGGCATGAGTCCATCGAGTGCATTCTTGTACTCACCGCATGTTGTTTTTAAATGTGCGAGGTTGAGCTCGATGTTGATGATGGAGGATTGTTGAGAAGCCCAGTGTTTTTGATGTTATAAGACAAGATAATACCTTGAATACATATCGTCATATATGTATTCACACGTTTTCCGCTGCGACTCTGAATTATTTATTGTTTTGATGATAAGAAGATATAACTGTTGAAGTCCTTCAGATCAATAGTATTCTTTTGGATCTGTTGGAGGATAAAATGATATAAACTGTTGAAGTCCGTCAGATCATTGTTAATCTTTGGGTCTGTTGGTCTAGCCCACCTGGTATATCCAGTTATTAATGTATGTTATGTTCAAAGCATGATAGTTTACATGTGATATGCATTCTCATAATAGCCTTTCATGAATCCTAAATACTGTTCCTAGTATTAGTCCGCTCCAATCCGGGTTATCCGGAAAGGCGTGTGAGAGTCCCACCAAACTTCTCGGTCCTCTTCTCGTCGGTGTCGACCAACCGAGGTGCGTACATGCGACATCTCGCAGAATGCACGTCGTGTCTGTGACCGTGGTCTTTCATGGCGCAGTTGTAGAACTCATGTTCTTTCCTCTTCCTATAACTCTTGGAATCTACTTCTCGTACACTTCTTCCTGAATTCCTCCGGTATATCCTTCGATTCCTCTTGAGATAGAGTCTTCCTCTTTGCCTCCCACCGTAAGTCGGCGGTCCCGATCATTTGGAGGCCACGCGCGTAAGCGTTCCTACGATGTGCAGTGGAGGAAGTTGAAGATTCACTCGGTCGCGAATCGAGTTACGCATCCACAGGATTTCGATCTGTTGAAAGTTGGCGGGCCCGAGGAATAGTTCCTCAATCCTTCTTGCCGGTGTTGGTGGTGGAGGGGTGTCCTCTCTTTCGGGTGTTAGCTCGTGGTTTCTTCTTCTCGGCGGCATTCTATCTTTCATAAATATACGTAATCAAATATCTTCTTATACCATCCGTCAGGATAATAAATATCTTAGCACGGTATGTATATATAATCATAAGCATAAATCTAGCGTCGTGAACACCATATATCACAATCTCAAAACAAAGCTCTCGGGAGCTATCATCATATCATATCAAATGTCTCTACGAGGACTTTCATTATCACTTTTAAGATCAACAAAGGCGGTATATGGAGTATGATACTCCAAAATTTATATCGACATCACTCGGTGTACCTAGTCGTAGTGCGTATAAAAATCTAAATGCTACCGTGGACATCCTAATAAGGGTTTATGTTGGAAAGACTCATCGTTTAGATATCGTCAAAAGATATACAAGGTATATATATAAAATACTATCTAGTCTAAGAACTAGATCCATGATCGCCCGGATGTAGCAGGGGCTTATCGTGTCGGTCGAACCGATAGTATGGGTACCATCTACTCCATCTATCTCATCGTCAGTAGGCAGGTCCTCCTCAAGATTCTCCTCTAGGTCCTCTCTTGGTCTTCCTCCGGATCCTTCTCCTCTTCGACCTCAGTATCGAATATGGGAGCCACGGGCTCTCGGACTCTAATGACCCTAGCTTCTTCCATAGCATCCAGGTCTCAATGGATCTCAGCCATGATCTCTTCAAAACATCGACTGGAAATGGGACAGCAGCAAGATGGGAACATGCTCCTCTCACTGTGCCTGCAGCTAAGCCATGTGGATTATCAACCTCTACAATATCATGGTACAAGGGTCTATGCGAGGGTGGCGACAGCTGAGCTGGGGGAGAGCCGACAGGTAGAGGTGGATGCTGGCATGGAATGATCGGCGGTGATGGTCTGGGCAGGCAATGACGGGGCTCGAATCATACTGGCGGTAGGACCAGAAAAGTAAGCTATCGGGGATGGGAAGGTCCAACCTCGAACATGTTCTTGCCACAGCCAGGCAAGAATGCAGTTCCATCAGATGCCAAATGAGACACCTCTGGGTGAAGCCACTTGGGAATCTTATCACGCTAGGTGTACACCCGCTCGGGGAGATATGGTCCATAGGGTGTAGCTCCGTATACCATAGATATGTAGCTCAGGTTACTGACGAAACGGGGCAAATCAGCCTCACGATTGAAGCTCTCTCGGCATCGATAGATGTAATCTGCCGATATCTCACGGGCATATCCCTTCCAGTCGAATGGCAGTCTTGCGATCAGTCGAAGCACACCGTCATAATATGACATATGAAATGACCTAAGAACTCGCCGATGTCGTCTCCTCGACACATCTGATAGGAACGGTAGGAGCGTACCATCTCATCGGGTGTGGCTCTAGAAGATAAAGGGCGCCTAGTCGTAAAGACCGTCCGAACCATCTTATATTTCTAAGTTCTTATGAAACTACTTTCATGGTTTAGTCTTTGGGAAGAGACTGCATGGTTTCTTAGGACATATCAAACGTTCGATGTCTAGCATTCAGGTAAAGGCTAAGTGGTCACCCTATCTTATTGGGTTCTGGATTCCTTATTTCTACTCACGTTATAGTATCACATCATATCCGTTCTCATTTTGCACTTACGATTATTCATTTCTTTTTATACCTTCATAACGTTATACTTTTATTCTTTTCACTTATGCCACGTTAGAGGCAACACGCGTGGTGTTCGGAATTCCTTCACGTATAGAGGTTGGGACTCATAACAGTGCAAACCTCCAGTTAAGCAATCGCTTCATCATCATAGACTTGTCGCGTTCTCATCATCGAATCCGTTCGGATTGTGATTCCTAAGATTTCTATGTTCTCGTTCTTTCTTAGTATTTCGTTCAATTGGGGATACTTATAATCTCATACTAAGTTCGGCGCAAAGGAATCATGCGTCTTAAGAGTCTATGTTCTCATGGGGAAACATACTCATTTACATCATGCTTCGCATACAACAGTAAACACAAATCGCGACACATTGTGCGATTATCAAGCATTCTCATTTACTCATTTACCAAGCTCCTAAAGCTCGTAACTCTCTTTCAAACTAATGACCAATCAATTGAAACAACCTTTCAATTTCAAAAATTTCCACTTTCCAAACTATTTTTCAACTTCCCAACAAGGCAGTATTGAAATTCCAATTCACATTTCATATACTTCCTTTATTTCAAAACAACTTTTAGTTGAGATAGTTACCTTTTTCCTCGTTGAGCAGGACGACGATGGAGTGCGGTGCGATGTGATCAAACATAAATGATTTCTAGACTCAACTTTTAACTTAGGATTCAAGGAAAGGGTTTCTAGGGTTCAGAGCGAACAAGTGATCTGATACCACTTTGTGACGACCCGACTTCCCAAGGAAGTACGGATTATATGGATCGTCACTGGTATGATAAAGCAGCGGATACAAACATAACAAGTCAATGCATTTAACCATTTAACTACTCAATAATGCATAGATTAAAAAGGGAAAAGTTAATCAATACCAACTCAAGTCACAGAAGGACTCATCAAAAGGTTCAAGGTTCAAATATAACCCAATTAGGGCACAATTCAAGGAATGAGGTACGACCTCAAGTTCAATACGGTATGAAAGCAGTTATAATCAAAACATCAGAAATTATCAGAGTTATGCAGCAAATAAACGTACGGACATGCATATGACGATGCATGCCCAGGTTCTAGAAACCTTTCTAATAAAGCATCAAAACAATGCTACTACTGCACCACCTCGCGCCCATCATCGATCCTTGCTCAACCTGCACATAAAAGCGAGATGCGGGGCTAAGTACAAAAGTACTCGGTGGACTCATTGCGAAAACATTTTCTTTATCAAAAGTTATTGAGCGCCCACAATAGCACATGAGGATTTTAGTTAAAGACTCATTCTATCAAACATTTTATCATTTTCCAAAAGCGTCGGGCGACTATTTCATTCACGTTGTTTTCATATCTGATCATTCATTCATTCATTAATTCGTGCACTATGGAGGTGGCCACCTACACATAGTCGCCATGACCGATCGAGGTAGCTAACCTTAACACACAGTCACACGTGTACACGATCCGAGTTAGTCCTTAACTAAGTCGGATCCGATCGTTACCCTTTTTTAACGTTGGTGGACCAACACATTCGCATACCACGTTGGATATACCAACCTCAGATAGGATCACAACAAAACATAAACATTTGGCAGTCAACAACGTTTCATGTGATAATATTTCATAAAGCTTTGTAAAACATGCTTTGAGATATGCATAACATTTTTGTTTCAAGAAAGCACACCTACTAATCCAAAGCTAGTAAGTCTAAATGAGCAGGGTGTGGTTGTTCTTCCTCACCGACTACGTACGATCAAACCCTTCATAAGAAAATAGCGTTTCTTAGATTCTTTCTATCGATCGAAGGTAGTTTACAAATTACGACTAAAAGTTCCCAATTAGGGTTTCTTTATGATTTCATGTGATTGTTTTAAGATAATTTCTATTATCTTACATTCCCAATTCCCAAGCTATATTACTTCATCATTCATAGGTGATCTTCAACTTTGAATCACATACTCCGAGTCTATCATCGACTCTTCACCTTAGTACTCTTCTAAACGTTATTACGTTATAGATTGTTAGCATTCAAGTTGTAATTGGTATATTAGGATATTCTCAAGCCACTAACTAGACTTAACAATTATAGTTACGTCCTAGTAGGTTATGCTTGACGACTTGTTGTATTAACACGATGAATAACGGGGAGTCTTGAATTATGACTCGAGTGATCACATGCTATCATGTAAGTAAGTACTTTAGAAATAGATGAATTCCTTAGGGAATATTAACTCGACTTTTGAGACATAAGGATCGATATCTTATGTTCGAATCTTTGTTTACACTTTACTACGTTGTTTGTTTCTCTTAACTCGTCGGGGATTGTATAAGTTGTATAATCGTTCAATCTAACGTCGTATTGGGTTGTCGTTATTGAGTATCCACGTTGTAGCTCGGCTTTTGGTTTTTCTAACTTAGGAACTCACGTTTAAGTATCCTTTTATTAATAGCAAACCCTAATTTATGTCTAACTTCGACTCTCGTTAATTCCTTCTTAAGTTATCGAAATTGGTTGATTTCTTTTGGATTCTCGTACATATAGTATTATATTGTTTACGTTTGGGGTTTTGGTTTGTCGGTACAACATAAGCATAAACCATTCAACTCCATACAACACCATACACAACATAAACTATACTAAAGCATTAGAAAACCCTAATTTCTAACATAATGCAAAACTATTGTATGTGTGTATAAGTGTTCCATTCATTCATCACAATCACAACCATTCATTCCAAGCTTATACTTAACTATCATAGCATCATTTAACATTAGAATTAAACTTATACTTAACCATTTTGCTATGTTTTCGATAATTAACAATAATTAGCATATGTACTCAATAAATTTCAATAAAATCATGTTATACTCTTATCATACTTTAGAATTTAATTACTAACTCAATATCATCATATAAAAATTTAACCATAGGTTAAAAATCCTCAAAGTTTTCGGTAATCATAAATTAATGAGCCTTTGTGTTGATAAATTCCACCAAAATTATATCATGCTTATACCATATACTAAACATGAAATATCATTTCATATCATGCATTAAAATTTAAATCCATGCTTTTCACCACTTAAGCATTTTCGGTAATAATATAGTATATGTATATATATTGATAAATTCCATTCCTTCACAATATGTTTATATTATGCAATAACATGTAATATTAGCATTAAACACCAACCAATATTTATAATATGAACCAAATGCTTGGAATTCTTTTTTCCTCACACATATTTTACATATGTGTTCAATAATTCCAACAATGCATATTAGGTTCATTTATTTCTAAACATAACCTATCATATCATTTTAAACAAATAAAACAAATAAATCCTTAGATATATATATATATATAGTTTTTGGCCTTTTCATAAAAATAAGAGTAGTGTCTCAAAAATTTCAAGATTAATATATGTTGTTCATATCATATATTAAACACTATATCTCAACAATTTCTCAACAAATAAAATTAAATAATGGCTTAAAAATACTTAAATAAATTCTGCCCATTTTTGAAAAATAGGAGTAGTGTTTCAAAAATTTCAAGATTAATATATGATGTTCATATCATATATTAAACACTATATCTCAACTATTTCTCAACAAATAAAATCAAACAAAATACAAGAAAATTCCAAAAATATTCTAAAAATTACCATATTTATTATGCATGCTCATAATATATCAACAAGCAACAATATCAAATAATATTCACAAAAGCATGCTTTATCACATATAAAAAGAAATAAAGCATAAATCGAAAAATATCAAACATGCTCCAAAATTCTGAAATTTTAACTGCATACTTAGAACATAATTCTAAGTATTTTTCATTAATGTCTTGAGAGCATTTGGTGTCTCAAAATTCACGAAAAAAATGAGGAGCAAAACTAGGGTTTTTTGTGAAATAATTGAAAAAATCTAAAAAATTATACTCCATTAAAAATGGAGAATGATGAGTACTACATTTTATGGTCTTATAATAATTATTTGAGGTTGGAAAGGTTTGAAATGGAGGATTAAAGACTAAAAGTGTGAAGAACAAGAGAATTTTTGAAAAGAGAGAGAAATTTGGTTCCAAGAATGTGAGGCTGTAATAGATGGTTCCCTACTGTATTGGCAGCCTAAAGGGCTGTCATTAGCCCATTTGGAATGGTCTTGGTGGTAGTTGGGAGGAGGATTGGTCAAATTACCCGTTTGACATGTAATCTGACTCTTTAAGTTTTAACGCTTTCGATTGATTTCTCGGAAGCTTAAGGTTTAATTATCTTAAATAGCCTTTAAATGAATTATTTCAATGTTTATAATAATTTCATGAAGTTCAGACGACGTCCGATAAGTCAATTCCGAGTTATCGCGGAAAAACAACGTTTGGCGATTAAATTATGCTCATTCGAAATTCTATTGAATTCTTGAGCTTTCATAATTTATTTGAGTCTTATAAATAATTTCTTATTGAATTAGACCCTTGGTTCGAGTTTCGGGTCGTTCGGATCAATTTAGGGTTTTCCCGGTATATTTTCCCAGCGTTCGGTTAAGTTCTTCAGGAATTTCTTTCAGAAACTGATTCTTATAATTTCTAAATTCATAATAATATATTCCTTAATTATTTTGATTATTATCACAAATTATCATGATTAGCACGGACTGGAAATTGTTCCGGCTCGTGAATAGTGCTTTTAAGACTAACCGGGCAAGTATGCCCGAAAATTCTCATTCTTTGGCTTCTCACATGTTTTCGCGAGAGGATTCTAAAATAAAATCCTTTTGTTAAGATTCACTCTCGATCTTTCATTCTATGTTCAGGTTATTCAGAAAACCCTAATCCGGTAGGACTAGTCAATAGTTTTTGATTTCTCTAGTTTTCGATCTCCGAATAGATTCTAATTCATTTCATTGGTTACCTTAAAATTAATCAAGGTCTAAGAATCACTAATAATTGGTTTAAGCATCACTAATAAAAGTTTTAAATTTTTCAGGTTATTACAATGGGTCAATGGCTAAATTTAAATTCTTTTTGGTGTTGGTCCACTTTAATTAAATTGCTATAGACTTTTATTTAAATTGATAATGGACTTAAATTATCTATTTCTATGATCCATTAAATTAAATTAAGGATTGAATTAATTCTATATTATATATGAGGTGTAATTTTAGTTATTAAATTTTGAGATTAATTCTTAATTAATTAAATAATAATCTAAATACCAATTATTTAGATTGGGTTATTTAAATTCATTAGATTGAATTGATAATTACTAGTTGAACTAATTTAGTTCTTATAATTAAATCGAGAGGTGGAACTAATTTAATAATTAAATAAAGTCTAATTTCTAGAAATTGAATAACATAATTAATTAATTATGTTAAGGGTTAATTTGAGAATTATTCTTTTTAAGTGATTTATTTATATAATAAGATGAACCTTAATAAATAGGAGGTGATTGGAATTAAATCCTAATTAGTGGAAATCTAAGATGAATTAGAATAATTTGATTAATAAAATATTATTGGACATTTGATTTGATCCATTTAATTAAACTTATAATTATGGATTTACTTAATTAAATTAGAGATTTAATTAATGATTTGATTATGTTAAGTAGGTTCTTGAGAAATATTATTTATATAACTTTAATTTATAAATGATAGTTAGAAGATGATTGAAGTAGGAAAAATCTATATTGATTGGCTAGTATAGATATGGGTTTCTTTGATAGAATATGTGGGACGTGTGAGGCGATGAATCGCGACGAGGAAATGATAGTGATGAATGAGGTATTGGAACTCGCAATCGTTGATACGCGATAACAAACAACGAAAATTAGTTATGAATTTAGGATTCCAAAATTATACGAAACGACGTGGAGAAACATCGATGAAAGGAAAGAATGCAACGACGAAGTTTCATTTATCGTCATGACGAGACGAACCCAATAAACGATATATAGATTGTTAACTGAGTCGTATCGATTACGAAAACCCTAAAACACAGGAACTCTAAGACTTAAAAGATATCGAGTTCGTTGAATCTTAGCGATGCTTCTCCAAAGAAGTGCATGACGTACTAAATTATATTTCTTACGTTGACAAGGTCCAGCGTGGACGTAACCGAAACCAACAAAGGATTGCTAGCAGGTACTTCAAGAAGGACAATTCTTGAGGTGGGCTTTCTTATCTAAACAAAATATGATTTTTATGAAAATCGTTTACTGCTTTCTTGAACTGCAAATGTTTAAATGCGATATTGTTTGCCAAAATGTTTATTGTTTTGTATATATACCATCGGGTTGGCTGGGCCAACATGAGATATTTCAAATTCGGGTCCTATTGGCGATGCCGATTGGGGTGTGTACTTAGCCTCAACCATTAGCGGTCAAACGCTCGGGTGAAGGAGGCCTCCTCGGGCTTCCATAGCCGACTTGGATTATACGTTGTAATAAAACGATCGATCGATCAACATTGTGAAAATGATAAATATTTAGTAAGCACAAGACCTTTCAAACTAAAACCCTTGTGTCTTACTGTGGTGACGGTAGTATAATTTCGTGAAGAAAATATAAAATCTTTCGGCATGTGCTCACTGAGTACTTTGTACTTTAGCCTGCGTATTCGTTTTTGATGTGCAGGTTGAGCTGGTGATGAAAGGGAGTGGAGTTGAGCAGGATTCATTTTGTCGATGAAAATAGAACTTCTTTTGGTTCACCTTGATAATGTATCTTCATATGCATATCTCACACGTTTATTCCGCTGCAAACTCTTTAGACTCTTTTGAATTCTAGATATATGTTGAACTCTTGAATATTCTAGTAGTGATTACATAATCAACTATTTTTTGGTCAGACTCTCTGAGTCGACCTTGATATCACATATGCTTCTGTATTTACTCATATTTCCTTACCAATGAGATTGTTAGAAATCAACACTAAGATCCCCATTTCTTTCCCCGCTTCTTTAATCCAACCCCAATGTCACGATCCGACAAGGCAATCATTCGGGATTAGCCGAATCGGGCTGTGACAGAGTGGTATCAGAGTAGTTTGTTTGCTCTGAACCAGAAATGTTCTTTCTAGTCAAGTCTAGCTAGAATCACTAGACTTTGTGAATCAATCGACATCGCTCAACACTCCAGTTCATCACGCTCAGCTGGTAAAAAAAACATGGTTTCTAATGTTTTTAAAGTAAAGGTTTGATTTTAATGTTTTGAAAGTTCTATGTTGGTTTTAAAGTTTTGAGGGAACTTGAGTGGTTAAAAATGTTTGGGCATGTTTCTAATGAAAAGTGAAATAGCTTTGAATTCATATAATTCATTGATTAATGGAACAAATATGTGATTATTTGTGGTGAACTTGAACAAATCGAAGTGCATACATGAAATTGTATGTGAGTATGGACGTACATGGATTTATATGTCAATAAGCATGCATATAATTTTGTTTATATTCATGGGAAAAAATGGTATATTTTCCCCAAGAAAACATAGACGTGCTCTAAGTTGCATGATCACTTTTGCTAAGAACTTAGACTGAGTAGGATCACAAGATGTCTTCTATATTTTTGAAATAATGTTTGATGGACCAAGAGAACTTGAGAACTTAGAATGCTTTTGAGTTCACTTGATGAAAGATGATCTGGAATGTTACGTGGAAAAATGGAGGCTTCGGCAAACGAATGTCACTCACGTAGCTAGTGACATGGGCATAGTTCTTCATTCGAAATTCACTCGTGACGGAATTTCGAATCGACTATCTCTTACACGAAGGCGTATGGATCGATATAAGGATTAAGATTTAGAACATTATGAAATGACTAAGATAAGTGATTATAAGTTTATGCTTCGAGATACATAGTTCTTTAAGAAATCATTTCTGCTTATGTTTTGCTATTAGGTTTAGGTACGATTAACCTAGACCTATTTGTTACCCGAGGGTATGGATAAGACATACTACAGATTGAAGTTTAACCACATGGGCTACGTACCTAGAGTTCATATAGAAGTATCAACTCTTCTATTTTATACTAGACGTGGATTTAGAATAGTTTTGGCAGAGTTCATGCGTCTTTGGGTGGATGCCCATGTTCGCAGAGTGAGGATCTAGATGGCGATCATCGATTTACTTGCCCATTGCTATCTAACTGGCACGGATATGAGAGAGAGATCTCAGGAGAGTATACCTACCGTATGGGCAATGGTCCAGATTTTGAGATAAATTTATCGAGATATGTATACAACGTGTATAGATCGACACCTAAAGGGCCTTATCATTCTCCTAAGAATGATGAACAACATGAAATTGCGGCATATCCATACTGAAGATAAACGGATTTCGAGTACAGAGTATTATTCTAACGATGTGCACTCAGCGACCTAAAGTCCTAAGATCGTGTGGGACTCGTGTGTAGACAGTGGATCGTGTGGTAGATAGCATGGTCAGTATGTACGAATTAGATTTAGTTTTGTAATGCTCATGATTTAATATGTCTAGTGATGACCATAGTTATAGTGTAGAGAAGACGTCACACCATGTACTTAGTTGGTTAGATAGATCGGTATATGTGACAGACATATAGAAGTCCGTATTGAGACATTTTGATGGAAAATATGATGGTCTTGTATGGATTTTATGGAATCAGTAGCTGATGAATGAGATGTTGTTGTTCCATGTTCTAATGAAGTTATGCGTTAAGAAATGGTTTAAAATGTGTTTGAGAATGAACTGACGACAATTGTTTTGCGTCAGATAAAAAAAATACCTCCTAAAAGAGCACCGAGATGTAGAGGGAAGAATTCTACGACCTGAACATCAAGAAGCACCACCACTACCACCACCACCACCACCTCGTAGAATCGAGGAACTATTTCTCAGACAGAATCCACCATCTTTCAATGGAACCGAAGGCCCAACTGAAGCCGAGCTTTGGGTTAGGGCAATGGAAAGAATTTTTAACTTTCTGTACTGCACGGATCAGGAGCGACTCTCTTGCGTGACGTTTCAAATGATGGGATCGGCAGATTTCTGGTGGAAGGCCAAAAGAAAATCATGACTTTTGAACAAGCGGAAAATTTCACTTGGGAGGGTTTCAAAACAGGATTGTATGATAAGTACATTCCGAAAAGCTATAGGAAAAGACAAGAGATCGAATTCTTCGGTCGTAAACAAGGAAGTATGTCAGTAACAGAATACGATCGGGTATTCTGTGACATGTCAAGATTTGCTCCACATCAGGTGGACATTGATGAGAAGATGGCAGATAAATTTCAATCTGGTTTGAAGCATGAGATTAGGGTATCTCTTGCCGGTCATGGAACAATGACTTATGTCGAGGCTCTCAGTAGAGCTCTAGATATTGAGGAAGCATTACCGGAGGAGAAAATAACAGTTGCCTAGACAGACAAGGGCAAGAGAAAATGGGATGAGAATTCTAATCAAGAGAAAGATAACTACAATACTCAGGCTATAAAGAGGCCATGGCGAGGAAATCAAGGACAGAGACAGGACAAGGACAAGGGCATCAAACGGCCCCAGGACAAAGTGGAACCACCCGACTACAACTACATATCACTCCTTGCCCACGATACCACAAGCAACATACTGGTGTTTGCCTAGCTGATATGACATTTGTTTCAAGTGTGGCCAGCATGGCCATTTTGCAAGAGATTGCTCAGGAAAGGGGCATAGGGCAGCGGGTGGGTAGAATCAACCACGACAGGCTCAGCCACTAAGGGCACTACAGGCACTACCGCAACCACAACCACAGCAACCGAGGGATTTTGCTCTCAACCAGAAGCAACCTATTAAGGATCAGGATAACTGGACATGTATGGGCATACTTCTCAATATGCGTGTGATAATACTATCGATAAGAGAACTCCACACTACCTTGTTAGAAATGCATATGTGGATTCTTAGAATTTCACGTAGAAGAAGTTGCGAGGCAATATGGATTATCTTCACCCGTAGAAAGAATTAAGACGGTAATGTGTATTTGTTGAGCTTAGATTTGGACATGGGATTCACAATTCTTAGGAATCGATAGATTCTCCATATAGGGTTAGTTGATAACCTAGACTCATATAATTTTGTAAAATCGTGAACATATTGGTCTTAGACTGGAAGGTTTAGAACCAAGGATTAGTCGATATCGAAAGTTAAGGTCCTATAACGATATGATGGGCTCGAATAAGCGACATCAAACCCGAATGCACGATGAAGGAAAAGGTATTAAGAAACGCTACAAAGAAGTACAAATTTTGAGGGGGGATAGAATGTAATACTCCATGAAATTAAAACTTTATTTATTATGTTATTAAGCTACATCAAGATCTGACTTTAGAGCGATTATTAAAAAATTATAATAGTCGACGTTTTATTTTTATTTCGAACGAGAAAATTTAAACGAATACAATTACAAATCGAGCTAGACTTTTTATACTGGATAAATTGTCACATCATCTCACATCATTTCAAATCCCCTAAAATCCTCAACTTTTCCCTAAATCCCTCTACTTTTGTCAACACTTACAATCACATCTTACATGCCTAAAGCCTAGCATGTACCTCATGATACTTCTAAATATTTCATATCTAGTATATTAAGCTTTTCACCCAATACTTTCACTTTCTACCTTCACAAACTGATCGGACATTACAGAGGAGAGAAGAAGAGCAAAGCTTCATCCAGGTTCAATATCACTCGAACTCTCTCTCCTAAAATTCTTATACGTTTCATTTACATAACAGAACAGAGACACATGACAAACATTGCTCCACAACAACTAACACAATTCATTCATACAAACAGTTTGTAGCTAACTCAATCCATCAATACAAAACCCACAAACAATACCAAAACTTTCACAATTAATAGTTCTATAGTTACAGAGTACATGTTGAACTACATAGATACAGACAAACAATCTAGGATAATCTTTTGTACATAGAAATTAAGAAGCTACAGAACTTAGAGAACAAATTTTGAACCTACGTCTTCCACTGTTCGCTTGCGCAGAGCCACTAGTGCTCGGCTGGTGGTTGAGAACGGTGAAGCCTTCGGGCCAGAAAAGAGGTCGAAAATGACGGCGCTTGCTGTGCACGGTGCTACTTTAGGCTACTGACGATGGCGACACACCATCTGGAAGGCAACGGTATGGGCTGGAATAGAGACGGCGCAAGGAGGGATCGGGTCGGACCTACCGGCGACGGTGCCAGACCTGGCACGACAACATCAACGATTTCCCCGAGAGTGAAATGGAGTGCATGGTGTGTGTACGTGTGTATCTGTATCGATTACTAGATAGAGAACAAAGAAGATAGAATAGAGGGAATGAGAGAGATGAAGCTTAAAAGGGCTGTTGACAACACGTCGATGCGGCGATGACGTCAGATGGGTGCACCGACTGCCAGATTGAGAAGGAGAGAGAGAGGCTCGATTTGTGAGTCTTTTGTGATAAAAAAAAAAGCAAAGAATGAAGGGGAAAAGGGTCGTGGTCGGCGACGACGATGAGGTGGTCGCGGTGGTATCTCGGCTTACCACCGACGACATGCCTGGCTAGAGATGACGACGACGGTAAAAATCTCACCGAGAGGAGGAGGGGAAGGCGGCAACGACAGTGTGTTCGTGTGTGTATGTGTGTCGGTTTGCAAAGGAACCGAGAGAGAGGGGAGATAAGGCTGAGGTTGCGGCGGCAACATACTTCGCCGACCGGCGACGTGGTCGTCCAAAACGGCGTCAGTCCGCGTGGATATGAGAGTGTGTCTTGTGTGTGTGTGTGGTGAGCGAGGGCGAGAGAAAGAAGAGGGAAGAAAAAAGATGCAGTGGTCGCGGCGCCGATGAGGCTCACCGACGACGGCTTGCCGGTCGGAGACGGAAGGAACGGCGACTGCAGTAAGGGCGTATGTGTGTGTGCGCGTCGCGTGTGGGTGTGTGAACCGAGAGTGAGAGAGAGAGATGTGAGAGGGGGGCTAGGGTTTAGTTAGTTTTTGTTGTATTTTATTTTTGGGCCTTGTTCTCGTGGGCCAGAAGTTAAAATGGTGTTGGGCCTAATGTTAGATGGGCCGAAAATAAAATGATGGGCCATAGGTCAATGGCTAAATTTAAATTCTTTTTTGTGTTGGTCCACTTTAATTAAATTCCTATAGACTTTTATTTAAATTGATAATGGACTTAAATTATCTATTTCAATTATCCATTAAATTAAATTAAGGATTGAATTAATTCTATAGTAATTAAATATGAGGTGTAATTCTAGTAATTAAATTTCAAGATTAATTCTTAATTAATTAAATAATAATCTAAATACCAATTATTTAGATTAGGTTATTTAGATTCATTAGATTGAATTGATAATTACTAGTTGAACTAATTTAGTTCTTATAATTAAATCGAGAGGTGGAACTAATTTAATAATTAAATAAAGTCTAATTTCTAGAAATTGAATAACATAATCAATTAATTATGTTAAGGGATAGTTTGAGAATTATTCTTTTTAAGTGATTTATTTATATAATAAGATGAACCTTAATAAATAGGAGGTGATTGGAATTAAATCCTAATTAGTGGAAATCTAAGATGAATTAGATTAATTTGATTAATAAAATATTATTGGACATTTGATTTGATCCATTTAATTAAACTTATAATTATGGATTTACTTAATTAAATTAGAGATTTAATTAATGATTTGATTATGTTAAGTATGTGCTTGAGAAATATTATTTATATAACTTTAATTTATAAATGATTGTCAGAAGATGATTGAAGTTGGAAAAATCTATATTTATTGTGTAGTATATATATGGGTTTCAGCTTTGATAGAATATGTGGGACGTGTGAGGTGATGAACGCGACGAGGAAATGATAGTGATGAATGAAGTATTGGAACTCGCAATCGTTGATACGCGTTAACAAACGACGAAGATTAGTTATGAATTTAGGAATCATAAATTATACGAAACGATGTGGAGAAACATCGATAAAAGGGAATAATGGAACGACGAAGTATCATTTATCGTCATGACGAGACGAACCCAATAGACGATATATAGATTGTTAACTCAGTCGTATCGATTACGAAAACCCTAAAACACAGGAACTCTAAGACTTAAAAGATATCGAGTTCGTTGAATCTTAGCGATGCTTCTCGAAAGAAGCGCATGACGTACTAAATTATATTTCTTACGTTGACAAGGTCCAGCGTGGATGTAACCGAAACCAACAAAGGATCGCTAGCAGGTACTTCAAGAAGGACAATTCTTGAGCTGAGCTTTCTTATATAAACAAAAGATGATTTTTATGAAAATCGTTTACTGCTTTCTTGAACTGCAAATGTTTAAATGAGATTTTGTCTACCAAAATGTTTATTGTTTTGTATATATACAATTAGGTTGGCTGGGCCAACAGGAGATATTTTGAATTTGGGTCCTACTGGTTGATGCCAGTTAGGACTGTGTACACTTAGCATGAACCCTTAGCGGCCAGTCGTGCGTTCGGGTGAAGGGAGGCCTCCCTCCCGACGCGTTCCATAGCCGACTTGGATTATACGTTGTAATAAAACCATCGGTCGATCAACATTGTGAAATGATAAAATATTTAGTAAGCACAAGGCCTTTCAAACTAAAACCCTTGTGTCTTACTGTGGTGACGGCAGTACAATTTCGTGAAGAAAATATAAAATCTTTCGGAATGTGCTCACTGAGTACTTTGTACTTATCGTTTTTGATGTGCAGGTAGAGCTGGTGATGAAATGGAGCATAGTTGAGCAGGATTCATTTTGTCGATGAAAATGGAACATCTTTTGGTTCACCTTGAGAATGCATCTTCATATGCATATCTCACACGTTTATTCCGCTGCAAACTCTTTAGACCTTTTTGAATTCTAGATATATGTTGAACTCTTGAATATTCTAGTAGTGATTACATAATCAACTATTGTTTGGTCAGACTCTCTGAGTCGACCTTGATATCACATATGCTTCCGTATTTACTCATATTTCCTTACCAATGAGTTTGTTAGAAATCAACACTAAGATCCCCCCCTTTCTTTCCCCGCTTCTTTAATCCAACCCCAAGTCACGGTCCGACAAGGTAATCATTCGGGATTAACCGAGTCGAGGTACGTAACAGTCAACGTCTGTGTGTGTCGTCGGCGTGTGGGTGTGTGAGCCGAGGTGAGGAGAGGGATGTGAGAGGGAAGGGCTAGGATTTAGTTAATTTTTGTTGTATTTTATTTTTGGGCCCTGTTCTCATGGGCCACAATTTAAAATGGTGTTGGGCCTAATGTTAGATGGGCCGAAAATAAATGATGGGCCATGGGTTAATGGCTAAATTTCAATTCTTTTTTGTGTTGGTCCACTTCAATTAAATTGCTCTAGACTTTTATTTAAATTGATAATGGACTTAAATTATCTATTTCTATGATCAATTAAATTAAATTAAGGATTGAATAATTCTATATTAATTAAATATGAGGTGTAATTCTAGTTATTAAATGTCAAGATTAATTCTTAATTAATTAAATAATAATCTAAATACCAATTATTTAGATTGAGTTATTTAAATTCATTAGATTGAATTGATAATTACTAGTTGAACTAATTTAGTTCTTATAATTAAATCGAGAGGTGGAACTAATTTAATAATTAAATAAAGTCTAATTTCTAGAAATTGAATAACATAATTAATTAATTATGTTAAGAGATAATTTGAGAATTATTCTTTTTAAGTGATTTATTTATATAATAAGATGAACCTTAATAAATAGGAGGTGATTGGAATTAAATCCTAATTAGTGAAAATCTATGATGAATTAGATTAATTTGATTAATTAAATATTATTGGACATTTGATTTGATCCATTTAATTAAACTTATATTTATGGATTTACTAAATTAAATTAGAGATTTAATTAATGATTTGATTATGTTAAGTAGGTGCTTGAGAAATATTATTTATATAACTTTAATTTATAAATGATTGTTAGAAGATGATTGAACTAGGAAAAATCTATATTGATTGTGTAGTATAGATATGAGTTTCTTTGATAAATATGTGGGGACGTGTGAGGCGATGAGCGCCAGCGAGGAAATGATAGCGATGAATGAGGTATTGGAAGTCGCAATCGTTGATACAGCGTTAACAAGCGATGAAGATTAGTTATGAATTTAGGATTGAAAATTATCTAAACGGCGTGGAGAAACATCGATGAAAGGGAAGAATGCAGCGGCGAAGTGTCGTTTATCGTCATGACGAGGCAGACCCATAGGCGATATATAGATTGTTAAGCGCATCGTATCGATTACGAAAACCTAAAACACGTGAACTCTAAGACTTAAAGATACCGAGTTCGTTGAATCTTAGCGATCTTCTCGAAAAAAGCATGGCGTACTAAATTATATTTCTTATGTTGACAAGGTCCGGCATGGATGTAACCGAAACCAACAAAGGATCGCTAACGGTACTTGAAGGACAATTCTTGAGGTGGGCTTTCTTATCTAAACAAAATATGATTTTTATGAAAATCGTTTACTGCTTATGCTTTATTGCTTTCTTGAGCTGCAAATGTTTAAATCGATATTATCTGCCAAAATGTTTATTGTTTTGTATATATACAATCGGGTTGGCTGTGTTGGATTTGTATACTGAAAGCAGTTTGGATGAGCTTGTATACAATGTTTCGTTACCACTATTACAATCTCTATCTCGAATTGAATACTTGATTGCATATATACGTGTCCCTTATCTCATATATAAGTTAGATCATACGATTGTGTGAAGATCACGTAAATCGTATGATTGGTCGACTTAATAAGATATAAAAGTTTCACGGTTGAGACAACTTAAGGGCGAGTTGTCGGTTTAGGTGCAGATAGATAGAGAAGTGACTTGACTTAGTTGCTTGTCTATCTTGATGCGTCTACGGCGTATTGAAGGATCACGATGAGATGTGTTCTTCTATCGATCGCTCGTGAAGAACCAAGATCTCGGTGACTTACGATGATCTAAACCTCGATAAGGTATTAGGTGAGTATGAGTTCTTGACCATCACTTTGACTTGTTATGGGTGAGGTTATATGTTCTAACCCAAGATTCTCCGCGTCTTGGGTGGTGGCGATCTTGTATGTCACACTGGTTATCTCATGTCAGTCACCAGTATCCGTTTAGGATGATGGCGTCCCATAAGGAGCTCAAAGGTTTATTGTACTAAACCCGCGGTTGAGTTAGCTCAAGTACAATAATAAGGTTGAGTTGTACTACTTAAGAAATGAAGTTATTAATCGTTTTAAGCGATCGATTGCTATAAATGATTAATGGACGTTCGATATCTTAAATCTGAGGGATTCAGTAATGTCTAAGTGCAAGCCCGACTCAACTTGGGTAATAAAGGGTAAGTCAAGATTTATTCTCTAGTGGCATGAATAAATGTTTATAAATTAATTTATGTTACGGTGAACATAAGATAATTAATTTATTTGAGGCCCATCTTTATTCCTTGCATTTGATCCACAGGTCGCCCGTCAGTTCGTGAGAAGAGGAAAATCGGTACCTTGATGCTCCATTGGCAAGATTTTATTCTCTTTATCCCACAAGGATATTATTATATTTATGGTATATGCATAGATCCTTTCCATAAGATTATGGTAATAATCACGAGTATGGAAATAATCACGAGAGTATGGAAATAATCACGAGATTATGGTATTTTCCATATAGGATTATGGTAATTTCCATAAAGGATTATGGTAATTTTCATATGGGATTAAGGTAGTGCATTATAAATATAAGGTATGAGATAAAGTCTAGGTTAATGCTCACATAATTATCACAAGATTTTGACCTCCTAGTCGATTGAGAGTATTTGAAAATTGTAAAGTGAGAGCAAAGGGTGATTTTTCGAAGCATTCTCCATAGATCGTCCTCACTCGACGTTGGAGATTGGGCAATGGGATACGAGTCGTAAGGTCAAAGCACGAGTCCGATCCGTTCGATCCATTCATCTCGTTCCATCAACCTCTTGATCGAAAGGTAAACACGTGAAAACCCCTCGTGTTGCGATTAATTATATAGGCGCATGCTAGGTTTATAATCAATGTATGGTGAATTAAACAACCAAGATGGATCCTCGGGCGAGGGCTTAACATATGTTTTCCTACATTGGTATCGAGCAGGATCGAGTCTTGGCTACATTGGATTAATTCACGTTTGATTATTACGTGCGTTTATTAATAGTGGATCCGCTGCTCATCGTGGCTCGTTTATAATTTTGTGGATTTTGTTGTTTCACCACGAGAAAATCCGTGGTTAGATAGATTTTATTCGTAAATCTTATCTCGTAAAAGAAGACGAAGACGAAAGAACGAAGAGCGAAGCGGCGGAAAAACGAGTCTCTCGGCGGTCCACGGGCGGTTTCCGCGAGCGAGCTCATGATCGCCTACATGGTCGCGAGGCGATCGCGAGGAACGCACGGGCGACGGGCGTGCGTTCAAGCCGAGATCCCCGGCGCCACACGCAGCGGCGGTGGTGGCGAGATCGGCGCGAAGCCAAGCGGCGGCGAGCTGAAGGCTGACGGGGCACGCGTTCCACGAAACCCGGCGCTTCACGGCACTCGCGGTCGCGGTTTTGACGTTGGCGGCGACATCTCTCGGCGGATGTTCGCGCTGGGCGTCGCACGCGTGCTCGACGGGTCGCGATCGCGCGAAAGCGTGTGTGCTGGGCGTCCGGGTGGGCCTTGCCTAGCAGCGTGGCCCGGAAGACAGATTGGGTCGACCCGGCCCGGACCCGTTTTCCAGCCCAATCAGATTTTCCCGTCCGTTGCCCGTGCGAGGCCCATTGTTGAATCCGGTCCGTGCCCGAGCACGCGAGGCGTCTTGAAGTTTAATTACGTGCTTTGTAAATCTATGTAATAGATTAGATATAAATGTCACGAGTTTCACGATTGGGCGCGATGAGCGTTTATTTTATTTTATCGTTCATATGCATGCCGTGGATGTTTAAATTATGCGATAACATGTATGTATGTTTATATTACGTTGACAAACCTTAAGTGTTTTACGTAATTGGATCGCATAGTAAGCATGCTAGGTTTATCGCGTTTATCAAGCATATTTTAGAATTACTGCGAGCATGTTTTACATGTTGAGTTCTTTAGAAAAGCATGCTAGGATTACGTGATCTGCATGGACAAACCTTTTGAATAAAAAGACTAAGCAAACGAACCCGACAAATTAATTTTTCAAATTAAAATGTCGAGACCTCCACCTTTTGATCTCTAAACAATGTGAGGCCATGCTTTGTGAGTAAACGTCCACCAGCGTGGCTTGCTTGCACCGTTTATCATAAGTTTGTTAGATGAGATTTCTAAATAAAACTTTTAAATCTATTGAGAGTGGGAGTTTCATAAACGCGTCCGCGCGGCTTGCATGTGCGATTTTATAAGTTCTCTAGATATAGATATAAAAAGAGATAACAAAAGAATTTGAATTGGAAGCGGTATGGTCCGAATGAGTATGCCAATTCTAAGAATTCATTTCTATTTGTTAAAATTGTGGTCGATGCTTAGACATCACCTCAAGTACAACTTCCCGCCAAGTCCCTTCTGCGATAGTGATGTGGTCTAGTAAGGTCCAATCGTTAATTTCATTTGTCATAAGGATAAGTTGACATGGATTGAAATTAAGCGACTAAAAGGTATATTTTAGTGCAGTGGGGGGTTCGTGTGTAACGTCCACACGTGGCTTGCATGTGGGATTCCTTGGCGATTGGAGGTTTCATTAATATTGTTTTATCAAAAGGTTATAATATTATTATTCAATTATATGCGATCGTATGCTTATGTGTTTACATTATCGTTTCGATATGTCTCTTTACGCCGATTATCAATATGCTCGCACAAAATCCGTTATCGGTCCAAATTTTATCGAGTGGAAATGAAACATGGAATATGTTCTTATCATTTGAAGAACACATGTTTGTTCTCACTACTCCTAAACCGATGCCCCATCGACGATCGACTAATGAGCGAGAGTCGGCGGACTTTGGAATAAGTCGAACAATATGGCTAAATCTATATGATGACTACTATGTCCAAAGCTTGCAGTTGCAGATCGATGGTGAGACGCGACGATATTTGGTCAAGTCTCGAGTAAGTTTGACGATCGGATCGGACGATCCGCTTCCACACAATGAGAGAAATCTTGGCGTGTAAGATGGAAGAAGGAAGTTCGGTCCATGAACATGTCTCCCATGACTCATCTCATGGATAGTCTTGATCGGTTGGGAGGAGGTGATTGACTGTGAAGCCAGGTCGATATCATCCTCAATACCTTGCCCAAGTCTTTTGAGAACTTTCAGAAATCGATCATGAGCAAGACCGAGTTTACACTTAGTCGGTTGCTTAATGATCTCGTGGCTGCGGAAGGAGTTATGGGAAAAGGAGCACATGCTCTTGCTAGCACATCTAAGGGCCCAAAATTTTCGTTGCAAAATGGAAATAGAAAGGGGTACCAAAGGTGGAAGAGGCAAGGCAAATAGTGGGAGTAATGGGAACAAGAACATGGTTGCCAAGGCTTGAAGAAGCGAAGGAGAAGGGCAAGTGCTTCAGTGCGGTAAGATCGGGCATTGGAAGGCAAGTGCCTATGCTCGAGGCTCAGTCGCCGCTTGCTTTAATAACGGAAACATGTTTAGCGACTTGTTCTACCCATTCTTGGGTAGTAGATCTGCAATCGCCGGTCATGTTTGTTACACCTTGCGGGTTCCTGCGGACAAGGGAGTCGTTTGATGGCGAGATAACAATCTCCATGGGCAACGCGCGAAAGTCGAGGCCGTTGCGATTGGAGATGTTACTTTATGTTTTGAAAAGCAGTTTTAGTTTTGAAGGCGTTTTGTATGTGCGGATTTTCGTGGAACCTTGTTTACGCTTTGAAATTATTTACTCATGGATATTACATTATTTTGATAGTGGTGTTTCTATCATAAGAAATGACGAAGTTATCTGTGTTGTACGTTATATAATTAACTTTATACTATTTACGCCAAACATAATACCTATAACTATGTTGCATCTTCATCAAACCCAAAAAGAGAAAGTTTTCTTGTGAGATGACTCTGCTTTTCTCTGGCATCTTAGATTAGGTCACATCAATCTAAATAGGATCCAAAGCGGCTAAGAATGGGCGTTGGGTAATCTCACGGTTACTCGTTCCCGATCTGCGAATCTGTATAGAAGGTAAGATGTCGACCAGACCTTCAAAGCGAAGGGTTATAGAGCCAAAGAAATGTTGGGTTAGTCCATTCGACTGTGTGGACCGATGTCCACACAAGCTCGTGGAGAATGCAGTATTTTGTCACTTTCATTGGCGATTACTCAGTGCGGATACATATACCGCTTCACCGCAGTCTCAGATGCTTTGAGAATTCAAAGAGTTTAAGGCGGAAGTGGAGCGAAGCTAGGTAAGAATATCAAGTCATCAAGGATCCGATCGCGGTGGCGAATACCTCGATAACGAGTTTATGGACTATCTAGTGAGTGTGGGATTACATCCCAACAGCACTTCACGGGCACACCACGACAAAATGGTGTGTCGAGGCGAAGAAATAGGACTCTTTTAGAAATGGTTAGATCGATAATGAGCTATGCAACATTGCCTATTTCGATTAAGGGGTATGCCTTGAGGCGGCATACTTGCTAAATCTAGTACCGTCCAAGTCGGTTGAAAAGACCCTTTCGAGTTGTGGTTTGGGCGCAAGCTAGTTTAAGCCACATAAGGATATAGGGCGATCCGGCACATGTCTTTGAACAAGAAAGGCGACAAGTTGGAGGCTAGATCGTATGCGTGGCTTATTGGCTATCTGAGAGGAGCGAAGGTGGTTTATTCTATAATCCTAGGATCGGAAGGTCATTATTAGCACTAATGCCCGATTCTTAGAAGAGGATTATATGAAAAATCATAAGTCCAAAGTTGAAATCATTCTTCAAGAATTAGAAGATGATCGTATTCCACCACCGATTAGGCGAAAGTGCGAGATGTCGAGTCAGTGGGAGGATCGACACGAGATACTTCAAGAAATTGAAGTGGGTCAAGTTCCACTTGGAGATACCGACCGTACAAGTGGTACCTACACAGCAAGTTGTGCAAGTTAGAGAACCACAAGTATCTGCACCCACGTTGCCATTGTGCTGTAGAACCTCGTCGTAGTGGGAGGTTGTTCGTCGACCCGAGCGATTTATGTTAAATGGGTGAATCTTGGTTTAGTCCCGGGAGGCAACAGCAATAATCGACCCATGGACATACGGAGGTGATACTGAGATATTGATGCAAGATCATGGCACAACCGCTATGGACTTAGAAATGGAGTCCATGCTTGACTATGGATGTATATGAAAAGACACCTCTACCGGATGGCAAGGAAGCCATAGGTAGTAAGTGGATATCTGAGAGGAAGAGAGATTCGATGGAGAGGTTTGACTTTTAAAGCCGGGCTTGTGGCGAAAGGGTACACTCAGATTGAGGGCATCGATTTCGATGAGACCTTTTCGCGTAGTAATGCTCAAGTCCATCGAAATTCTTACGCCATAGCAGCCACTGAACTAGAGGTTTGTGCAAATGGATGTTAAAACCGCTTTTCTAAGCGGTTACCTTGAGGAAGGTAGAGACATCTATATGCACAACACGAAGGTTATGTGGTAAAGAGTGAAGAGCATCTAGTATGGAAGCTTAAGAAGTCCATTTATGGACTTAGCGAACCTCCCATCATGGAACTTACGCTTTGGAGGTCGTAAAGTCTATGGATTTACCCAAATGCCTAGCGAGAGTTGTGTGTATCGGTTAGATTTCAACCAGTGATGTGGTTTTCTTACACTTTATGTAGATGACATCCTTCTAGTTGGCAACAACGTGAAGTCATTATCGAGGCGTAAAGTTGGCTATCCGATCAGTTTCAAATGAAGACTTAGGAGATCGGCGTACATTCTTGGGATCAAGGTTTACTGAGGTCGCAAGAAGAAAATGTTGAGCTTATCTCGGGCGTCCCACATTGATCTTCGTGATTACTGTTTTAGTATGCAGAACCGCCAAGAAAGGATTGCTACCTTTCGGACATGGCGTTCCTTTATCTAGACGCACTCACCCATGACCGCAAAGGAGATAGAGGAAATGAGACAAGTTCCTTACGCTTTCCGTGGAAGTCTCATGTGACGCAATGCTATGCACGAGGCTCGATATCTGCTGCGGTAGGCATAGTAGCTAGATATCGATCTAACCACGGACAAGCTCGTTGAATTGCGATAAAGCATATACTCAAGTACACGAAAAGGACTCGAGATTATAGGCTAGTTTACCATGCAGATAGTCTAATGCCTTTGGGTTATCTGGACTCGGTTTTCCAAGTGACCGTGATGAGAAAAAAGTCGACCTCGGGCTATGTGTTTACCTTGGGAGGTGGAGTCAGATCTGGCGGAGTGCAAAGATGCATTGCGGACTCTACCATGGAAGCCGAATATGTAGCCGCCGGAGAGGCTTCTAAGGAGGCTGTATGGTTCGAAGAACTCCTCATGGATCTAGATGTGGTACCGGTTTACCCAAGAGTGTCATAGTTCTTCGTGATAACTCGGTGCGATGGCAAACTCGAAGGAACCCACGGACCCACAAGCGACCAAACACATAGAGAAAAGTACCATGTCATACACGAGAAATCGTTAGACGAGGTGACGTCTGATTGAAAAGATTGATCGATGGAAAATCTAGCGGATCCATTCACGAAGAGCTCCCGCCGCAAAAGTCTACGATGGACACGTTAGAGGACTTGGATTATGCTTGATGGCACCCACTTAGAAAGGAAACTTGTATAAGTGGGAGAAGCAAAGTGATGGTTGTTTGTAATAGCTAGTAGAGACACATTGTATACTAAAGTTTGCTTTAGTATAAGTGGGAGATTGTTGGTTTGTATCTTGAAAGCAGTTTGGTTGAGCTTGTATACAATGTTTCTGTTACCACTATTATAATCTCTATCTGAATTGAATACTTGATTGCATATATCTGTGTCCCTTATCTCATATATAAGTTAGATCATCACGATGTGAAGATCACGTAATCTGTATGATTGGTCGAAACTAATGAGATATAAAAGTTTCATGGTGAGACAACTTAAGGATGAGTTGTCGGTTTGAGCCGCCAGTATAGATAAGAAGTGACTTGACTTAGTTGCTTGTCTGTCTTTGCACGCGTCTCGACGTATTGAAGGATCACGGTGAGATGTGTTCTTCTGTCGACCGTCGTGAAGAACCAAGATCTCGGTGACTTCGATGATCTAAACCTCGATAAGGTATTAGGTGAGTATGAGTTCTTGACCATCACTTTGACTTGTTATGGGTGAGGTTATATGTTCTAACCCAAGATTCTCCGCATCTTGGGTGGTGGCGGTCTTGTATGTCACCGGTTATCTCAGACAGTCACCGTATCCGTTTAGGACGATGACGTCCCCTTAAGGAGCTCAAAGGTTTATTGTACTAAACCTGCGGGTTGAGTTAGCTCAAGTACAATAATAAGGTTGAGTGGTACTACTTGAGAAATGAAGTTATTAATCGTTTTAAGCGATCATTGCTATAAATGATTAATGGACGTTCGATATCTTAAATCGGGATTACGTAATGTCTAAGTGCAAGCCCGACCAACTTGTAATAAAGGGTAAGTCACATTTATTCTCTAGTGGCATGAATAAATGTTTATAAATTAATTTATGTTCAAGTGAACATAAGATAATTAATTTATTTGAGGCCCATCTTTATTCCTTGCATTTGATCCTCGGCTGGCCCGTCCGAACCCGTATGCAAGAGGAAAATCGGCCCAGATGCTCCATTGGCAAGATTTTATTCTCTTTATCCCACAAGGATATTATTATATTTATGGTATATGCATAGATCCTTTCCATATAAGATTATGGTAATAATCCCGAGAGTATGAAAATAATCACGAGTATGGAAATAATCACGAGATTATGGTATTTTTCCATATAGGATTATGGTAATTTCCATATAGGATTATGGTAATTTCCATATGGGATTAAGGTAGTGCATTATAAATATAAGGTATGAGATAAAGTCTAGGTTAATGCTCACATAATTATCACAAGATTTTCGGCCCCCTCATAGTCCAATTGAGAGTATTTCGAAAATTGTAAAGTGAGAGCAAAGGGTGATTTTTCCGAAGCATTCTCCATAGATCGTCCTCACTCGACGTTGGAGATTGGGCAATCGGGATACAGTCCAGAAGGTCAAAGCACGAGTCCGATCCGTTCGATCCATTCATCTCGTTCCATCGACCTCTTGGATCGAGGTAAACACGTGAAAACCCCTACGTGTTGCGATTAATTATATAGACGCGTGCTAGGTTTATAATCAATGTATGGTGAATTAAACAACCAAGATGGATCCTCGGGCGAGGGCTTAACATATGTTTTCCCTACAGCCGGGCCAGGAGATATTTCAATTCGTGTCCCTCTTGGTTGATGCCAGTTAGGACTATGTACACTTAGCCTGAACCCCAGGGGTGGGTTGTGCGTTCAGTGAAGGGCTTCCTCCGGACACGTTCCATAGCCGACTTGGATTATACGTTGTAATAAACGATCGGCCGATCAACATTGTGAAAATGATAAAATATTTAGTAAGCCAAGGCGCACAAAAACTAAAACCCTCAGGTCTTCTACTGTGGTGACAACAATATAATTTCCTAAAGAAAATTTAAAATCTTTCGGCATGTGCCCATTGAGTTCTTTGTACTTAGCCCTGCATATTCGTTTTTGATGTGCAGGTTGAGTTGGTGATGAAACGGAGTGGAGTTGAGCAGGATTCTTTTTGTCGATGAAAATGGAACATCTTTTGGTTCACCTTGAGAATGCATCTTCATATGCATATCTCACACGTTTATAATATTAACCTTAAACATCAACTAATATTTATAATATGAACTAAATGCTTGGAATTCTTTTTTTCCTCACACATATATTACATATGTATTCAATAAATTCCAATAATGCATAATATGTTCATATTCTCAACATCATATATAATATTATTTTCAACAAATAAAAATCAAATAAATCTTAAAATATATAGATATAGTTTACATCCTCTTGGAAAAATAGGAGAAATATCTCAATAATTTCAAGATTAATATATGATGTTCATATCATATATCAAACACTATACTTCAACTTTTTTCAACAAAAAATCAAAATAATTTTTAAAATTATATATATTTGGGCCTAACAAAATAAATTGGAGAAATAATTCAAAAATTCACATGTTTATTTTATATGCTCCTAACACATCAACAAAAATCAATATGAAATAACATTCACAAAAACATGCTTTATCTTCTATGAAAAAATTCTAACAAAAATAAAAATATAAAACATGCTCCAAAATTACCAAACTTTAAAACAACCTTAAACACATTTCTAAGCATATTTCATTCATGGTCGGAGAGCATTTGATGGCTCGAAAGTCATGAAGAAAATGAAGAACAAAATTAGGGTTCTTCATGAAGAATTCAAAAAATCTAAAAGAGTTCTACTCCATTAAAATGAAGATGATTATGAATGATACGTTGGAATGGTTGGGAAAAATGGATTAAAGCTTAGGAAAGTGAAGGATTTTGAAAACAAAGAAAACTTTGTTCGAAAGAGAGAGAGAAAATTGCTCGGTTTGCTCTGTAATTTTCTACCAAATGAGCTTTTGTAAGCCTATATGGGGTGCTCATTGTGGTAGTTGGGACAAAGACTAGTCAAATTACCCGATTTGGCATGTTAATATCGGTTCTTTAAGTTTTATCGCGCTTTCGATTGATTTCTCAGAACCTTAAGGTTTTATTTTCTTAAATAGCCTTAAAAAGACTTATTTTATAGTTTACAACAATTTCATAAAGTTTGGATTGCATCCGGTAAGTCAATTATGAATGATCGCGGAGAAACAGCGTCCGACGATTAAATTTTGTCCATTCGAATTTCTATCGAATTCTTGAGCTTTCATAATTATTTTCAGTCTTATAAATCATTTCTTAATTATTTAGACCCTTGGTTTGAGTTTTGGTTCGTTCGGATCAGTTTATGGTTTTTTAGGTATATATTCCCGACGTTCGGTTAAGTTCTTCAGGAATTTCGTTCAGAAATTGATTCTTGTGAATTCTAAATTCATAATAATATATTCCTTCATGATTTTGATTTTTCTAATTAATTTCAATGATTAGCACGGACTGGAATTTGATCCGGCTCGTGAATAGTACTTTTGAGACTCATCGGGCAAGTCTGCTCGAAAATTCTAATTCTTTGGCTTCTCACATGTTTTCGTGAGATGATTCTAGAAATGAAATATTTTTGTTGAGGTTCATTCTAGATCTTTCATTCTATGTTCAGGCATTAAGGAAACCCTAATCCAGTGGACTAGTCACTAGTTTTTTTTGTTTCTCTAGTTTTCAATCTCCGAATCGATTCTAATTTGTTTCGTTGGTCACCTTAAACATAATTAAGGTATTAGCATAATAAAAAATTGGTTTAATCCTCACTAATAAAAGTTTTAAATTTTTCGGGTTATTACAATAGACTAACTCCAACACTACTTTGGCTCTATACCCCTTCGTTTTGAAGGGTCTGGTAGACATCTTTCCTTTTATTCATGATTCGTAGACTGGGAAAGGAGTTACTGTAATTTCACCCAACGCTCCATTCTTAGCCAGTCTTTGGATTTTATTTAGATTGACATGACATAATCTAAGAGACCAAAGGAATGTGGTGTTATCTAGCGAAGAAAACTTCCTCTTCTTAAGGTTTGATGTAGGCCTAACATAATTAAGGTATTATGTTTGGCAAAATAGTATAAAGCGAATTATATAAAGTGCCACCATAGATAACTTCGTCATTTCTTATGATAGAAACACCGCTATAAAAAACAACAGAATTTCCATGTACAAATAGTTTGGAAATCGAAATAAGGTTTCGCCGAAACTCCGGCACATATAAAACATCTTTTAATACTAAAACCGTCCTATCAAAACATAAATAAACATCTGCAACTGTAACGGCCTCAACTTTCGACGCATTGCCCATGGAGATCGTTATCTCGCCATCAAATAGCTCTCTTGTCCGTAGGAACCCCTGCAAGGTGTAACAAACATGATGAGTTGCAGCAGTATCTACTACCCATGAATTATTAGAATAAGTCGCTAAACATGTTTTCGTTACTAAAGCAAATGACCTACCTTGAGCCTTAAGCATGGGGCACTTAGCCTTTCAATACCTAGTCTTACCTCACTTGAAGCACTTGCCCCTCAACTTTGGCTTTTTCAAGCCTCCGGTAGCCACCATGTTCTTGCTCCGACTAGCTTCCTTGCCTCTACCACCTTTAGCACCCCTTTTTACTCTTCCACTTTTCAATGAAAAATTTGGGCCCTTAGATGTGCTAGTAAGGGCATGTGCTCCTTTTCCCATGACACCTTCCACGGCCACGAGATCATTTAGCAACTGTCTAAGTGTAAACTCGGTCTTGCTCATGATCGCGTTCACATGAAAGTTCTCAAAAGACTTGGGCAGTGTGTTAAGGATGATATCGACCTTGGCTTCACCGTCGATACCACCTCCTAACTGATCAAGACTATCCATGAGATGAGTCATGTGGGAGACATGTTCATGGACCGAACTTCCTTCTTCCATCCTACACCCAAGATTTTTCTCATTGTGTGGAGCGGACTATCCGATCCGATTGCCAAAACTTACTCTCGAGACTGACCATATTTGATCGCTACTATCATCGTGATCTGCGGCTACAAGACTTTGGACATAGTAGTCATCATATAGCATTGGGCCATATTGTTTAACTTATGCCAAAGTCCGCTTGACTCATTGCTCGTTCGTCGATCGTCGATCAAGCATCGGGTTTGGGAGTAGTGAGAACAAACATGTGTTCTTCTCGATAAGAAGATATTCCACGTTTCGTTTTAAGCTCGATAAAATTTAGACCGGATAGAGAATTTTGTGCGAGCATATTGATAATCGGGTAAGAGACATATCGAAAAGTAATATAAATACATAAGCATACGATCGCATATAATTCGTAACAATAATATTGTAACCTTTTGATAAAACAATATTAATTAAAACCTCCAATCGCCTAAGGAATCCCACATGCAAGCCACACGTGTGGACGTTTACACATGAACCTCTCGACCAGACTAAAATAGACCTTTTAGTCGTTTAATTTCAATCCATGTCAACTTATCCTTATGACAAATGAAATTAATGATTGGATCTTACAAGACCACATCACTATCATAAGAAGGGACTTCGCGGGAACTTGTACTTGAGGTGATACCTAAGCAATGACCACAATTTAACAAAGAAAATGAATTCTTAGAATTGCCATACTCACTCGGATCATACAGCTTCCAATTCAAATTCTTTTGTCATCTCATTTTAAATCTATCTCTAGAGAACTTATGAAAATTGCCATGTGTGGGCGTTTACATATGAAACTCTCACTTCTCAATAGATTAAAATGTTTTATTTAGAAATCTCATCTAACAAACTTATGATAAACATTGCAAGCAAGCCACGATGTGGACGTTTAATCACAAAGGCATATCACTTTGTTTAGATATCAAAAGTGGAGGTCTTGACATCTTTAATTTTAAAATCAATATGTCGGGTTTCTTGCTTATTCTTTGTTTAAAAGATTTGTCCATGCAGATTATGTAATTCTAGCATGCATTCTATAGAACTCGACATGTAAAATATACTGTGAGAATTCTAAAACATGCTTCAAAAGCGTGATAAACCTAGCATGCTTGCTATACGCGTCAATCACGACAACATATTACATGTTTATCTCGTAATTAAACATACATAGCATGCTCCTACATAATTTAAACATCAACGACATGCTTTGAATGATAAAAATAAAATAAATTAGCTTCATCGCGACCACTCGTGGATCATGTACTTTCTGCCTAATTTATTACATAAATTTACAAAGTACGATCTTGAAAAATCTCGAAATGGGCACCGAGTGCACGCAGTACGGATCGGACTCGTCAAAACTCGATTTTGGGCGAAAATTAGAAATGGGCTGAACATCGGATCGGGCCGGTCGGGTAAGAAATCTAGACTCGGGGCGAAAATGGGTGGGCCAAAATTGGTCCGGGTCGCTAATGGGCCGGTCTCACCAAGTGGTGGGCCGCGCAGCGAGGGCACGCCCATGCACGTCCAACCACACTCATTGCCCACTCGCATCCCACCTCGCCACACCATCGATATCATCCTCGGTGTCGGGCACCCATCTTTGCCAGCGTTATTGCCGTGCCATGGATGTCATCAACCACACCCGAGGAGTTCTTCTTGAGGGTGTCGAGCATCGTCAGACTCTGAGAAAAACTGCTGCGCGACTACTTTGCTGGGCCTGCCGCGTGCTTACGTCGACGAGGCACTGCGTAGTGGTCGCCTTGCTATCGTCGGGCTTGTCGGGAAGCTCATGGATGATTGCCGTGCGTGCCCTTATCGCTATCCTAGAGAACGAAGGTGGTTTATTCTATAATCCCTGATCGGGCGTCATTATTAAGACTAATGCCCGATTCTTAGAAGAGGATTATATGAAAATCATAAGTCCAAAGTTGAAATCATTCTTCAAGAATTAGAAGATGATCGATTCCACCACCGACAGGGCCAAAGGTACGAGATGTCAAGTCTAGTGGGATCGACACCGATACTTCAAGAAATTGAAGTGGTCAAGTTCCACCGAGATACCGACCGCATAAGTGGTACCTACACAACAAGTTGCGCAAGTTAGAGAACCACAAGTATCTGCACCCACCGCCATTGTGCCCAGAGAACCTCGTCAGTGGTGAGGTTGTTCGTCAACCCGAGCGATTTATGTCGGGGCGAACCTTCTGATTTAGTCCCGTGAGATTTAACAGCAATAATCGACCCATGGACATACAAGGAGGTGATACAAGATATTGATGCAAGATCGGGCACACCGCTATGGACTTAGAAATGGAGTCCATAACGGCTATGGATGTATATGAAAGACACTCTACCGATGGCAAGGAAGCCACAGGTAGTAAGTGGATATACAAGCAGGAGAGATTCACGGAGAGGTTTCGCTTTTAAAGCCGTGCCAGGGCGAAGTGGTACACTCGATTGAGGGCATCGATTTCGATGAGACCTTTTCATCAGTAGCAATGCTCAAGTCCATCGAAATTCTTCGCCATAGCAGTACCACTGAACTCAGAGGTTTGCAATGGATGTTAAAACCGCTTAAACGTGTTACCTTGGGAAGGTAGAGACATCTATATGCGCAACCGAAGGTTATGTGGTAAAGAGTGAAGAGCATCTAGTATGGAAGCTGAAGTCCATTTATGGACTTAAGCAGCCTCCCATCATGGAACTTACGCTGACGAGGTCGTGAAAGTCCTATGGATTTACCCAAATGCCTAGCGAGTTGTGTGTATCGGTTAGATTTCAACGTGATGTGGTTTTTCTTACACTTTATGTAGATGACATCCTTCTAGTCGGCAACAACGTGAAGTCGTTATCGATCGAAAGAGTTGGCTATCCGATCGCCAAATGAAAGACTTAGGAGATGCAACAGACATTCTCGGGATCAAGCTCACCGAGGTCGCAAGAAGAAAATGTCGAGCTTATCTCAAAGCGCCCCACATTGATATCGTGATTACTGCTTTAGTATGCGACCGCCAAGAAAGGATTGCTACCTTCGCACATGGCTGCCTTTATCTAAGACGCACTACCCATGACCGCAGCGAGATAGAGAAATGAGACAAGTTCCCACGCTCGCCGTAGGAAGTCTCACGACGCAATGCTATGCACGGTGCTCGATATCCGCCGCGGTAGGCATAGTAGCTAGATATCGCCTAACCCCGACAAGCTCATTGACTGCAGAAGCATATACTCGGGCACCAAAGGACTCGAGATTATAGGCTAGTTTACCATGCAGATAGTCTAATGCCTGGGTTACAGCTGCACTGGATTTCCAAGCCGACCGTGATGAGAAAAAGTCAACCCTGCCATGTGTTTACCTTGGGAGGTGGAGCCAGATCTCAAGTGAGTGCAAAGCAATGATGCATTGCGGACTCTACCATGGAAGCCTAATATGTAGCCGCTCAGAGGCTTCTATGAGGTCAGATGGTTCAAGAACCACCTCATGGATCTAGACGTGGTACCGTGTTTACCCAAGAGTGTCATAGTTTCATCGTGATAACTCAGTGCAAGGGCAAACTCGGTTCGAACCACCACCCACAAGCGACCAAACACATAGAGAAAGTACCATGTCATACGAGAAATCGTTAGACGAGGTGACGGCCGATTGAAAAGATTGATACGATGGAAAATCTAGCGGATCCATTCACGAAGAGCTCCGCCGCAAAAAAGTCTACGGCGGACACGTTAGAGGACTCGATTATGCTTTGGCACCCACTTAGAAAGGAAACTTTGTATAAGTGGGAGAAGCAAAGTGATGGTTGTTTGTAATAGCTAGTAGAGAGACACATTGTATACTAAAAGTTTGCTTTAGTATGTTGGAGATTGTCGATTCAGACATCAAAGCAGCTTGGTTGAGCTTGTATACAATGCTCGTTACCACTATTATAATCTCTATCCGAATTGAATACTTGATTGCATATATCTCGTGTCCCTTATCTCATATATAAGTTAGATCATACAGTGTGAAGATCACGAAACTGTATGATTGGTCGCTTAATGAGATATAAAAGTTTCACACCGAGACAACTTAAGGACGAGTTGTCGGTTTAGCGTCCGAGATAGATAAAAGTGACTTGACTTAGTTGCTTGTTCATGCCGGCACGCTCTACGATTGAAGGATCACAGTGAGATGTGTTCTTCTATCCTGACCGCCGTGGAAGAACCAAGATCTCGGTGACTTACGGCGATCTAAACCCCGATAAGGTATTAGGTGAGTACGAAGGCTCGACCATCACTTCGACTTGTTACGGGTGAGGGTTATATGTTCTAACCCAAGATTCTCCGTGATCTCGGTGGTGGCAAGGTGTATGTCACGCGGTTATCTCAGACGAGTCACCAGATCCGCTTAGGACGATGACGCCCCTTAAGGAGCCTCAAAGGTTTACAGTACTAAACCCCGCAGTTGAGTTAGCTCAAGTACAATAATAAGGTTGAGTGGTACTACTTAAGGAAATGAAGTTATTAATCGCTTTTAAGCAATGATTGCTATAAATGATTAATGGACGCTCGATATCTTAAATACGGGGATTCGTGAATGTCTAAGTGCAAGCCCGACTCAACTTCTGTAATAAAGGGGTAAGTCAAGATTTATTCTCTAGTGGCATGAATAAATGTTTATAAATTAATTTATGTTCGGCTGAACATAAGATAATTAATTTATTTGAGGCCCATCTTTATTCCTTGCATTTGATCCTCGGTCGCCCATCCAGCCCGTGAGCAAGAGGAAAATCGGCGCCTTGATGCTCCATTGGCAAGATTTTATTCTCTTTATCCCACAAGGATATTATTATATTTATGGTATATGCATAGATCCTTTCCATATAAGATTATGGTAATAATCCCGAGAGTATGAAAATAATCCCGAGAGTATGGAAATAACTCCAGATTATGGTATTTTTCCATATAGATTATGGTAATTTCCATATAGGATTATGGTAATTTCCATACGGGATTAAGGTAGTGCATTATAAATATAAGGTATGAGATAAAGTCTGGTTAATGCTCACATAATTATCACAAGATTTTCGCCCCTCATAGTCCAATCGAGTATTTCAAAATTGTAAAGTGAGAGCAAAGGGTGATTTTTCCAAGCATTCTCCATAGATCGCCCTCACCGACGCTGGAGATTGGGCAATCGGATACAGCCCGTAAGGTCAAAGCACGAAGTCCGATCCGCTCGATCCATTCATCTCGCTCCATCGACCTTCGTATCCAAAGGTAAACACGTGAAAACCCCTACGTGTTGCGATTAATTATATAGACGCATGCCAGGTTTATAATCAATGTATGGTGAATTAAACAACCAAGATGGATCCCTGGGCGAGGGCTTAACATATGTTTTCCCTACAGCCGGGCCATCAGGAGATATTTCAATTCGTGTCCCACCGGTTGATGCCGCCAGACTATGTACACTTAGCCCGAACCCAGGGGTCGGGCGTGCGTCGAGTGAAGCGAGGCCTCCTCCGCATAATGCCCATAGCCGACTGGATTATACGTTGTAATAAACGATCGGCGATCAACATTGTGAAAATGATAAAATATTTAGTAAAGACAAGGCCTTTAAAACTAAAACCCTCAGGTTCACCGTGGTGACGACAAAGATAATTTCCTAAAGAAAATTTAAAATCTTTCGCACGTGCCTATCGAGTTCTTTTCAGTACTTAGCCCCGCATATTCGCTTTTGATGTGCAAGTTGAGTTGTGATGAAACGGAGGAGTTGAGCAGATTCTTTTGTCGATGAAATGGAACATCTGTTCACCTTGAGAATGCATCTTCATACGCATATCTCACACGCTTATAATATTAACCTTAAACATCAACTAATATTTATAATATGAACTAAATGCTTGGAATTTTTTTCCTCACACATATATTACATATGTATTCAATAAATTCCAATAATGCATAATATGTTCATATTTCTCAACATCATATATAATATTATTTTCAACAAATAAAATCAAATAAATCTTAAAATATATAGATATAGTTTCTGTCCTCTTGGAAAAATAGGAGAAGTATCTCAATAATTTCAAGATTAATATATGATGTTCATATCATATATCAAACACTATACTTCAACTTTTTTCAACAAAAAAAATCAAAATAATTTTTAAAAATTATATATATTTGGGCCCTAAACAAAATAAATTGAGAAATAATTCAAAATTCACATGTTTATTTTATATGCTCCTAACACATCAACAAAAATCAATATGAAATAACATTCACAAAAACATGCTTTATCTTCTATGAAAAAAATTCTAACAAAAATAAAAAATATAAAACATGCTCCAAAAATTACCAAACTTTAAAAACAACCTTAAAACACATTTCTAAGCATATTTCATTCATGGCTGGAGAGCATTTGATGGCTCGAAAGTCATGAAGAAAATGAAGAACAAAAATTAGGGTTCTTCATGAAAGAATTCCAAAAAAAATCTAAAAAGAGTTCTACTCCATTAAAATGAAGATGATTATGAATGATACGTTGGAATGGTTGGGAAAATGGATTAAAGCTTAGGAAAGTGAAGGATTTTGAAAACAAAGAGAAAACTTTGTTCCAAAGAGAGAGAGATGAAATTGCTCGGTTTGTTATCAGTAATTTTCTACCAAATGAGCTTTTGTGCCTCATATGGGTGCTCATTGTGGTAGTTGGGACAAAGACTAGTCAAATTACCCGATTTGGCATGTTAATATCTGTTCTTTAAGTTTTATCGCTTTCGATTGATTTCGAACCTTAAGGTTTTATTTTCTTAAATAGCCTTAAAAGACTTATTTTATAGTTTACAACAATTTCATAAAGTTTGATTGCATCCGTAAGTCAATTATGAATGATCGCGAGAAACAAATATCCGACGATTAAATTTTGTCCATTCAATTTCTATCAATTCTTGAGCTTTCATAATTATTTTCAGTCTTATAAATCATTTCTTAATTATTTAGACCCTTGGTTCGAGTTTTGGTTCGCTCGATCGCTTTATGGTTTTTAGGTATATATTCCGACGCTCGTTAAGTTCTTCAGAATTTCGCTCGTAAATTGATTCTTGTGAATTCTAAATTCATAATAATATATTCCTTCATGATTTTGATTTTTCTAATTAATTTCAATGATTAGCACGGACCGAATTTGATCCGCTCGTGAATAGTACTTTTGAGACTCATCTGCAAGTCTCGCCGAAAATTCTAATTTTTCGCTTCTCACATGTTTTCGTGAGATGATTCTAGAAATGAAATATTTTGTCGAGGTTCATTCTAGATCTTTCATTCTATGTTCAGCATTAAGGAAACCCTAATCCAAAGGGACTAGTCACTAGTTTTTTGTTTCTCTAGTTTTCAATCTCCAATCGATTCTAATTTGTTTCGCTGGTCACCTTAAACATAATTAAGGTATTAGCATAATAAAAATTGGTTTAATCCTCACTAATAAAAGTTTTAAATTTTTCGGGTTATTACAATAGACTAACTCCAACACTACTTTGGCTCTATACCCCTTCGCTTTCAAGGTCCGTAGACATCTTTCCTTTATTCATGATTCGTAGACCGAAAGGAGTTATCGTAATTTCACCCAACGCCCATTCTTAGCCGCCTTTGGATTTTATTTAGATTGACATGACATAATCTAAGAGACCAAAGGAATGTGGTGTTATCTAGCTAAGAAAACTTCCTCTTCTTAAGGTTTGATGTAGACGCAACATAATTAAAGGTATTATGTTTGGCAAAATAGTATAAAGCTTAATTATATAAAGTGCCACCATAGATAACTTCGTCATTTCTTATGATAGAAACACCGCTATAAAAACAATGTAATTTCCATGTACAAATAGTTTGGAAATCGAATAAGGTTTCACTAAACTCCGCACATATAAAACATCTTTTAATACTAAACCGTCCTATCAAAACATAAATAAACATCTGCAAATCAGAACGGCCTCAACTTTCGACGCATTGCCCATGGAGATCGTTATCTCGCCATCAAATAGCTCTTTGTCCGTAGGAACCCTGCAAGTGTAACAAACATGATGAGTTGCAGCAGATTCACTACCCATGAATTATTAGAATAAGTCGCTAAACATGTTTTCACATTAAAGCAAATGACCTACCTGAGCCTTAAGCATGGGGCACTTAGCCTTTCAATACCTAGTCTTACCTCACTCAAGCACTTGCCTCAACTGGGCTTTTTCAAGCCTCCGTAGCCACCATGTTCTTGTTCGACTAGCTTCCTTGCCTCTACCACCTTTAGCACCCTTTTACTCTTCCACTTTTCAATGAAAAATTTGGGCCCTTAGATGTGCTAGTAAGGGCATGTGCTCCTTTTCCCATGACACCTTCCACGCCACGAGATCATTTAGCAACCGCTAATGTAAACTCGGTCTTGCTCATGATCGCTCACATGAAAGTTCTCAAAAGACTTGGGCGTAGTGTTAAGGATGACATCGACCTCGCTTCACCGCCGATACCACCTCCTAACCGATCAAGACTATCCATGAGACGAGTCATGGGAGACATGTTCATGGACCGAACTTCCTTCTTCCATCCTACACCCAAGATTTTCTCATTGTGTGGAAGCGGACTATCCGATCCGACCGCCAAAACTTACTCGAGACTTGACCATATTTCGGTCGCTACTATCATCGATCGATGTCGCATTTACAAGACTTTGGACATAGTAGTCATCATATAGCATTGGGCCATATTGTTTAACTTATGCCAAAGTCCGCTGACTCCCGCTCATTCGTCGATGCGCCAAGAAGGGCATCGGGTTTGGGAGTAGTGAGAACAAACATGTGTTCTTCTACGATAAGAAGATATTCCACGCTTCGCTTTCATTCGATAAAATTTAGACCGGATAGAGAATTTTGTGCAGCATATTGATAATCGGGTAAGAGACATATCCGAAAAGTAATATAAATACATAAGCATACGATCGCATATAATTCGTAATAATAATATTGTAACCTTTGATAAAACAATATTAATTAAACCTCCAATCGCCTAAGGAATCCCACATGCAAGCCACACGTGGATCGCCATACGAACCTCTCGACTGCACTAAAATAGACCTTTAGTCGCTTAATTTCAATCCATGTCAACTTATCCTTATGACAAATGAAATTAATGATTGGATCTTACAAGACCACATCACTATCATAAGAAGGACTTCATGAACTTGTACTTGAGGTGATACCTAAGCAATGACCACAATTTTAACAAAGAGAAAATGAATTTTAGAATCACATACCACCTGGATCATACCGCCCAATTCAAATTTTTTGTCATCTCATTTTAAATCTATCTCTAGAGAACTTATGAAAATTGCCATGTGTGTGGATCGCTTACATATGAAACTCTCACTCTCAATAGATTAAAATGTTTTATTTAGAAATCTCATCTAACAAACTTATGATAAACATTGCAAGCAAGCCACGATGTGGATCGCTTAATCACCAGTGCATATCACTTTGTTTAGATATCAAAAAGTGGAGGTCTTGACATCTTTAATTTTAAAAATCAATATGTCGGGTTTCTTGCTTATTCTTTTGTTTAAAAAGATTTGTCCATGCAGATTATGTAATTCTAGCATGCATTCTATAGAACTCAACATGTAAAATATACTCGCAGAATTCTAAAACATGCTTCAAAAACGTGATAAACCTAGCATGCTTGCTATACGCATCCAATCACGACAACATATTACATGTTTATCTACGTAATTAAACATACATAGCATGCTCCTACATAATTTAAACATCAACGACATGCTTTGAATGATAAAAAATAAAATAAATTCGTTCATCGCGACCCACTCGTGGATCATGTACTTTCCTGCCTAATTTATTACATAAATTTACAAAGTACAGATCTTCAAAAAATCTCGAAATGGGCCTCGAGTGCACGAGTACGGATCGGACTCGTCAAAACTCGATTTTGGGCCGAAAATTAGAAATGGGCTGAACATCGGATCGGGCCGGTCGGGTAAGAAATCTAGACTCGGGGCCGAAATGGGTCCGCCAAAATTGGTCCGGTCGCTAATGGGCGGGTCTCCACTAAGTGATCGGGCCACCGCAGCGGCACACCCCATGCGCACATCCAACCACACCACGCCTCAACCGCCGCCCACCCGCCACACCATCGATATCATCCTCAGAGCTGTCGGGCACCCATGCTGAGCGCGCGTTATTGCCATGCCCGCCCGATGTCATCAACCACCTGCCAAGGAGTTGCTGCTGAGGGTGTCGAGCATCGCTTGAGCTACCGAAAAACTCGCTGCACTCGACTCACACCGGGCCTGCCTCGTGCTTCGTGCGACTGCACCGCGTAGTGAGGTCGCGCTATCGCCCGTGCGCTATCGAAGCTACCGCCGATGATCGCTGCGGCGTGCCCGCTTCACCGGTGGCCGCCGGTTACCGAAACCCGTATACGTGAGTTCAGTGCCGAGCCATGCCGAGGAGTCCGTGTAAGAACCGCGTGCCCCGCATGCCCAACAGCCGATGCCTGCCGAGAAACCCCACCGAGGCTTCCCGCACGCACCGCCTTTTATTCGCCTCGACATCGCCAAGCCGGCCGTGTTGAGCCGCCGACCAAGCTACACACCGAGACTTCTGCCGAGAAGACCTACACTATAATACCCCAGATCTTCATAGCTCTCATTAAGCGCTAAGTACGTAATTAATTAGAAATTAATTACGTGAGTGACTAGGAACAATGCATCCTCAGATAAGATTTTATAAAAAGTTTTAACTTAAAGATTTATTATAGAATTTTACAGTTGATTGATTGAATGATAAATCTTTCGATTAGTATTTTATTTCAGTGTTTATTTAGAAAAAGTGATTTATGAAGTTTCGATTCGCTAGAAATTTCTATATTCTATTTGCTTTATATTGATTTTATAATTTCAAAAGTTTTATTATGATATCATTATTCTAAGCTTATTAAGAAAGCTAAGAATTTTCTAGAACATATTAGCTTATCAAAGAAGCTTTTCAATGGCTTATGAGAGAAGAGTTAAATAGTGAGATAGGGCTTTATATAAATATGAGAGAAGAGTTCAATTTTCCACAAAATTTCCTCCCATTTTTCCTCTCATTTTCGAGAGCCACACACAACACACACTCAAATTTTCTTCTTCCAAAATCAAGATCCAAGCTCCCAATCCTTTTCAAATAGGTAGATCAACGCCTTAAGAAGGTAAATCACTAACTTATTTCAAGTTTTGAAGTAGAAATCATGATGAAAAATCCATCCCTAGCTCCTATATGTTTCGCCATTTAAAGCCATATATCCTACAAGTTTTGTTCTTAAATTTTAGTTTATACATGCATAGATCTACCTATTAGAAGTGTTATTATGTGGAGAAAACAAAGAAAATCCCTTTTCAAACTTAATATGTTTCGCCACTTTGGGCCTAGCTTCAAGAATTTTCGTTCTTCGATCTTTAGTTCATATATGCTTAGATCTATCCTTTAAAAGTGATTTATGTTCGATCTATGCTTTGATTTGTTATTTCCAAGAAAACCCAAACTTTAGTCAAGAACCCTAATTTTACTTTGAAGAATAGTTGTTGATTTCTTAAAATTGAACTTGTATTTATGTAATTAAAGGTATTTGAGCATGATTAGAGTCGATTGTAGAAATAAAAATCGAAACCCTAACTTTCCTATGAGGACCGAAAATGAAGGCTCAATTTTAAGATGATTTAGCTTTGATTTGTATAGAATAAGTTAATATATATGTGATTATATATATATGCTTGTGTTTGGTAAAAGAAATTGGAATTAAATCCATCATATATGGAAAACCCTAATTTAAAATGTTTAGGTAATGTAAAGAACATATTATGTTGATTTTATTTGAGTTGTTTGATTGCAAAAGTATGATCTAGTATATGAAATTAGTCTATTTTGAATTATTGAGATTTTTATAAACTTATACGAAAAGTTAGATTTCGTTAGTTTGCGAAATTTCAAAGCGACGCTGGGATGTTAGCTTGATATTTGAAATTTGATTTCAAAACATAGATTCTTTTGATTATATAGCTTGATCAAGACTTACTTGATCAAAGTTTCCAAAAGAAAGATTTGAATGTTAAAGATTTTATTATAAGTTTATATGATATCCCTTATATATATAAGGAATTGAAAATATTAATGTTCTTATAAAATACTTCTCAATACATCAATAGTTTAGTTTTGGATGCATCGACCCAGCAGTAGCTTAGCTTAACTATAGAGTATCGAGAGAGTTTTAGTAGAGGCTCAAGAGTTAGAAACTCTTAGTTCCTCTTCCGTATTTATTCCTCTTATCTCTTTAAGGTACAAATGGAAGCGGAATAGAGATCAAGAAAGGAAAGATGAAGTCTCGAGTAAGCCGATTTCGGTGGGCTTTCTAAACTAAAAATGTTTATGCACAAGTTTATGAAACGAGCATGTGAATTTTATAAAGTTAATCGACTTGCTGCTTTTGAGCATACTTCATATTGCTTATCTACGAGAGAACGACGATATCGGCCCTATGCTAGACGAGCCGCTAGTAAGGGTTTGTATACAGTGTGGCCTTTGCCAAGGTGTTTGAGAAGGAGGCCTACTTCTCAACACAAGAGTGCGAGATATGGTGTTTATTTAAGATTTGTCTGCAGACATGTTATGATTTGAATTGTTAGCACGTGCATTGATCATGAAGTAAGAAATTTGTAAAGTATGATTCATAGGATATTTCTTAAAACCCCGTGAATCTAAGAAAGTGGCAAGTCGATTATATAGCTCTAAGAGCATGTTTTAATTGTTTTCGCAATTGCCCATCGAGTGCATCAAGTACTCTTGCCTGCATGTATTTCTAAATGTGCATCTAGCGAGATGACAACCGAGATCAATGTCGAGCTAAGACCTTTTTTCATGTTTTATGTTTGCCTCGGTTTATGTCTTCACACATAAACTCGCCTACTCTTTTGTCGCCAACTCTTGTTATGATTTTGATGTATTATGATACGTAGTTCATGGGTTAGATATTTGTTAGACATCTTTGAATTCATGTCAAAGATCGAGCATCATTTGCTAAATTGATTTGTATCCAACTTTGGTCATTTAGTTAATCACGTGTCTAATGACTCGCCTTTCTTTAAAATGACAACTGCTTATATTTGCGAATCTCTTGAAATAGTTAGTCATTTCATTTCCTTCCGCCCTTCATACTTCGATTAGTCACTCAATACAAGATTAGATAGGTCGGGGTGTGATAGAATGGTATCAGAGCAGTTGTTCGCCCTGGTCCTGTGAGTCTTTCTTGAGTCTAACCCATTGTCTTAAATCATGTAAGCTCAAAGATCTCAAGTCCGCCATCTCCAAATAACTGTACAAGTAATTGATTCTCAGATTATGAGTTTAGAATTCTTTCACATTGCTTATAGCTTTGTGCGATCTTTATATGCTTAGTATTGTATGCCGCATGAGTTGATTATGCATGCGATGTGATTAGTATCCTAAGACGGGAAATGGGACATATCGATATGATTGTCCCGATGTTTAAGTTACGACAATTAGGATGCGGACTACGCCGCTTAATAGTACTAGAGTTAGATCGTTCTCGATTGGACGCATGCATGCATTCTATGAGCTTAGGTCGGAACAAGAGGCGAACTTCTCGTAGTTTCTAGCAAATGAACTGGTTTCCGGTTAGGCAAGATGGGGTTAACGATTTCGATGCGATACTGATCGATTCAAGTCTTGCCAAGACACCGCAATGATAGCTTTTTCCAAAGGTTTCGATTATATTTATTTTCTAGAAACTCGAAAAGTCGGAATTTTTCGATTCCATGCTTTCATTCGAGCACGTAATCGATCATTAAGGTCCATCCTCGTGTGACTATTCCTCTCGATCATTTTCATTCTTATGTTCGCCGACTCTTTGAGCATTATGCGAGGTAGGATGATCTTTCTCCCCACCGCTATTGGTGTACTACCTCTTTAAATTCTCGCCCGAGATTTGATGAGTCTATGTTGATTGATCGTACTCCTTTAGCTCCCGACATTGTCGAGCCGCTGATTCTCCTCTATTGATGGACTCGGATATCCATCGTGGTCCCGATGATCGATTTACCCCGCATTAGATCCGTGGTTTGTTGATATGCATTCCACTGAAAATATTTCTTTTCTTATCCCGGTCCAAAGGATACCGGAAATTGATCGCGATCTATTAGAAAGCCGTTAGTTTTGGCTCGCCTTCTTATTCGATTTATTTTGATAATCCAATGTCTTCTCGATTGACCCTAGTAATTGCTTCTAAAGTAGTTCCTGCTCTACCCAATTCACGCAGCTTCTCCCGACACTCTCGCCATAACTCCCGAGTCCCAAACCAATTTCACCGATATTCCTAGTTGTTTACAAGAGATTCATACATTTCAAGAGTCACCTCCTCCTGAAGATGAGGGGACCAGTTCATTTAGACCATCAGGTCTTTCCAGATCTTATCAGTACGAACCTGAACATATTGAGTCCGTTAGTAAGTACAAGCTTGAGTACCTCCCAGTCAATGAAATGTCTTTCGTTATTGACCCATACATCCTATATCTTGAGTTTAAAGTAATTTCGCATGACAACAACCCCAATGCTCCTAAATCACCAGTGCTAGACTACAATGAAGAGGAGATGGAATCTTTGCAGTTGCAACACCCAGATACAGCAGTCCCATTGGGAAGATGAGATCGAACGATTCTTTGAAGAAGAAGCAGCAACCAGTGAAGCTGCGATAAAGAGGAACATCATCAAGAGTGAAGAGCCTGATCCAAGTAGTAGTCATTAGTAGTAGATCCTGTGTGATAGTAAAATATAGCAGATGTGGAGAAAGGAGGCATTTGATCACGGCATATCGGGACTAGTTGGAATACTCCGATTGATTGTTTATTACCTAAGAAGTGGCAATATTGGCCGTTGTTGTTGCCGTTAATCACATTGAGCCCGGTTTTATAGCTTCGCAGCGTTAATCTTCCCTGCACTCCTAGTTACCATCGCTCTCAAGATATGTATACTTGAGTCTTCCTACCGTTCAAATTTCTATTGATGATTTTATTTCACTGCTCATCATTTCCGCTTGACGGTGTCCTTCTTTTCCTTTTAATGATGATAATGATGAGGATCTTGAACCCATTGATGTTGATTCATCTATTCTCGAATATGACATTAGTATCTATACTACTAGAGATAGAATCATCTTTACCGATACTCGCTTGTCTATACCCGAGTCTGATGTAGCTCTTACACAGTTCAATTTCTCTTAGCTCAATACCGAAATGATTCCTATTTACCTAGATTGGTATGGTCAGTCTTTCGCAACTCCTGAGATCCCTACAATGATTGAGTCTATTTCTTTTTCTCATGTTCCTGAGACTTCTTCCTTGGAGGTCCCAGAAGAGACTCAAGCTAGTTTATCAAGACCTTCAGGTGTCTCAAGATTTTCATGTATGAACCTGAGTTTTACCGCTTGTTGGCACAAAGACATCTATATCCCCTAGATATCACCAAATGTCTTTTGTGACCGATCTTGATATCCTTTATCCCGAGTAATTCCCTATACTCATTTCCCAGCGTGTTTGATCCGCCATCTCCTGAGATTGAGAAAGATGTAGAGATACCAGACTCCAATGAAGCCGTAATGGCAGTGAGAATGGAGTAGTAGAGATAGAAGAAGGAAATGATGTCAACAACGACAGCCTTCGTGAGCAGAATGAAGCTAGTAGCAGCAAGAGTGGAAGCTGGCAGTTTGTAGACAGTATGGATACACATGTATGTATATATGTGTACATACATATTAGTGATGCCTATAGATATCTTATGATGCGGTAGTATGCTTGAGAAGCCGTACCGGATATGTGTTGCCGAGATACCAAAGCATCTATATGCTTGAGAATCTTCAATCTGCAAAAGTTTTCTCAGCTCTTGTGAATATCTTGAAGAAAAAGAATAAGAAAGTGCAAATTCCCCTCAAGATTTACCTGTACCTTCTCTTCCTCAAAGCGATCGTAGAATTGCAGAGCTTTTTCTGCATCAGAAAGTTCTTACTCCTGAGCAATTGGAGAATTTTATGAGGGAACAATTCAAGAGAGAATTGTTTGAAAAGTATATACCTCAAAGTTATAGCAGCAGAAAGAGATTGAAATTTGCGAACTTGAGCAAGGTAAAAAGACTGTGGCAGAATATAATAGTGAATTACGCAATCTAGCCGTCATGCTCCTTTAAAAGTTGAGACAGTATGAGAAATGGCGTAATTGTTTTGAGCTAGATTACGCCATGAGATCGTAATCATTTTCGCAAGCCTCACCAAGATTTCATCTTCCGCATCGGGTTAAAAGGAAAAAGAATTAGGAGAACAAGACTCTCCTAAACAGAAATGATAGCGAAATGTAATCGCCTACGCAGAAAATCTTTCCTGTTACCAAGAATGCAAACGAGTCCCAAATGTAACAGTAGTACATTCGAGTTTGCACATGGGAAAGTAGCAATTGTTATGCATATGGACAAGTAGCCACTATACAAGTCAATATCTGAACCGCCGAGAAACAACTAGTGATGAAGGAAAGAGTAACCGTCCGAGATGATGCAACCAATGAAAACCGTAAGTGGATATTCAAAGTAGCCGTTTCATCGATCAAGATGCCGCTACATCAACCGCAACTGCCGCCATCTCCGTCGCCACAACCGTCTTCGTCACCGTAACCGCAATCACCGACGCCTCGACCGCACCAACCTCTATATCAAAGAGCATACGCCCTCTCTTAAAAGCAACCTGAGAAGAATGCCAAGCAACTTGGCAGATGTTCTTAAGCTCAACAACGAATGTGCTGCACAAGATTTAAACGTGCTTATCCCGTTGAATGGAGCTATCGTTATCATGCACGCATTAGAAGAACCTAGATTTCGAACTAGGATACCTTAAGCTTAGAGCGAGATCGACAGTACTGCTGCACACGAAGGACGTGGATCTTATATAGGAAGGTGCTGATTGACAGTGCATTATGCAATGATATGATGCGAGCAAAGAGAAATAGCGTTTCAGTCATCAAGAAGAGAACCTACCTGTTTTATGGTATTAAGAAGAAAGCCATGTTCCTATGATCTCACCTTACAAACCGAAAAGTCGATGAACAACGAGGAAGATTGTGCTACCTTGTATATCTGAATGTCGATGTCGTCCGAGAAGAAGGTAGAGATGTACCGTGGTTAGAGAGTTTCGTGATGTTTTCCGAAACATTACTGTGGCTACCTTCTGACGAACAATTAGAGTTTCTCCATTGAGTTTGAACCAGACCATCACCGCTTCAAAAGCACCTATTATAATGGCCCCAAATGTAATTACTGTGAGTTAAAGATCCAATTGCAAGAGTTTTTGGACCTAGGTTTTCTCGACCTAGTGTATCTCCATGGGGAGTGCCAGCCTATTTGTCAAAAGAAGGATGAAACTTTAAGGATATATATTGATTACGTAAAGTTGAACAAGTTAACCTTGAAGAATAGGTATCCTTACCGGGATCGATGACTTGTTCGATCACCGAAGGTGCCGGTGTTTTCAAGATCGACCAAGTCGATATCATCAATCAAAGATTCGCCGGGCGACATAGCCAAGACTACGCTTTAAGCGCAGATGGCCACTTCGAGTTCGTAGTAATTCCATTTGCTCGATTTAATGCACCACCGTGTTAAGGAATTGATGAATTGTGTATTCCACAATTATCTCGATAAATTTGTTTGGTATTTATCGATGATATTCTCGCACTCAAGAACGAGTAAGAATACAAAAATGCAGTAAGAACCGTTCTATAGACGCTGAGAATAGAACGATCGCTTGCTAAGTATAGCAATGTGAGCTTTGGCAAGGGAAGTGAATTTCCTCGACATATCATTACAACAGATGGAATCGTAGTCGACCCGCTAGAGTTCAAGCTGCACGCGATTGGAAATCGCCGACGACACGTATAGAGACTCAAGTTTCTTAGGTTTAGCAGACATCAAGGTTCATAGAAGGATTCTCCAAGATTGCGAGAACTAAGACTCAAACGAACCCGAGAATACGAGGAAAGTAGTCAAGAGTTAAAGAACAGATTGACTACTACGCCAATTTTGGCAATACCGTAATCGTAAAAGGGTATACTCAGATATCGATGCATCAAAGAGTGAACTAAGAATGGTCCCGATGCAAGAAGGAATAGTGATAGCTTATGCTTCACGACACTGAGACCTCAAGAGCCCGTGATATCCTATATATGATCTAGAATTAGCAGCTATTGTTCATGCTCAAGAAATTGAGACATCTTTTGCATAGATCCAAGTGTGAGATCTTTCCCGATCACAAGAGCACTCAAGTATTTCTTCGAAAGTAAATATTTGAGCATGCGCCAAAGAAGATGACTAGAGCTAGTAAACGATCATGATTGCGTAGATCAAGTATCTCCTAGAAAAGTGAATGTTGTCGCCGATGCTTTCGAGAGAAAAGCCAAATTCGCTAGGGTTCGTCCTTACTCGAGAGAGGAGTTGATCAAAGAGTTTGAAGAGATGAGTTTGCAAGTGGTACTACCACCGAAATTGCGAAAGGAGATTATAGTCGCCTTGTCGATACCCGATATGAGAATAAGAATCGCGAAGGATCAAAGATAAGATCAACAGATAGAAAAGCTACGCAGTTAAGATCAAAATAGAAAAGCCGTAAGAATATCATGAAGTTGGGATAACGCAATCATGTTCGTAAACATGATGTGCGCATCTAATGAGGATGATTTAAAGAACGAGATTGTGAGTTAAGCTCATAACACGCCCCTACACCGCACACCCGTGAAGCACAAAGATATATCAAGATCTAGAGCAAAGGTTTGTGAGAGTAGGAATAAAGCGAGAGATAGCCTCGCTTGTTGATCAATGTTAACGTGTCAACAAATTAAAGCTTTGCACCAAAGAATGGTAAATTGAACCACCGGAGATTTCCTCAAGGAAATGAGATCACATAGCTATGGATTTCGTGACTAGTTTACCCAAATGAAGCGTGATAATACAACTATTTGGGTGAAATCTTAATAAGAGATGAGTATAAGAGTGAATTGCAATACGTTTCATCCACAAATGATGGTCAATCCGAAAGAACCATATAGACGCTAAAATATACGATCGAAATCTTGATATAAGAGCAAGGAAATCAACGGTAGCGAGTCCTACCATTGATTGATTTTCGATACTACAACAGCTACCAAGCAACGATTTATATGACGCTTTATGAAACCTTTTACGACAGAAAGTGTAGATCACCGCTTTTTGGGACAAAGTTGGAGAAAGACAAGTGCTTGGACCAGAATCGATTCAAGAAATGGTCGTAATCGTACGACAAATAAAGAAAAGAATCCAAGAAGCTCAAGATCGTCAAAAGTCCCGCGCAGATAAAAGACGTACGGAGCTAAGCTTCAAGATCAAGACATCAGATTTTGAAGTATCTCATTCCAAAGGAATGCATCGCTGGAATTAAAGGAAAGCTCGCACTAAGATTTATTAAACCGCATTTATTCTAGAGAAGATTTGAGTCGCTTGCTACTGATTAGCTTTGCCTTCAAGTTTCGCAATATCCGTATGTGTTTCATATGTCGCGATTCACGAAGATATGTGTTTAATCCAAAACACATCGATATCAAGAGAATATTGTTCTAACAATATCTAAGCTATGAAGAAGCTTTAATGTATCATTAGATCGAAAGAATCAACAACTAGGAATAAGTCGATTCCTTTAGTTAAAATTCTATAGAGGCATCATGGCCTAAAAGAAGTCGACTTGAGAATTAGAAGAAGATGAAGAGAAGACTCGAGCTATTTTCAGAGGTACTAAATTTCGGACTAAATTTCTTTAAGGGAGAGAATGTAATACCCCGCATCCTCATAGCTCTCATTGTTGCTAAACGTAATTAATTAGAAATTAATTACGTGAGTGACTAGGAACAACGATCCTCGTATAAGATTTTATAAAAGTTTTAACTTAAAGATTTATTATAGAATTTACAGCTTGATTGATTGAATGATAAATCTTTCGATTAGTATTTTATTTCAAAGTTTATTTAGAAAAAGTGATTTATGAAGTTTCGATTCGCTAGAAATTTCTATATTCTATTTGCTTTATATTGATTTTATAATTTCAAAAGTTTTATTATGATATCATTATTCTAAGCTTATTAAGAAAGCTAAAAATTTTCTAGAACATATTAGCTTATCAAAGAAGCTTTCCAATGGCTTATGAGAGAAGAGTTAAATAGTGAGATAGGGCTTTATATAAATATGTACTTAGCCTCCAAGGATTCACTTTTTCCACAAAATTTCCTCCCATTTTTCCTCTCATTTTCGAGAGCCACACACACCACACACACTCAAATTTTCTTCTTCCAAAATCAAGATCCAAGCTCCCAATCCTTTTCAAATCGGTAGATCAACGTCTTAAGAAGGTAAATCACTAACTTATTTCAAGTTTTGAAGTAGAAATCATGATGAAAAATCCATCCCTAGCTCCTATATGTTTCGGCCATTTAGGCCATATATCCTACAAGTTTTGTTCTTCAATTTAGCTTATACATGCATAGATCTACCTATTACAAGTGTTATTATGTGGAGAAAACAAAGAAAATCCCTTTTCAAACTTAATATGTTTCGGCCACTTTGGGCCTAGCTTCAAGAATTTTCGTTCTTCGATCTTTAGTTCATATATGCTTAGATCTATCCTTTTAAAAGTGATTTATGTTCGATCTATGCTTTGATTTGTTATTTCCAAGAAAAACCCAAACTTTAGTCAAGAACCCTAATTCTTACTTTGAAGAATAGTTGTTGATTTCTTAAAATTGAACTTGTATTTATGTAATTAAAGGTATTTGAGCATGATTAGAGTCGATTGTAGAAATAAAAATCGAAACCCCTAACTTTCCTATGAGGACCAAAAATGAAGGCTCAATTTTAAGATGATTTAGCTTTGATTTGTATAGAATAAGTTAATATATATGTGATTATATATATATGCTTGTGTTTGGTGAAAGAAATTGGAATTAAATCCATCATATATGGAAAACCCTAATTTAAAATGTTTAGGTAATGTCAAGAACATATTATGTTGATTTTATTCGAGTTGTTTGATTGCAAAAGTATGATCTAGTATATGAAATTAGTCTATTTTGAATTATTGAGATTTTTATAAACTTATACGAAAAAGTTAGATTTCGTTAGTTTTGTAAATTTCAAAGGACGTTGGGATGTTAGCTTGATATTTGAAATTTGATTTCAAAACATAGATTCTTTTGATTATATAGCTTGATCAAGACTTACTTGATCAAAGTTTCCAAAAGAAAAGATTTGAATGTTAAAGATTTTATTATAAGCGATATGATATCCCTTATATATATAAGGAATTGAAAAGATTAATGTTCTTATAAAATACTTCTCAATACATTGAATAGTTTAGTTTTGGATGTATTGACCTAGCAGAGCTTAGCTTAGCTATAGAGTATCGAGAGTTTTTAGTAGAGGCTCAAGAGTTAGAAACTCTTAGTTCCTCTTTCCGTATTTATTCCTCTTATCTCTTTTAAGGGACAAATGGAAGGTATAGAGATCAAGAAAGGAAAGACAGAAAGTCTCGAGTAAGTGCGATTTCCAGTGGGCTTTCTAAACTAAAATATGTTTATGCACAAGTTTATGAAAATGAGCATGTGAATTTTATAAAGTTAATCGACTACTGCTTTTTGAGCATCTGCATATTGCCTAGCTACGAGAGAATGACGATATCGCCCTATGCTAGACGAGCCGCTAGTAAGGGTTTGTACACAAGGTGGCCTTTCGCCAAGGTGTTTGAGAAGGAGGCTCACTTCTCAACACAAGAGTCGTGAGATATGGTGTTTATTTAAGATTTGTCTGCGGACATGTTATGATTTGAATTGTTAGCACGCATTGATCATGAAGTAAGAAATTTCGTAAAGTATGATTCATAGGATATTTCTTAAAACCCCGTGAATCTAAGAAAGTGGCAAGTCGATTATATAGCTCTAAGAACATGTTTTAATTGTTTTCGCAATCGCCCAACGAGTGCATCAAGTACTCATGCCCCGCATGTATTTCTAAATGTGCAGTAGTGCGGGAGATGACAACGGAGATCAATGTCGAGCTAAGACCTTTTGTCATGTTTTATGTTTGCCTGGTTTATGTCTTCACACATAAACTCGCTACTCTTTTGTCGCCAACTCTTGTTATGATTTTGATGTATTATGATCGTAGTTCGATGGTTAGACATTTGTTAGACATCTTCAATTCATGTCAAAGATCATAGCATCGATTGCTAAATTGATTTGTATCCAACTTGGTCATTTAGTTAATCACGTGTCTAATGACTGCCTTTCTTTAAAATGACAACTGCTTATATTTGCGAATCTCTTGAAATAGTTAGTCATTTTATTTCCTTCCGCCGTCATACTTGATTAGTCACCAATACAAGATTAGATAGGTCGGGTGTGACATACACGCTTATGTCCAAATTTTCATGTGCGACCATATCATCTCGTTCTTCGTGTTCTTCATCTTAGTTCTTCTTTTATAGATTAGATTTAAAAAAAATATCATAATCTAATCACGGATTTTCTCGTGGTGAAAAATAAAATCAAACAAAAAAAAAAACGAGCCACGATGAACGACAGATACACAATTAATTAATTGTGCACGTAATAATTAAACGTGAATTAATCCAACATAGTACGATTCTGATCCCAGGCTCTGATACCAATTGAAGGGAAATCTGATTTTAACCATCTCTCGAGGATCTATCTTAGATGTTTAATTCACCATACATTGATTATATACCTAGCATGCACCTATATAATTAATTGCAACACGTTGGTGTTTTCTCGTGTTCACCGCAAATTTGTTTGACAAAGAATCGAATCAAGACTGTGCTTTGATCTTCCGGATCAGATCTGTCCGCCAAAACTCCAATAATGAGCGAGAATAATCTATGGAGAGTACTTCAAATTTCGCCATCTCCCACACTATGAAATTTTCTAGAATTTCAATAATAGAATAGTATATTTTGATCTTCTCATTTTTATTTATAATGCAACCCTAGAAACCAATTATGATAGGATCTCTCAGATATCTAATAAATATAATCATATCTTCTCGATAGAGAGAATGTAATGAGTCCCGGTGGGACTCTATCATGTGGTGGACGAAATTAAGCAACTCAGTTCGGACGGGCCACCCAAGGATCAAATATAAGGAATAAAGATGGGCCTCAAATAAATTAATTATCTTATGTTTAGCCCGTAACATAAATTAATTCATAAACATTTAATCATGCCACTAGAGAATACATGCCGAGTTACCCTTTATTTTCAAGTTGAGTCGAGGCTTGTACTTAGACTTCATGAATCCCGTATTTAAGATATCGCACGTCCATTAATTATTTAGAGCGCTCGATTGCAAAATAATTAATCTCTTTAATTCTTAAGTAGTATCACTCAACCTCATTATTGTACTTGAGATTACTCAACCCGCAGGTTTAGAACAATAAACCTTTGAGCTCCTTAAGGGGACGCCATCATCCTAAACGGATACTATGACTGACATACAAGAACTAGCACGACATACAAACACCGCCACCACCCAAGATGCGGAGAATATTGGTAGGCCCAACACGCGAGTCGCACGTAGTTTTCTCGACGCCTCGGCAAAGACGATTCGATAGCAGGTGTCTCGCCAGTGTCAAGCTTTTGAGATGCCGGGCGGCGCTACGACAAACCCTGTTTTACGGTCCAAACCTGATTTTTTGACCCGGTTCTAGATTTTTGACCCGACCGGCCCGATCCACTGTTTCGGCCCATTTTCAAATTTTGGCCTAAATCAGCTTTTGACGAATCCGTCCGTGCCCATGCACGCGAGGCCGCCGAGATTTTGAAGATTCAGACTTTGCAAATTTATGTAATAAATTAGGCAGGGAAGTACAGGATCCACGAGTGGGCCACGATGAACGATTTTATTTTATTTTAAATTATGCAGAAGCATGCTATGTATGTTTAATTACGTAGATAAACATATTATATGTTTTCGTGATTGGATGCGCATAGTAAGCATGCTAGGTTTATCACATTTTTCAAGTATATTTTAGAATTTCATGAGCATGTTTTACATGATCTGCATGGACAAACCTTTTTGAAACAAAATACTAAGCAAGAAATCCGACATATTAATTTCTCGAAATTAAAATGTCAAGACCTCCACTTTTTGATCTCTAAACAAAGTGATACGCGACCGTGAGTAAACGCCCACACGCGCGGGCTTGCTTGCATTTGTCATCATAAGTTTGTTAGACGAGATTTCTAAATAAAACATTTTAATCTATTGAGAAGTGGGAGTTTCATGTAAACGCCCACACGCTGCGGGCTTGTATATGCAATTTTCATAAGTTCTCTAGAGATAGATTTAAAATAAGATAACAAAAGAATTGGATTAGAAGCGGTATGGTCCTAGTGAGTATGTCAATTCTAAGAATTCATTTTCTGCTGTTAAAATTGTGGTCATTGCTTAGACATCACCTCAAGTACAACTTCCCGCCAAGTCCCTTCTTGTGATAATCGATGTGGTTCAGTAAGGTCCAATCATTAATTTCATTTGTCTTGGGATAAGTTGACATGGATTGAAATTAAACGACTAAAAGGTATATTTTAGTCTGGTCGAGGGATTCATGTGTAAACGTCCACACCCGTGGCTTGCATGTGGGATTCTTTGTCGATTGGAGGTTTCAATCAATATTGTTTTATCAAAAGGTTATAATATTATTGTTACGAATTATGTGCGATCGTATGCTTATGTGTTTACATTGCTTTTGTGATATGTTTCTTACCGATTATCAATATGCTCGCACAAAATCCTCTATCCGTCCAAATTTTATCGAGTGAAAACGAAACATGGAATATGTTCTCATCGCTGAAGAACACATGTTTGTTCTCACTACTCCCAAACCCGATGCCCTTATCGACGATCGACGAACGAGCAATGAGAATCAAGCGAGACTTTGCATAAGTCAAATAATATGGCCAAATGCTATATGATGACTACAATGTCCAAAGGCTTGCAACAAACAAAGATCGATGGTAGACGCGACGTAAATATGGTCAAGTCTCGAGAGTAAGTTTGGGCAATCGGATCAGACAGTCCGCTTCCACACAATTAGAGAAATCTTGGCGGGTAGGATAGAAGAAGGAAGTTCGGTCGATGAACATGTCTCCCATATGACTCATCTCATGGATAGTCTTGATCAGTTGGGAGGAGGTATTGACGGCAAAGCCAAGGTCGATATCATCCTCAACACATTGCCCAAGTCTTTTGAGAACTTTCGCGTGAACGCGATCATGAGCAAGGCCGAGTATACACTTAGTCAGATGCTAAATGATCTCGTGGCCGCGGAAGGTGTCATGGGAAAAGGAGCACATGCCCTTGCTAGCACATCTAAGGGCCCAAATTTTCCGTTGAAAATGGAAGAAGAAAAGGGTGCCAAAGGTGGTAGAGGCAAAGGAACCATTGGAGTAGTGGGAGCAAGAACATGACTGCCACCGGAGGCTTGAAAAATCCAAAGGAGATAGGCAAGTGCTTCAAGTGCGGCAAGACTGGGATTGGAAGGCCAAGTGCCCTATGCTAGTAACGAAAACATGTTTAGCGACTTGTTCTACTCATTCATGGGTAGTAGATACGAGTGTGACTGATCATGTTTGTTACACCTTGCAGGGGTTCCTGCGGACAAGGGAGCTGCATGATGGCGAGATAACGATCTCGATGGGCAACGCCATGAAAGTCGAGGCTGTTGCATTCGGAGATGTTACTTTATGCTTTGATAGAACAATTTTAGTATTAAAAGACATTTTATATGTGCCAAGTTTCGACGGAACCTTACTTCGTTTCAAACTATTTATTCATGGATATTCGCTTGTTTTTATAAGGTGTTTCTATCATAAGAAATAACGGTTATCGTGGTGGCTCATTATATAATTCTCTTTATACTATTTATGCCAAGCATAATACCTTTAATTATGTCAGATCTATATCAAACCTTAAGAAGATGAAGTTTTCTTCGAAGATGACACCACATTTCTTTGGCATCTTAGATTAGGTCACATCAATCTAAATAGGATCCAAAGACTGGCTAAGAATGGGCGCTGAGTGATATTACGCTACTCTGCTCCCGCCTTCAACTCGTATAGAAGGGAAGATGTCGACCGCACCCTTCAAAGCGAAGGGTTATGAGCCAAAGAAGTTGGAACTAGTCCATTTCTCGACTGTGTGGACCTATGTCCACACAAGCTCGTGGAGGGTACGGTATTTTATCACTTTCATCGACGACACTTAAGGTGCGGATACATATACCGCTTCACCGCAAGTCCGAATGCTTTGAGAACTTCAAAGAATTTAAGGCGTAAGTGGAGGCAAGCTAGGTAAAGTATCAAGTCATCATGTCCGATCGCGGTGGCGAATACCTCGAGAACGAGTTCATGGACTATTTGGTGCAATGGGGATTACCTCCCATTTCTACACCGGCACACCACAACAAAATGGTGTGTCGAGGCGAAGAAATAGGACTCTCTTAGAAATGGTTAGATCAATGATGAGTTATGCAACACGACCTATTTCATTCGGGGGTATGCCTTAGAAATGTGACATACTTGCTAAATCTAGTATCGTCCAAGTCACTCGAAAAGACCCCTTTCGAGTTGTGGTTTGGGCGCAAGCCTAGTTTAAACCACATAAGGATATGGGGCAGTCCGACACATGTCTTTGAACAAGAAGGCGACAAGTTGGAGGCTAGATCCGCAAGCGAGGCGTTTATCGGCTATCCTAGAGGAAGGAAGGGTGGTTATTTCTATAGTCCTAGGATCGGGAAGGTCATTATTAGCACTAATGCCCGATTCTTAGAAGAGGATTATATTAAAACCATAAATCCAAAGTTGAAATAATTCTTCAAGAATTAGAAGATGATCGATTCGCCACCGATTAAACCAAAGGTACGAGATATATCGGTCTGGTGGGAGGATCGAAACCAAGTACTTCTAGAAATTGAAGTGGGTCGAGTTCCACCGAGATACCGACTGCATAAGTGGCACCTATCCAACAAGTAGTGCAAGATAGAGAACCACAAGTTACTATACTCACTGCTGCCATTGTGCCAAGAATCGTCATAGTGAGAGGTTGTTCATCAACCCGAGTGATTTATGTTCGTGGGTGAATCTTCGGATTTAGTCCTGTGAAATGAGCAAGCTATAATCAACCCATGGACATACAATGAATACAAAGGAGGCGATACAAGACATAGATGCAAGATCATGGCACACTGCTATGGACTTTGAAATTGAGTCCATAACAGCTATGGATATATACGAAAATACACCTCTACCAGATGGCAAGGAAGCCATAGGTAGTAAGTGTATACAAGAGGAAGAGAGATTCAGATGGAGAGGTTTCGACTTTTAAAGCCGTGCTTGTGGTGAAAGGGTACACTGCATTGAGGGCATCGATTTCGATGATACCTTTTCACCGTAGCAATGCTCAAGTCCATCATAATTCTTCCGGCCATAGCAGCCCACTTAAACCTTGAGGTTTGGAATGGATGTGAAAACCGCTTTTCTAAACGGTTATCTTGAAGAAGGTAGAGACATCTATATGCAGTGTCAAGGTTATGTGGTGAAGGGTGAAGAGCATCTAGTATGGAAGCTAAGAAGTCCATTTATGGACTTAAGCAAGCTTCCCGATCATGGAACTTACGTTTTGACGAGGTGGTAAAGTCCTATGGATTTACCCAATTGCCTAGCGAAAGTTATGTGTATCGCTTAGATGTCAACGTGAAGTGGTATTTCTTGCACTTTACGAGATGAAATCCTTCTACTTGGCAAAATGTGAAGTCATTATCGCACGAAAGAGTTGGTTATCCGATCAGCTTCAAATGAAAGAATTAGAGATGCAGCAGACATTCTTGGGATAAAGGTTTACCGAGATCGCAAGAGGAAAATTTGAGCTTATCTCAAAGCGCCTTACATTGATACCGTAATTACTCATTTTAGTATGCGCACCGCCAAGAAAGGATTATTACCTTTTAGGCATGGTGTTCCTTTATCTAAGGAGCAATCACCATGATCGCAAAGAAGATAGAGGAAATGAGACAAGTTCCTTATGTTTCCGCCGTAGGAAGTCTCAAGTATGCAATGCTATGTACAAGACCCGATATCTGCTATGTGGTAGGCATAGTAGCTAGATATCGCCTAACCTCGGACAAGCTCATTGGATCATGGTAAAGCATATACCAAGCACCGAAAAGGACTCGAGATTATAGGCTAGTTTACCAAGCGAGATAGTCTAATGCCTTTGGGTTATTCAGACTGAATTTCCAAGCTTACCGTGATGAGAAGAAGTCTACCTCAGGCTATGTGTTTACCTTGGAAGGAGGAGTCGATTCATGAGTGCAAAGCGAGAATGCATTACGGACTCTACCATGGAAGCCGAATATGTAGCCGCTTTGAGGTCGCTAAAGAGGTCAGATGGTTCAAGAACTACCTCATGGATCTAGATGTGGTACCGGTTTGCCAAAGAGTATCATAGTTTATTGTGATAACTCAGGTGTAGTGGCAAACTCGAAGGAACCACGGAACCACAAGGCAACCAAACACATAGAGAGAAAGTACCATGTCATACGAGAAATCGTTAGATGAGGAGATGTGTTGATTGAGAAGATTGGTACTGCGGATAACCTAGCTGACTCATTCACGAAGAGCCTGCCGCAAAAAGTCTACTAAGAGCATATTCGAGGACTTTGATTGCGCAAGATGGCACTCACTTAGAAAGGAAACTTTTGTAGAAGTGGGAGAAGCAAAGTGATGGTGTTGTTTGTAATAGCTAGTAGAGAGACACATTGTATACTAAAAGTTTGCTTTAGTATAAGTGGGAGATAGTTGGATTTTTATACTGATAACTCTTGTAAAAGAGTTATTATATGACCTTTTTGATCTAAATAGCCTCGGGTGTTATGTGTTCTGTTCATATGTTAGTTGTTGTTTTATATGTTTTTTTATGTTTTCGTGCGTGTGCGTGTCAAGATTGAGTCATGTGCTTTTAAGGGGTATTATGTACATTTTATGCTTTATTTAATCATTCTATGTTACATGGCAGGAAAGAGGAAGAGAGCAGACGATGCTGAAGTTCTTCTGGAGCGAAGTCGAGCTCATATGTGAAGTCGACCTCGTGAGCGAAGTGGAGGCCGTAAGAATGGACGAGCTCATCAGAGGGGCGGGGAAAAGTCGTAAGCGAAGCGATGTGATTTGAAGTCTACTCAGTAGAGTTCGTACTCGTGGACGAGCTCAGAATCAAGATGAGCTCGTGCTTGTGAAATAAAGAAGTCGAGCTCGTGAGCGAAGTCGAGCTTGGGAGTGAAGTGAAGTTCGTTGGCATGTAATGAAGTGGACTAGCTCGTACTATTGTACGAGCTCGTGATTATACGCGCACGGCGACGAGCAACGACACGAAGACAGACGAGCTCGTACTCATGGGCGACTCGAGAAGAATGTAGAGATGAAAAAGGGAAGAACTCCATGGACTACATTGCGAAGCAAGGAGGAGATTAGCAGGACCACAACCACGTGGCAGCTGGCCACGGCAACATAAAGGATGAAAGCGATCTGTCACCGTCCGTGGCTAACAAAAGGAATAAAAATCGAGGTTGAAGAATTTTGGCGGCAGTGCACGCCTACACCCCTTAAAAACAACCAGAGTCTGTTATTCGATAAAAACACGCTCCGGGAAGAGGACAATCATCTTTGGGTGGAGGGATCGGAGGAGCTATCTCTTGGAAAGGAAACCATCGGAAGAGGCGACGATCCAAGAACGAGCATGCTATTCCGGTGACGTGTTCTTTTTTCTTTTTCTCGATTCCTTTTAGCTTGTTATGGCTTTTGTTTTTCTCAATTTTGTTGAACATTTCGCTATGAGCTAAACACAATATGGCTTGATCTCGACGAACCTCATGCTCTTGGGATGAACTTGTGGCTACGCTTATTTCGCTTAATAGCTATTGCTCTTTTGGGATTTATTTATCTTGCTTGTGCTTGATCACCATGGGTGAAATCTTAGCTCTATATTCGCTGGGAAGTTCTTGTAGAGTGGAAAACAAGAGGTGACGAAGAACATGATTTAAATATTATGTGTGTGAATAGCATAAGAATATGTGTTTACCTTATGTGCAAATGTGAATGGATTAGTAAAGATATTCTAAGAGTAATTTCGATATAGGAATATATTGATTGGCTTATTAGAATATAATCTTAGATTTGGAAAAATACTAAGAATCAAAGAAGTTCATGCCATAGCGATGATGCGACGATAAGGCTGTATCATTATTAGTACAGAGCATGGGAAGAATCGAGAGGTTAAGTCTGCTTTCTTCTTGCTATCAACTATTTTTCTCGTCGTTGTGTTTGGTATTCTACCTCGCCTTGCTGTAGCTTTCTCTTAGCATAGGTTTCTAGTTGTGTTTTATATTAAAGAGCCACTGCCTGTTTAATTTCCCTTTATTGCTTTCCTATTAAACAAAGTTGTTGTCAATGTGACTTATATCACGATCCTGCAGATTCGATCTCGGAATACTCCGTGTATTACTTGTTGATTACGCACTTGCGCACATCATATTGTATTTACATTATATAATACAACAAGTTTTGGCGTCGCTGCTGTGGACCGCTAATTATAAATTACGCTGATATTCAACTTTGTGTTTCTTAGTAATTAGTAGTTAACTCTGTTTATTCTCTTTTGCGTGAAACAGGGCTCTTGGGTCGTGGTATATGCGCAAGGCAAAAGCGCAGGTGTTATACCCTTTAGATCCAAAGATTGAACACACCTTTCACAGAGGAAAGCGTCAGCAAAAAGCCCGTAGAGCGCACTCCAAAATGGCCGCACCAGAAGGTGAAACAAATAATGGAAGAAATGCCATAGTTATTGCTGATGACCGGGAGAGGGGTATACGTGATTATGCTAACCCCAGATTTAATGAGTTAAATCCGGGAATTACAAGACCCGAGGTTCAAGCAAATCAGTTCGAGCTAAAGCCGGTCATGTTTCAAATGCTTCAAACGGTGGGGCAGTTCAGTGGTCAAGCCACAGAGGATCCACACCTTCATCTTCGGTCTTTCTGTGAGGTCGCGATTCGCTCAAGTTTCACGGGGTTTCGGCGAAGCAATCGAGGCTTCGCCGCTTCCTTTCACTACGAGATCGCAAAAGCATGGTCGAATGGTCTTCCATCGACTTTATCACTTACGTGGAACAAGCTAGGGAAAATTCTTGATGAAATATTTTCCACCTACAAAGAATGCAAGATTCCGAATGACATCATGTCGTTTCAATGAATGATGATGAGTCACAGCGAGGCATGGGAGCGTTATAAGGAAATGCTACGGAAATGCCTCACCATGGCATCCCGTGCCGCATTCAACTTGAGACTTTCCATAATGGGTTAAACACGCCTACAAGCTTGGTGCTTGATGCCTCCGCAAATGGGGCTATTCTCTAAATCCTAAAATGAGGCATATGAGATTTTTGAAAGGATTGCAATAACAATTGCCAATGGTCCAATTCTCGTGCTCCAATGGGAAAGAAATGCATGTCGGTGTTTTGAGGTTGATGTCTTGACGGCGTTAACCGCTCAAGTAGCGCCCATGAGCAATATGTTAAAGAGCTTGCAAGTAGCCAATCCAATGTTCAACCGACAAGTGTTCCAAAGGTTGCACCCACAATGCAAGTGAACGAGGTGAGTTTATTGTGGGGAAGGGCATACTTTGATAGTTGCCCATCAAACCCGACTTCGTGTGTTACATGGGAAATCGAATGGCCGAGGAATAATCCTTATTCATAAACATACAATCACGGATGGCGACAACATCCTAATTTCTCGTGGGGGCCAAGGGTCCGAACAAAAGGTGGGGAAATTTTGAGAAAATACGCATCAAAGAAATTTCCAATGTAAGCGAGAACAAGCCACTCCATAGCCCAAATCTATTGAAACTTTGATGAAGAAGTATATGGCCAAGAAAGATGCAGTAATACAAGGGCAGTCTACTTCTCTAAGGAATTTGGAGGTCCAAATCGGACAATTGGCCGACGAGATGAGGAATCGACCACTTGGTAATCTGCCAAGTGACACGGAAAACCCAAGGAAAGGCAAGGAACATGTCAAGGCTGTCACTCTAAGGAGTGGAAAGCAGATGCATGAAACAGAATTGCTGGACCGAGAAGAGAAGGCTAAGTAGTAGAAAAGTGACAGCAAGGTGTCAGCAGCGGAAGCATCGAAGCAACCTCTTAATGCTGAGAAGCCTGCTGCAGTAAATCTATTGCCGAAGCAACCGGACGAGGGGGTATATCGTCCACCACCTCCTTTCCCCGAAAGGCTGAAAAAGAAACAACGAGATACTCAGTTTCAGAGATTTCTAGATGTCTTAAAGCAATTGCACATTAATATTCCGTTGGTCGAAGCTTTGGAACAGATGCCAAATTATGTGAAGTTCTTGAAAGACATCCTAACCAAGAAGAGATGTCCGGGTGAGTTCAAACAAAGGGCACAACAGAGAGCAGCAGTACCATGTTAAAAAGCAAAATCCCACCCAAGTTGAAAAATCCATGAAGCTTTACAATCCCATGCTCAATTGGACGACGCGATGTTGGTCGTGCTCTATGTGATTTGGGAGCAAGTATAAATTTAATGACGCCTCAATCTTCGTGAAGCTCGGGATAAGGAAGCTAGACCCACAACAAGGACCTTGCATTTGGCGAGACGATCTATGGCTCATCCGTAGGAAAAATTGAAGATGTGCTAGTAAAGGTGGATACGCTCATTTTCCCACATTTCATTATTTTGATTATGAAGCGAGCATCACGAGGTGCCTATTATTTTGGGACGCCCTTTCCTTGCGAATGGAAGGACTTTGATTGATGTCCAAAAAGGTGAACTCACAATGAGAGTAAATGATCAGAAGGTTACTTTCAATGTATTCAATGCCATGAAGTATCCAGACGAAGTGGAAGAATGCTCGGTAATCCAAGTTCTGGAGCAGGTCATTGCGGATACAATGCTAGAGCACTCCTCTCAGTCCGAGAATAGTGATACAAAATATGTCGATCTCATGGAGTTAGAGCAAGGTAGGGAGTTTCCTAAGCATTCTTCTGACGAGAAGCATTCTGTTACACGACGTATCAGCCGACTCCCGGAGTCGTTGGGGCTTGCAGATCGTATCGTCCAGGTATCCAAACCTTCAATCGACGAACATCCAACGTTAAGTCTTAAAACCTTGCCTAACCATATGAAATATGCATACTTGGGCGAGGGAAAAACTGTTCCGGTAATCATTTCAGCCGCTCTCGAGCACGACAAGGAAGAATCCTTACTACAGGTGTTGCGGAAGTACAAGAGAGCTATTGGATGGTCAATTGCCGATATCAAAGGGATCAGCCCTTCTCTGTGCATGCATAAGATATTGCTTTGGAGGATCGCTACAAAGACTTCCATAGAGCAACAACGCCGCCTTAATCCAAAGAATGAAAGAAGTGTTGAAGAAAGAAGTTATTAAATGGCCGGATCTTTGGAATCATTTACCCAATCTCGTATAGCTCTTGGGTAAGCCCAAAGGCAATGTGTTCCAAGAAATGGGGATTACCGTGATTGCTAATGATCGACAAGAATTGATTCCAACTCGGGTGATAAATCGGATGGCGTGTTTGTGTTGACTATAGAAAAGCGAACAAGGCAACCAGAAAGATCATTTTCATCCGCCTTTCATAGATCGGATGTCGACAAACTTCTTGGTAAGGAGTTCTTCGCTTTTTAGATAGTTATTCTGGATATCATCAAATTGCTATTGCACCCGATGATAAACACAAAACCACTTTCACCTGTCCCTATGGCACTTTCGCTTTTACAAGAATGCCTTTTGGACTCAGTATCCCAATACGTTCAGTATTTGCATGATAGCCAAATTACGGATATGGTGGAGAAATTAGTGGAAATCTTCATGGATGATTCTCCGTATTTGGAGATACTTTTGGGATATGCCTGAGTAATTTGGGGAGGGTTCTGGAGCGTTGTGAGGCGACGCACTTGGTCTTAAATTGGGAAAAATGCCATTTCATTGTGTAAGAGGGCATCGTGCTAGGCCATCACATATCCAAGAAAGGGACAGAAGTGGACAGAGCAAAGATTAAAATAATCGACAAACTTCCACCACCTACTACTGTAAAAGGTGTGCGGAGTTTCTTGTGACATGCAAATTTACAGGCGGTTTATAAAGGATTTTTTAAAAATTGCTAAGCCACTATGTGCCTTGCTGGAGAAAAATCGCCACTTTGAGTTTACTCCTGAATGTTTGAAGGCGTACGATATTTTGAAAAGAGCTCTAGTTACAGCCCCGTCGATTATTGGTCCAGACTGGTCGTTGCCTTTCGAGGTGATGTGTGATGTAAGTGACTTTGCTGTGGGGGCCGTACTGGGTCAACGAAGGGAAAAGGTATTCCATTCCATCTATTATGCGAGCAAAACATTGGTGGAGGCTCAAATCAATTACACCACAACAGAGAAGGAGCTGCTTGCTGTAGTATTCGAATGTGAGAAGTTTAGAGCCTACCTCGTAGGGTCGAGAGTGATTGTTTATACAGATCACGCAGCCATCAGGTATCTTGTCGCCAAGAAAGAGGCCGAGCCACGGTTAATTCGGTGGATCTTGCTCTTGCAAGAATTTGATCTGGAAATCAGAGACAGAAAGGGAATAGAGAATCAAGTAGCTGATCATTTATCCCGACTGCCGACAGCCGAGGGTGACGAAACTCATGTCCAAATTCAGGATGCATTTCCTGATGAACAATTGATGAGCATGCACCACAGTGGCACACCTTGGTATGCGGACTTTGTTAACTTCTTGGTCAGTGGAATGTTGCCTCCTGAATTCTCATCACATCAGAAAAAAGGTTCTTTTTCGAGGTCAAACATTACTTTTGGGATGAACCATTCTTTTATAAGCACCTTTGTCGACGGATTGATGGGCGCCGTTCGCGTGCATGAAATGGAATCAATTTTAGAAGGATGTCACGCCACCCCATATGGTGGTCATTTTATGGACAAAGAATAGCGGCTAAGGTACTTCAATCAGGTTATTTTTGGCCGACCTTGTTTAAAGATGCCCATGCTTTTGTGCACAAATGTGATCGATGTCCAAGAGTTGGAAATATATATTCTCGGAATGAGATGCCAATGAACTTTATTTTGGAAATTGTACTCTTTGACGTATGGGGCCTCGATTTTATGGGTCCTTTTCCACCCTCATTTGGTAACCTCTACATCCTTATGGCGGTCGATTACATATCTAAATGGGTGGAGGCCATGGTGTTGGATTTGTATACTGAAAGCAGTTTGGTTGAGCTTGTATACAATGTTTCCTGTTACCACTATTACAATCTCCTATCTGAAATGAATACTTGATTGCTTATATCTGTGTCCCCTTATCTCATATATAAGTTAGATCATACAGTGTGTAGAAGATCACAGAAGTCTGTATGATTGGTCAAGCTTAATGAGATATAAAAAGTTTCACAGCTGAGACGACTTAAGGACGAGTTGTCGGTTTAGGCTGCAGTATAGATAAGAAGTGACTTGACTTAGTTGCTTGTCTATCTTGGTATGACTACGACGTATTGAAGGATCACAGTGAGATGAGTTCTTCTTTCTGACCGTCGTGAAGAACCAAGATCTCGGTGACTTACGATGATCTAAACCTCGATAAGGTATTAGGTGAGTATGAGTTGCTGTCCATCACTTTGACTTGTTATGGGTGAGGGTTATATGTTCTAACCCAAGATTCTCCGCATCTTGGGTGGTGGCAGTGCTTGTATGTCACGCTAGTTATCTCAGACGAGTCACCGATCCGTTTAGGATGATGACGTCCCCTTAAGGAGCTCAAAAGGTTTATTGTACTAAACCCTGCAGGTTGAGTTAGCTCAAGTACAATAATAAGGTTGAGTGGTACTACTTAAGGAAATAAAGTTATTAATCGTTTTAAGCAGTCAGATTGCTATAAATGATTAATGGACGTTCGATATCTTAAATACGGGATTCAGAATGTCTAAGTGCAAGCCCGACTCAACTTCGTAATAAAGGGGTAAGTCAACATTCTTTCTCTAGTGGCATGATCGAATGTTTATAAATTAATTTATGTTCGGGTTTGAACATAAGATAATTAATTTATTTGAGGCCCATCTTTATTCCTCAGCATTTGATCCAAAATTCGGCCCATCCGTGCCGTAGCTAAGGAAAATCGGCCCTCATGCTCTCAATTGGCAAGATTTTATTCTCTTTATCCACAAGGATATAATTATATTTATGGTATATGCATAGATCCTTTCCATATAAGATTATGGTAATAATCTTGAGTATGGAAATAATCCTAAGAGTATGGAAATAATCCTAAGAGTATGGTAATATTCCATATAGGATTATGGTAATATTCCATATAGGATTAAGGTAGTGCATTATAAATATAAGGTATGAGATAATGTCTAGGTTAATGCTCACATATTGAAGAGAGAATTTTCGGTCATCTCATCAGTGTGAGAGAAATATTTTCGTGAGTTTTGTGAGAGCAAGGGTGATTTTCCGTGCATTCTCCATAGCTCGTCCTCACCGACGCTGGAGATTGGGCAACCGGGATCTGATCCGAAGGTCAAAGCACGAGTCCGATCCATTCGATCCGCTTCATCTCGCTCCATCGACCTCTTCAGATCCAAAGGTAAACACGTGTAAACCCCAACGTGTTGCGATTTAATTATATAGACGCATGCTAGGTTTATAATCAATGTATGGTGAATTAAACACCCAAGATGGATCCTCGGGGCGAGGGTTAACAAACGTTTTCCCTTCACTGGTATCGAGCACGATCGTAATCTTGGCTCTGTTGGATTAATTCACGCCGATTATTACGTGCGTTTATTTAATTGTGGATCTGTCGTTCATCGTGGCTCGTTTGTTGTTGTTGTTGGTTTTTGTTTTTACACCACGAGAAAATCCGTGGTTAGATTAGATTTTATTATGTAAATCTTATCTGTAAAAGAAGAACGAAGACGAACGAACGAAGAACGAAACGACGGGAAAAACAGGGTTCTCGGCTGTCTTCTGGGTGGTTTCATGAATAGTAGTCTTGCGGTCGCTAGGGCGATCGCGGTGGCTGCGGGGCGATGGGCGCGCGCTCGCTCATGAGATCCCCGGCGCTTAGCGAGCGAACTTCGCGGTCGCGAGGATTACCCGCGAGGCAGCGGCGCGCGACTAAAGCGGGCGACGGGCACGCTGTTGGCGAGAAACCCGGGCCAGCGGCGCATCATGGTCGCGAGGTATGGCCACCGGGCGACGATGTCTCTGCAGACGTTCGGCGCTGGGCGTGGCAGCGACGCTGCGTGCTCGGCGGGTCGCGATCGCATTAGCGACCAGCGAGGCAGCCCGCGAGAAAGACGCTGGCGGGCGCATGAGGCCGGGCGCGCTGACTGGGCTTTGCCCTAGCTGCCCAAAGACTCTTTGGTGACCTCGCCCGCACCGGTTTTTCCAGACTTCCGGTCCGTGCCCGTGCACGCGAGGTCTGTCAAGTTTATTTCTTTACTTTGTAAATCTATGTAATAGATTAGATTTAAATGTCTGTGTTTCACGATTGGGCGCGATGAACGATTTATTTTATCGCTCATATGCATGTCGTGGATGTTTAAATTATGCAATGGCATGTTATGTATGTTTATATTACGCCGACAAACCTTTAAGTGTTTTACGTAATTGGATGCGCATAGTAAGCATGCTAGGTTTATCGCGTTTATCAAGCATATTTTAGAATTCTGCGAGCATGTTTTACATGTTGAGTTCTATAGAAAAGCATGCTAGGATTACGTGATCTGCATGGACAAACCTTTTGAATAAAAAGACTAAGCAAGCAACCCGACAAATTAATTTTTCAAATTAAAATGTCAAGACCTCCACTTTTTGATCTCTAAACAAAGTGAGACGCACTGTGAGTAAACGTCCACACGCGTGGCTTGCTTGCACTGTTTATCATAAGTTTGTTAGATGAGATTTCTAAATAAAACATTTTAAATCTATTGAGAAGTGGGAGTTTCATGTGTAAACGTCCACACGCGTGGCTTGCATGTGCGATTTTCATAAGTTCTCTAGAGATAGATATAAAATGAGATAACAAAAGAATTTGAATTGGAAGCGGTATGGTCCGGTGAGTATACCAATTCTAAGAATTCATCTTCTTTGTTAAAATTGTGGTCATTGCTAGACATCACCTCAAGTACAACTTCCCGCCAAGTCCCTTCTTGTGATAGTGATGTGGTCAGTAATGTCCAATCATTAATTTCATTTGTCATAAGGATAAGTTGACATGGATTGAAATTAAACGACTAAAAGGTATATTTTAGTCCAGTCGGGGGTTCATGTAAACGCCCACACGCGTGGCTTGTATGTGGAATTCCTTGGCGATTGGAGGTTTCAATTAATATTGTTTTATCAAAAGGTTACAATATTATTGTTACGAATTATATGCGATCGTATGCTTATGTGTTTTACATTATCGCTTCAGATATGTCTCTTACGCCGATTATCAATATGCTCGCACAAAACCGTTATCCGTCCAATTTTATCGAGTGGAAACGAAACATGGAATATGTTCTTATCGCCGAAGAACACATGTTTGTTCTCACTACTCCTAAACCCGATGCCCTTATCGACGATCGACTAATGAGCAAGCGAGAGTCAAGGACTTTGAATAAGTCAAACAATATGGCTAAATGCTATATGATGACTACGATGTCCAAAGGCTTGCATACAGCAAAGATCACGATGGTAGACGCGATCGATATTTGGTCAAGTCTCGAGAGTAAGTTTGGGCGATCGGATCGACACGATCGCTTCCACACAATGAGAGAAATCTTGGCGTGTAAGATGGAAGAAGGAAGTTCGGTCCATGAACATGTCTCCCATACGACTCATCTCATGGATAGTCTTGATCGGTTGGGAGGAGGTATTGACGGGCGGCCAAGGTCGATATCATCCTCAATACACCGCCCAAGTCTTTTGAGAACTTTTCGTGAATGCGATCATGAGCAAGACCGAGTTTACACTTAGTCGGTTGTTTAATGATCTCGTTCTTTGCGGAAGGAGTTATGGGAAAAGGAGCACATGCTCTTGCTAGCACATCTAAGGGCCCAAAATTTTCATCGCAAAATGGAAATAGAAAAGGGGTGCCAAAGGTGGTAAAGGCGAGGGAAATAGTGGGAGTAATGGGAGCAAGAACATGGTTGCCACCGAGGCTTGAAGAAGCCAAGGAGAAGGCAAGTGCTTCAATCATGGTAAGACTGGGCATTGGAAGGCCAAGTGCCCTATGCTCAAGGCTCGAGTTCGCCGTTTGCTTTAGTAACGGAAACATGTTTAGCGACTTGTTCTACCCATTCTTGGGTAGTAGATACGGGCAAGATCGATCATGTTTGTTACACCTGCGCGGGTTCCCGGACAAGGGAGTCTGTTTGATGGCGAGATAACGATCTCCATGGGCAACGCGCGAAAGTCAAGGCGTTGCGAGTTGGAGATGTTTCTTTATGTTTTGGGACAACAGTTTTAGTTTTGAAAGACGCTTTATATGTGCCGATTTTCTGTGAAACCTTGTTTCGCTTCAAATTATTTACTCATGGATATTCATTATTTTGATAGTGGTGTTTCTATCATAAGAAATGACGGTTATCTGTGTTGGCACTTTATATAATTCGCTTTATACTATTTCGCAAAACATAATACATATAACTATGTCAGATCTTCATCAAACCCCAAAAGAGAAAGTTTTCTTCATGAAGATGACTCTACTTTTCTCTCGGCATCTTAGATTAGGTCACATCAATCTAAATAGATCCAAAGACTGGCTAAGAATGGGCGTTGGGTGATCTCACTGTTACTCCGCTCGATCTGCGAATCCTCATATAAGGTAAGATGTCGACTGCACCCTTCAAAGCGAAGGGTTATAGAGCCAAAGAAATGTTGAGTTAGTCCATTCGACCGTGGACCCATGTCCACACAAGCTCGTGGAGGGTACGAGTATTTTGTCACTTTCATCGACGACACTCAAGGTACGGATACATATACCGCTTCACCGCAAGTCCAATGCTTTGACAAATTCAAAGAGTTTAAGGCGGAAGTGGAGACGAAGCTAGGTAAGAGTATCAAGTCATCATGTCTGATCGCGGTGGCGAATACCTCAAGAACGAGTTTATGGACTACCTAGTGAAATGTGGGATTACATCCGGCGATTTCACCGGCACACCACAAAGAAATGGTGTGTCGAGGCGAAGAAACACGACTCTTTTGAAATGGTTAGATCTATGATGAGTTATGCTACATCGCCTATTTAGCTCGGGATATGCCTTAGAGACGCGCATACTTGCTAAATCTAGTACCGCCCAAGTCAATCGAAAGACCCTTTCGAGTTGTGGTTTGGGCGAAGCCCGCTTTAAGCCACATAAGGATATGGGGCGATCCGGCACATGTCTTTGAACAAGAAGGTCGACAAGTTGGAGGCTAGATCCGACGCAAGAGTCGCTTATCGGCTATCCTAGAGGAACGAAGGTGGTTTATTCTATAGTCCCAAGGATCGAGAAGGTCATTATTAGCACTAATGCTCGATTCTTAGAAGAGGACTACATGAAAAATCATAAGTCCAAAGTTGAAATCATTCTTCAAGAATTGAAGATGATCGTATTCCACCACCGATTAGGCGAAAGGCGAGATGTCGAGTCTAGTGGGAGGATCGACATCGATACTTCAAGAAATTGAGTGGGTCGAGTTCCACCGAGATACCGACTGCATGGTGGTACCTACACAAAGTTGTGCAAGTTAGAGAACCACAAGTATCTGCACCCACCGCTGCCATTGTGCCTCAGAGAACCTCGTCAGTAGTGGGAGGGTTGTTCGTCAACCCGAGCGATTTATGTTCGTGGGTGAATCTTGGATTTGGTCCCAGCATTTAACATGCGATAATCGACCCATGGACATACAAGGAGGCGATACAAGATATTGATGCAAGATCATGGCACACCGCTATGGACTTAGAAATGGAGTCCATAACGGCTATGGATGTATATGAAAGACACCTCTACCGATGGCAAGGAAGCCATAGGTAGTAAGTGGATATCAAGAGGAAGAGAGATTCGATGGAGAGGTTTCGCTTTTAAAGCCGGGCTTGTGGCGAAAGGGTACAATCCGATTGAGGCATCGATTTCGACGAGACCTTTTCACCAGTAGCAATGCTCAAGTCCATCGAAATTCTTCTAGCCATAGCAGCCCACTGAACCTAGAGGTTTGGCAAATGGATGTTAAAACCATTTTTCTAAACGGTTACCTTGAGGAAGGTAGAGACATCTATATGCAAAGAACCTCGAAGGTTATGTGGTAAAGGGTGAAGAGCATCTAGTATGGAAGCTTAAGAAGTCCATTTATGGACTTAAGCGCCTCCGATCATGGAACTTACGCTTTGACGAGGTGGTAAAGTCCTATGGATTTACCCAGTTGCCTAGCGAGAGTTGTGTGTATCGGTTAGATGTCAACGGTGATGTGGTATTTCTTGACTTTATGTAGATGATATCCTTCTAGTTGGCAACAACGTGAAGTCATTATCGACGTAAAGAGTTGGCTATCCGATCGGTTTCAAATGAAAGACTTAGGAGATGCAGCGTACATTCTTGGGATCAAGGTTTACCGAGATCGCAAGAAGAAAATGTTGAGCTTATCTCAGCGCCTTACATTGATATCGTGATTACTGCTTTAGTATGCACCGCCAAGAAAGGATTGCTACCTTCGCATATGGCGTTCCTTTGATCTAAACGCAGTCACCTATGACCGCAAAGGAGATAGAGGAAATGAGACAAGTTCCTTACGCCCGCCGTAGGAAGTCTCATGTACGCAATGCTATGCACGAGGCCCGATATCCGCTATGCGGTAGGCATAGTAGCTAGATATCGCCTAACCTCGACAAGCTCATTGAATTTGCAAGAAGCATATACTCAAGTACCGAAAGGACTCGAGATTATAGGCTGGTTTACCATGCGATAGTCTAATGCCTTTGGGTTATACTGCACTGGATTTCCAAGCCGACCGTGATGAGAAAAAGTCAACCTCGGCTATGTGTTTACCTTGGGAGGTGGAGCCGTATCTGGCGGAGTGCAAAGCAATGATGCATTGCGGACTCTACCATGGAAGCCGAATATGTAGCCGCTCCTGAGGCTTCTAAGGAGGTCAGATGGTTCAAGAACCACCATGGATCTAGATGTGGTACCGGTTTGCCCAAGAGTATCATAGTTTATCGTGATAACTCGTGCGATGGCAAACTCGGCGGAACCACGGACCCACAAGGCGACCAAACACATAGAGAGAAAGTACCATGTCATACGAAATCGTTAGACGAGGTGACGTGCCGATTGAAAAGATTGATACGACGTAAAATCTAGCGTATCCATTCACGAAGAGCCCGCCGCAAAAGTCTACGATGGACACGTTAGAGGACTCGGATTGCGCTGATGGCACCCACTTAGAAAGGAAACTTTGTATAAGTGGGAGAAGCAAAGTGATGGTTATTTGTAATAGCTAGTAGAAAGACACATTGTATACTAAAAGTTTGCTTTAGTATAAGTGGGAGATTGTCGATTTGTATAACGAAAGCGCTTTGGTTGAGCTTGTATACAATGTTTCTCGTTACCACTATTACAATCTCCTATCTCGAAATGAATACTTGATTGCTTATATCCGTGTCCCTTATCTCATATATGTTAGATCATACAATGTGTAGAAGATCACGTAAGTCGTATGATTGGTCGTTTAATGAGATATAAAAAGTTTCACAAACGAGACGACTTAAGGACGAGTTGTCGGTTTAGGCAGCAGATAGATAAGAAGTGACTGACTTAGTTGCTTGTCTATGCTGGCACGCCTCGACGTATTGAAGGATCACAAAGAGATGAGTTCTTCTTTCTCGACCGTCGTGAAGAACCAAGATCTCGGTGACTTACGGCGATCTAAACCTCGATAAGGTATTAGGTGAGTATGAGTTGTCAGTCCATCACTTTGACTTGTTATGGGTGAGGGTTAGATGTTCTAACCCAAGATTCTCCGATTGGGTGGTGGCGTGTCAGATGTCACGCTAGTTATCTCAGACGAGTCACCGTATCCGTTAAGGACGATGACGCCCCTTAAGGAGCTCAAAAGGTTTATTGTACTAAACCCCGCAGTTGAGTTAGCTCAAGTACAATAATAAGGTTGAGTGGTACTACTTAAGGAAATAAAGTTATTAATCGCTTTAAGCAATGATTGCTATAAATGATTAACGGACGCTCGATATCTTAAATACGGGATCAGAATGTCTAAGTGCAAGCCCGACTCAACTTCGGTAATAAAGGGTAAGTCAACATTCTTTCTCTAGTGGCATGATCGAATGTTTATAAATTAATTTATGTTCGGGTGAACATAAGATAATTAATTTATTTGAGGCCCATCTTATTCCTCAGATTTGATCCTGGCCGGGCCCATCCAGTTCCGTAGCCAAGGAAAATCGCGCCTCATGCTCTCAATTGGCAAGATTTTATTCTCTTTATCCACAAGGATATAATTATATTTATGGTATATGCATAGATCCTTTCCATATAAGATTATGGTAATAATCTTGAGTATGGAAATAATCCTAAGAGTATGGAAATAATCCTAAGAGTATGGTAATATTCCATATAGGATTATGGTAATATTCCATATAGATTATGGTAATATTCCATATAGGATTAAGGTAGTGCATTATAAATATAAGGTATGAGATAATGTCTAGGTTAATGCTCACATATCAAGAGAGAATTTTCGGTCATCTCATTGGTGAGAGAGAAATATTTTCGTGAGTTTTGTGAGAGCAAAGGGTGATTTTCGGTGCATTCTCCATAGCTCGTCCTCACCGACGCTGGAGATTGGGCAACCGGATACGATCCGTAAGGTCAAAGCACGAGTCCGATCCGCTCGATCCGCTCATCTCGCTCCATCGACCTCTTCGCATCCAAAGGTAAACACGCAAACCCCAACGTGTTGCGATTTAATTATATAGATGCATGCTAGGTTTATAATCAATGTATGGTGAATTAAACACCCAAGATGGATCCTCGGGCGAGGGTTAACAAACGCTTTCCTTCACATGGCAAGTTCCACTAATGACGCCAAGGTTGTAATCAAGTTCTTGCAAAGAACATATTCACACGATTCGCACTCCTCGCGCGATCATTAGTGATGAAGGCACATTTTGTCAACAAGGCCGTGAGTGCTGTCCTAGCTAAGTATAACATTCGCCACAAGATTGCTACAGCATATCATCCGCAAACGAATGGTCAAGCGAAACTCTCCAATAGATAAATAAAAGGTATAATGGAGAAAGTGGTGAACCGGACGAAAGATTGGTCCATGCGATTGACGATGCAGTGGGGCCTACGTAATGCCTTTCAAAACACCTTTAGGGATGTCACCTTACCGGTTGGTCTATGGGAAAGCTTGTCATCTTCCCTTGGAACTTGAGCATCGAACCTACTGGGCAATAAAAAAACTGAATTTTGATCATAAGGCTGCTGGAGAGGCTCGGTTGTTACAATTAAGTGAAATAGATGAATTCCGGTGGTTTGCTTATGAAAATGCAAAATTGTACAAGGAGAAAACGAAGAGATGTCATGATAACAACATTTTGCGCCGAGAATTCTTGCCGGGTCAGCAGGTGTTATTATTCAATTCGAGACTGAGGTTATTCCCTGGTAAGCTGAAATCGCGATGGTCGGGTCTTTTCACAATTCTTCGTGTAGCGCCCCATGGTGCTATAACATTACAAGAAGGGACGTCGGGCCGTGAATTTATAGTTAATGGGCAGCGTGTCAAGCATTATTGTGGTGGCGAGGTCGTTCGCGAGAAGACCTCAACATCCTTGAAGAACGCCTGACCATGGGTATCATGGGTTGCCATGGCGATCAGGCGCTTGGCAGCCCAAGTTTTTCGTTTGTACATAGTTGTTTTTTTCTCTTTTGTCTTTTTATTTTTGGCGTGGTTAATAATTGCCATAACATTGTTTTAAGAAGGATGAGGGTTATATTAGTAAACTGATGTGTTTATGTTTGGCTACAGGTGTGGTGCAGGTGTACTTTTGGGGTAGAAATTCAAAAGGGCGGGAGAAATTTGGTTGACTTCTTGTTTAATGAGCCGTGCCCGCTTCTTCTTCTTCTTCCACCACCCCGGGACCTTCCCATTTCCTATTTTGTCTGCGATTTTGCCCCACTATCCATGTCCTCCATCCAACCTCTTGCACTCTTGTTCTAACCCTAGCCAAATTAGCTTGCCTCCTCCGTCTCCGCATTCACTATTTCCACGAAATTTTGCTACAATGCCGAACCAAAAGAGGCCCCGAAGATACCTCAACCTGAAGGACGACTCTGGAGCCGATAGTTGCCCGGCGGTGGACTCGCACACCCATTCCGTGATTGGCACAGAGCCGCCGTTGAAAGCTCCGCATGCCTCTTCGCCGGTTGCTACACCCACCTCGTCTAAAAGGAAGGCCAGCCGGCGTGACAAAGGAAAAGCCAAAGTGAGGGAGGAAGCTGAGCCCGAGGCTACCCCGGTTAAGAAGGCGAGGGTGGACAAACCCTCGACAACAAAGGCACATCGGTCGATTGACAGCATACCTAAATTCCGGGCTCATGGTGGCTTTGAAAGGTTTAAGCGTCTGAAATCAAGGCAGTTATGGATGGAAAAAGGCCTCCTGCAAACTAAAGAAACTCCGTGTTTGTAGTAGAATTGATATCGGCCCAATGATGGGAAAATTTTACTACGATTCCCCACCACCCATTACGGCTTTGGTCAAGGAATTTTACGCGAATATCACACCTTTGACGGATAAAGAGGTTTATCGCCATGGTTCGGTAAACTAGTGGTCCCGCTCCTAAGCTATTAATAATTTTACAACCTTGATAATGATGTGGATGACGTTTTTCGGCTATGAAGGCCACCTCCGTTGATGACACAGACGAGGCGTTGAGGTCGACGACAGTGGAGGAGCACGGTGTGGACTATTTCCCCACAAGGGTGCCGCCCATCAAAGCTGCGGCTTATGATCGAAGCTCATGTGGCTTCATTTCATCAAAAGTCGATTCTACCTACCACCCATGATACTAAGGTCTCTCAAGAGCGCATCTTTGTTGCTCCTTTGCATTTTCACCGGAGGTCGGTCAATGTGGCGCCCAAATCGCGCGCGGTGGATGAATGCCGCAAGAGAAACAAGGAAGGTTGTTCTCTCCTCATCGATAACCCACTCAGATACATGTGCCGGGTCCCTTTGAGGATAATGAAGACCGCCTAACCGAAAAAGCTTTTATTGATATCAAGACTTTGACACATCGTCATGGTCTGTCTGAAGATCCGTCCTCACACGCCATTCCGGTTGGTTCATCTCCCTCATTGTCGACCCCTTCTGATCCCACGGTTCTTGAAATGCAGAAGTTCCTCTGCCTGCAAATCAAAGTCCTCATGCTTCGGTCTGCGGCATTTGAGGATGATCTCAAGCATTATTGGGTATCTTGCCAGAACGTGATCGTGTCTTTGAAAGTAGTCTCGATCGTTATCTCGCAGCGCAATGCCGCCTTCCCCGACTTTCACAACGGCCGTTCCAGCCTCGCCTTTACCAAATGGATTATGATATCGACACCGGGCGTAGATGGAGAATGAAGCGGGGCCTAACCGTGCTCAATTTTTAAAAGATGCTGGCCCTAGTCATGCTCAACCACCTGAGACTGACCCAACTGTCCCCATCGAGGCCTGTGAACCATTGGTTCCAACTGCCGATGTGCCACTCGATGGTGCTTCCCCGAGTCGGCCGCCACTAAAGTTCTTTCAGAAGGGAATGCTCCGAAAAAAAGGCCAAGTGGATGTTGATAGCGCCCATGTCACCACGCTAGAAGGAAATTTCGAAGATGACCTCGAAGCCGCCCCAGTGATTACTTCGCTCGTATCCCATGATGCCGAGTGGGTCGCTTCTCCCGCAATGAGGATGCTCTTCCCGCCATCGCCCATCTACCCCCGCTTCTCCTACTCCTTCGAGTCCTCCCGGCGTGTAGGCCGGGCGTCGACTCAATCCTTTGTTTGTTTGTTGTTTGTGTGTTTCGTGTTTTTGTTTATGCTTTGCTTGTTCTCTGTTGAAGCATTGCTGGTTTGTTTGTGTTGTTTCTTATCATGTTCCTGTTTTGTTTATGTGAGGAGCATGTTATTCTGCTTTCATTGACCGAGGTCGATGCTTGATTGGCGATGGATGGCTTAATGATGTTAGTCTCTTTTGTTTTACATCGTGATCTTGAATCCTTCTCATTGCTTGTTTGAATTGACCCTTATTTTGTGGGGCGTGCCTCTAATATTTTGGGTGTTAGCATATTAGTTCCTATAGGGATTGACCATCGTGTTGGTAACCCTTAGTAGGCTTACACTTTTGTATGAGTGCCTCTTTTCATATTTGGTTGGTACCCCCCTTGAGACAACAAGCATGAGTATGTTAATATGGATAGGGCGTAGGCTATTTTCGGATCGCTTGTGCCTTTTCTAGCCTACCCACATCATGATCTTCCTAGGGTCCCCTTGAGCTTCTGACCTTTTCTTTCGTGCGACCACTAAATACTCGCTTTATACCCCACGATATAATTTTATCTCTTCTCACCCTTCACCATGGGCATGTTTACTGTGGCTCGGCCTCATCTTAACTATTGCCTTTGCCAAAGTGTTGTCTCAAGATTGAATTAAAAAGTGCTTCATCCCCATTTTGTTATAAATTCCAACATTGGGGACAATGTTGCGCTCTAAGTTTGGGGGTGGCGAGGTAAGGTAACCTCTTGAGGTGAAGCTTTTGGTAAGCTTTTACAAAATGTGAGTTAATTGTGGGTTATTTATGCTATATATATGAAAAAAGAAGGAAACAAGGAAGAAACAAGGCGAGTTTTAAACCAAGAATGAGTAAAGGTGCACGAGTGTTTTGAGCTACATTATCCCAAACAATCCTACCGTCATCCAAGCCCAACATTATAAGCTTTTAAAGACCTACTGATCCAATATTGATGTCCACTCATGTTAGTGGAGAGGGGGTTGACTAAATTGAATTTGTGGAGATCTTTGTGTACTTGATAATCAAAATATGGTCATATTAAGGAGAGCCAAGTAATGGGAAGATTCATGTAGTTGCTAATGTGTTTTATAATTGTTGATATTTGTAGCGCGATGTCCTTGCAATATGAGGTGATTGACTAGACTTGCAACGAAGACTGAAGGACTCGTCTTCAGTGAAAAAAATTGTGACTGAAAGCAACATCCTTAGTTGATTAAGCCATCGTCTCAGCTGTCAGTGAAGCATTATGAACATCGCTTCTTTGTTTGGTTTTTTTTTGTGTTGTTGTGTGGCAGAGCATCACTCGAGAACGAGTAATGAGCTAAGTTTGGAGGTGTGATAACTCTTGTAAAAGTGTTATTATATGACCTTTTTTGATCTAAATAGCCTCGGGTGTTATGTGTTCTGTTCATATGTTTGTTGTTGTTTTATATGTTTTGTTATGTTTTCGGTAATGCGTGCGTGTCGGGATTGAGTCATGTGCTTTTAAGGGGTATTGTGTACATTTTATGCTTTATTTAATCATTCTACGGTACATGGCAGGAAAGAGGAAGAGAGCAGACGATGCTGAAGTTCTTCTGGAGTGAAGTCGAGCTCATAAGTGAAGTCGACCTCGTGAGCGAAGTGGAGCCCGTAAGAATGGACGAGCTCATAAACGGGGCGAGGAAAAGTCATAAGTGAAGCGGTGTGATTTGAAGTCTACTCAGTAGAGTTCGTACTCATGGACGAGCTCGTAACCGAAGACGAGCTCGTGCTTGTAAAATAAAGAAGTCGAGCTCGTGAGCGAAGTCGAGCTTGGGAGCCGAAGTGAATTCGTTAGCATGTAATGAAGTGGACTAGCTCGTACTATTATGCGAGCTCATAATTATGGACGCTGGGACGAGCAACGACACAAGATGCAGACGAGCTGCACTCATGGGCGAGCTCGAGAAGAATGTAGAGATTAAAAAGGAAGAACTCCATGGACTACATTGCGAGCAAGGAGGAGATTAGCGTGACCACAACCACAACCACCGGCACCGGCCACGACAAAGATAAAGGAGAAAGCGATCTGCTCACTGTCGGGGCTATGAGAAAAAGGAATAAAAATTAGAGGTTGAAGGGCTGGCAGGTGCACACCGCACACCCTTAAAACAACCGTAGTCTTTATTCAAAAACACGCTTTGGGAAGAGGACAATCATCTTTGGACGGAGGGATCAGAGGAGCTATCTCTTAGAAAGGAAGCCATCGGAAGAGGCGACGATCCAAGAATGAGCACACGATTCCGGCGACGTGTTCAATTTTCTTTTTCTCGATTCCTTTTAGCTTGTTATGGCTTTTGTTTTTCTGAATTTTGTTGAACAGCTCGCTATGAGCTAAACCTGTATGGCTTGATCTCTTGACGAACCCCATGCTCTTGGGATGAACACGTGGCTACGCTTATTTCGTTTAATAGCTATTGCTCTTTTGGGATTTATTTATCTTGCTTGTGCTTGATCACCATGGGTGAGATCTTAGCTCTATGACTGCTGGGAAGTTCTTGTAGAGTGGAAAACAAGATAGTGACGCAAGAACATGATTTAAATATTATGTGTGTGAATAGCATAGGAATATGTGTTTACCTTGCGTGGCAAATGTGAATGGATTAGTAAAGATATTCTAAGAGTAATTTCGATATAGGAATATATTGATTGGCTTATTAGAATATAATCTTAGATTTGGAAAAATACTAAGAATCAAAGAAGTTCATGCCATAGCGATGATGCGACGATAAGGCTGTAGCATTATTAGTATAGAGCATGGGAAGAATCGAGAGGTCAAGTCTGTTTCTCTTTCTTGCTATCAACTGTTTTTCTCGTCGTTGTGTTTGGTATTCTACCTCGCCTTGCCGTAGCTTTCTCTTAGCATAGGTTTCTAGTTGTGTTTTATATTAAAGAGCCACCGCTGCTTAATTTCTCTTTATTGCTTTCCTATTAAACAAAGTTGTTGTCACGTGACTTATATCGCGATCCATGTGGATTCGATCTCGGAATACTCCGTATTACTTGTTGATTACGCACTTGCGCACTTCATATTGTATTGTACCCATGGTCGCCATATAATGGAAGCAGTTTTGGTTGAGCTTGTATACAATGTTTCTCGTTACCACTATTACAATCTCCTATCGACGGTTTACTTGATTGCATATGTATGTCCCTTTATCTCATATATAAGCTAGATCGATGCGGTGTGTTGTAGATCATAGAAGTCTGTATGATTGTAAAGAAGGAACAATAAAGAAGGAACAATACGATAGAAACAAGTATGAAAGTAAACGCCAGAATTGTCGATTTTGAATAAATCAAAATTTCTCTTGAAAATTTGAACGAAATAATTTTAAATATGTTTTAAGCATATTTAGGATACTACTTACACTAAGGAAGAAAAAAACATTTTTCCTCATTTATTTGATTATTTTCAAAATCATAAGAAGGAATAATTAATTTGTGAATTATTATATGATCACTTGATTTTATGTGATGAGTTGTCATGTTTATCTTATAGTATATGATAAGATAATTATCTTGAACACCCAAGCATGAGGTGGACGTGATAAGGTTGGAAAATGACATTTTAAGATAAGATTTGCTATGATATTTTCATAAAAGATAAGATAGGGTTATGATTAATTAAGAGATAATGTTTATCTCTTAGAAATGTGTAGAATATCATAGGAAATAATATTTTAAATTTTAGTTGCATGATTTTCGAAATTTAAGTATTATTTTATGTGAAATTCGAAAATCATGATTTTTATGTGATAATTATATTAAATAATTTATCTAATTAATTACTTGATAAAAATCATGATTCTAGATCAATCTTATCTCCTAGAAATTATGAAAATTTCGAAATTAATAAAATAGGGAAGAATGGAATTTTATGAAAATTAAATCTAGAGAACCCTAGTTTTCGAATAAATTGAGAAATTGCTTAGAAAATTCCAAAATTTATTTTATGATATAATATCAATATATTTACATAATTACTCATAAAAATAATATTGGTTATACAAAAATAATAGTTTGATAATTTATCCTTAGTTTCAATTATTTGCCGATAACTTTACTAAAGTACATGTGAATGACCTTAATTAATTTTCCTATGATTTATTTTATCATCTAAGATTATTATTATATCATATAGTTATTAATTGGAGGAAAATAAAATATTTAGTATATATTTATAGAGGGTCAAATATTTGACCTTTTAGTGTGAATATGATGAAAATATCAAGCTTTAATTAATGAGGTGCCATAATTAAAAAGATAAGATAAGATTAGGTGTAAAGTAGAGATTGTTATCAAATTAAACAAGTAACCTATGGTTTTGTCTTCATATACCGAAAATATTGATTTAATATAAGGTTGGAAGATTTAATTTCCAACCTCGATAATTTACATCTTATCCTAAAGTTGAAAACTTTTACTTTTCAAATATAATATTATTACATGATAATATTATAGTATATGATATGGAAAATAATAAAATTTTATCCTAAACATAGTAGTGGGGTTAAAACTTACATATACCTTATATAAAGTGATAATTTATTTATTTTATGATAAGTATAAGATACATTAATTAAATAATTAAACGACATAATAAACTATAGGATAAAATAAAATAATTGTCTCTTATGCAAGGAAGGTGGCAAAAATATTATGAAGATAAGGTATGAGTTGTAATTTTATCTTTACACCTAGCTATGTGATAATATTAAAAGATAAGATATGATAAGATAAGATAAGATAAAATTTGTCTCAGACAACTTGCTAGGTTCGAAAATTAAGAAGATAATTAGGGTTGCAATTTTGACTTTACCTTAAGATATTTTATAAAGTAATGATTATAATCATCCCATAATTCCTATAAATAGGAGTTACCCTCCCATAGCATCATAACCAAAAAATAGAGAAGAATAGAGAGAAAATAGAGAAAATAATAAGAGGGTATTCTCCAAAGTTGTCTTCAATAATAGAGAAGAATAACGTCGTGACGCCAATCGAATCCGATAAAAGGTTAGAATTTATGTTATAAGTTTATGTTGTTCACCACATTTTCAAAATTATGTAACTTATGCTAAAATATTTAGATATTGTATTTATATGATATTATTAAGCATGTATTATAATTATATCACAAAATCAAGCATGATATATTATTTATGTGATTTTATTGGAATTTTAGGAAAATGTTTGCTTAGTTTAATTAGGGTTTTCGAAAACTATAGGTTATGTGTATTAATGTTATAAATTTATTTTATAAGATATAATTGCATAATATGATCCAAAATAATATTTTAGACATATTATGATTTTATGGGAATTTTAGGACAAGAATTGTACATAAAATAACAAAATTACATATATAGTATTAAAAGTCAAATGTTGACTTTAGTCAAAATTGTTGACTAAATGTTGACTCAAGTCAAAATCATTGACCAAAAATGTCGACCAAGGTCAAAGCGGCACAAAATTCGATAAAATGTGATCTATGTGACGAAGACGCTTAGTAACAATGTAACTTACGTTACGTAAGTACATTAAACGCATTACCTTATATACTTAAGAGATGGAATATCTCTTATATGATGAGCAATGTCATAATCGACATCATTTTTATTAGGAAACATCAAAATAAGTCCGACGTTAAATTTTATTTGATGCATATGACGTTATAGACGATGTTCGCTCTCATCGAAAAGTATAGCGATATACTAAACCTCGTTTCTCACGTTGAAAAGGGGCCTGCTCAGAGGAGAAAGAAGACGACAATTAATTACTAGTGACGTAGGAACTTTAAGTTCCCGATGTGGGCTTTCTTACCTAAACCCTTTGTGGGCTTTCTTATCAAAACCAATTACGAGCTTTCTTGAAAAATGTTTACTGTTATTACTGTACTGTTTTATTGCAAAATTTTTGAGATACGATATTGTCTGCCAGAAAATGTTTTATGTTTTGTATATGTCCATTCGGGTTGCCTGGGGCAACAGGAAAGATTACGAATTCGGATCCTAGGCTGGAGGTGTAAGGTTGAAATTCCCAGCTAGGGTTGTGTACACTTTAGCTGAATCGCCGTTGCTATCATTTCTTTGAATCATGGTTGCGATCAGTTTACGAATCACGGTTGCGATCGATTGCGTCCGGGTGAAGGAGGCTCCTCCCATGCTAATCCATATGCCGACTTGGAATATACGTGGTGATGAGAAAATGCTTGGCCAAGCAATGATTTTGAGAAAGTAATGAAAATGTATTTTAGTAAGCGCAAGGCCTTTTCAATAAAACCCTCAGGTGTCTACCGTGACGAAAGCGATACAATATTTCGTAAAGTAAAATGTTTTCGGCATGTGTCCACTAAGTGCATCTTTGTACTCACCGCATATATTTGTTTTAAATATGCAGTTGAAAGATGATGGAACAGGCGGAGTTGAATCCAATCTTTCAAGTATGAATTATTTTTGGTTCGCCTTGAGAATGCATCTTCACATGCATGTCTCACACGCTTTATTCATTGCCAAACTCTCGAGACTCATATATTTTGTTACCCGTTGCTTTGTAAAAGCTCTCGCTTTGTTAAAACCTCGGAACCATTATATATATATATAAGCTATTTTGATCCATCATGATTCTCGTTTACATTTGGAACATCTTTATTTCTTCATAAATGAAATGAGTTGAAAACCTTATTCTTTCATATTCACTTAAACCGAACCCCAAGTCACGGTCCGGTGAGGATAAGCCAAACCGGCCGTGAGAATGGTATCGAGCGTTAGTTTGCTTTGAACCAAAAATATTCTTTCTATCCAAAGTCCGGCTTGAATCACTAGACTTTTATGAAGCGATCATCACCGCTCAACGCTCCCTGCTCATCACGCCAACCAAAGAAGGAAAAGAGAGTTCGATAAAAGGTATGGATTTAAAAGTATTGAGAAATTATGTTTTGAGAAAGTATGAGTGAAAAATGTTTTAAGTGGAGCATGCCGTTGAAAGGGAAAGTAAATAGCTTTGAATTGTGATAATTCATTGATGATAAGGCAAACAAGTGGTTTGTCCGAAGAAGTATAAGTTCATACCCGTTGGTATGTGATCATGTTGTTATGATGAATTTGAAAGGAGTAAAGCTTATACAGGGGGTATATGAGATTGATGAAAGGACATATATAGAGTTATATGTCGTGAGATGAATGAAAAGTTTGTTTATGAAACAAAGTTGAATTGTGAAATTGTTTTGATTTTCAAAAAGAACGTAGATGAGCTCTAAGTTTCACAAAGAACTTAGATTGAACGAGATTATACGAATTTCTCTTCTATTTATGGCGTAGTGCTTGATGAACCACGAGAACTTGAGAACTTAGAAACGCTTTTAAGTACGATCTGACGAACGAGAATTTAAAGTGCCACGTGGAGGAATGAAAGCTTCGATAAACGAATGTCACTTGTGACATGGGAATAGTATCTTCATTTGAAGTTCTACGCGACAGAATTTTGAATCAAATATTGCTTACACGAATAAATCTAGAAGCAATATACGAATTGGGGTATAGAATGTTAAGGGAGGAATAAAATAAGTGTCTATGAGATATTTATTGAAGTTATGTACTAAGTATTGTTTATAAGTAGCGATTGTTTTATTAAGAAATAAGAATGGTGCGGATTGAAACGACAAATACGGAAATGGAAGTTTAAAGTTGAAAGTAGTTGAAAAGTTATTTTAGGTTGTGAAAAGGAAAGGGATATGAGAAGGAGTTGACAATGATATGTCAAGAGTGAAATGTTTGAATTCATGGAATTCAATGAAATTTATTATTATGAACGAGTTATATTTAAACTTTAGCAATTTCAAGTTGTTTATGTCAATAAGTAGGTTATCCCAAAAAGAACGTAGACTGTTTAAAACGCATGATCCCTTTTGTGAAAGAACATAGAAAGATGAACCATAAGAATTTTATTATGAAAAAGGGAGGATAGGAATTAGAACAAAAGCAAGGATGGAAATAAGAATAATACAAGTTGAAATGGAAATGATGACGGCAAGAGTTGAATGATGATTTCAAAATGATGAATGTCATTATGCGATAGTAACATGAGTATAGTCTTTCCCCTTTAGATGTTCACACACAACAGAACTCTGAGTTGACTATTAGAACTTAATAGAGATGTGATCGAATTATTAGTTGATTCTCGCAGAATAATACCCATAGTAAGAAGATTTCGGTACGGTAGAATGTAAACTGATTAAGTTAAGAGCTGTAGTTAGTAATGTGGATTTAAGTTTTGATACATATCATATTTTGAGAAACCTTACTATTTATGATAACCCAGTACAAGGTACACGATGTTTCAAATTTTATTCATTACCCAAGTTCTGTCATTGAGTTTAACTCTATGACCTAGTTTCAATTGAGATATCACTTGATTTTCTCACTTTTTCTGCAAGAAGTTTACAACCAGAAGTTTATAAAAATGTCCTTTTAAAACCAAGCCTTCAGGTGACTGAGAAGTAATTGTGATGGGTCTGATCAGCCCATATGACCAAAGAGCTCTCAGTAGTCGTCATTCTGGTCTTCTGACCCTATATCCTAATTATTCTTTTCAAAGAACATATTGATTCAAATTTCAAAAAGTTGTCTTCTTGAATTGTGAACCCTTACCCACTTATAAGTAGTCATGATACGTTTTTCCCCAAACCTTGAAACTAAGAAATATGAAATAGATTGACTTATCTTGGCACCTAAGTTCTCAGAATTAGTAGAGTGATATGTTTCATCAGTTAGAGAGAGATACATCAAGTCATGATGAATAAAAAGTTCTCGGTGACTTAAATAAGCACGAGGCAATTTCAAGACTACGATATTATGAGATTATACGCAAGTGTTTTAAGAACATAGCACGAAACGAGATGAAGGGATATGAATCTTCTTCACCAAGAGCAGAAGATACGACGCTAGCATATGTTCGCAAACTTAGATTTGAACATAGAACTCACCGTCTATAAGAATCGATAGTTGAGTAAATACGAATGAAAGTTAAGGATCATACGATGATTAGAAAAGGGTACAAGGTACCAACGTTAGAGTTGAGATTTCAATATGAAGAAGGAATCGAGAACGTTATGAGGATACGCAAATTTTGAGGACGGAATTTCTTTAAGGGGGGTAGAATGTAATACCCCGAATTTCTGGGCTTAAAAATTTCGAAATTAAAGAAGGAACAGTACGATAGAAACAAGTATGAAAGTAAATGTCGGTAATTGTCGATTTTGAATAAATCGAAATTTCTCTTGAAAATTTTAACGAAATAATTTTTAAATATGTTTTTAAGCATATTTAGGATACTACTTACACTAAGGAAGAAAAAGAAACATTTTTCCTTATTTAATTGATTATTTTCGAAAATCATAAGAAGGAATAATTAATTTGTGAATTATTATATGATCACTTGATTTTATGTGATGAGTTGTCATGTTTATGTAATACCCCATCTTTTCTAAGCTTCTGTTTTGCATGGCACGTTTTTCGAGAAAAGGTTAAAAAGTTGACTTTTTGTTTCGGTGATGCGACCATCACGACACCTCAGGCGTTGTGAAGAGTGTCTTATGACGAATTCATAGACACTAAGTATGCAGGTTTTCGACCACCCATGAAGGTTTGGCACTCCGGGGAAGTTAATGAAAAATCGAACTTTTCATTGGTCTTTTAAAAGCATATCTTGTTTATAGTCGTTGTGTCCGGTGTTTTATTTCGTGTCCATGGGTACCAAGTTTGCAAAATTTGGAGTCCGTTTGCAAAAGTTGCGTCGCTTTTGCGTTTTAGAAAAAGACCCTTCTTTTCCTATAAATGGGAGGCTAGGGCCTTCATTTTCAACGCTCATTTCCTTCGCCTCTCTGTGTTCACGGAAGAGCCGAGCAGCTCGTGTGCGCTGCGGAAGCGCTGGAGGAGTGGGGATCGAGCGGGGAGGCTCAGCGGCGGCGCCATTGCGCTGCTGCCGAGCCACCACCGCCGATCAACCTCTCCCGAGAGCCCGCTTTTTGTTTTGTCCTTTTCTTATTTTGATTCCGCCTTTTAGTTGATCGTATAGCATAGAACTCGGGATTCTAAAGGGACGGGACGGGAAAACGGCCGGAGGCCGGCCAATTTGGCCGCCGACCTCCACCGAATCGCCGTCGATTCGCCGCCCCTGTGGCCGCCGATTTGGTGGCCACCGAGCCACCTTTTGGCTACGGGTCCTTTAGGTTTTGAGTTCCGGCCATGCATTCTACTAAAGTACCGATTCTGTTTTTACATTTTCGCTTCAATGTGGGATGTTTTCCATTGCTTGAGTTTTCTAAAGGAAGTACATGCCCGGGTTATCCATTTTCAACATAGTTTGTCATTCCATGTTAGATAGTTATGCATATTGCTTATGTTTTCATTTTCATGCATCGATTTTGGATGGTTTATCCTAGATCCGAGGATAGGCATCGATTTTTGAAGCTTCTTCACGCTAAGATTTGAGTCGACTTGCATGCATGCATATTTTGAAAGTACCCTATTATAGGACTTGATGCCCTGAATATATTTCCCTTCAGCATCGAGTTGATTTGTGATCGAGCTAAAAACACACTCAAATTACTCGCAATCGTACGAGGTAATCGTAGCGTCATAAGTTAACACGAGTCGTCTCTCAAGGAAAACTTAACAGGGCCATTGTTCATGTTGCACACAGAAAGCGATTAAATCCTAAACATTCTAACATCAACGAGGGTTGAACAACAAGAATTGAAATACGAGAAATAAACAGCGATCCTAAGCTAGGGGTTATCAATCCCGAGCTATACTAATAAAGCGATAAATCTAAACCAGGGGTTGTCAATCCCTAGTTGAGCTACGAAAGCGATAAATCAAAAGCGATAAACAAAAGCATATGCAATTCTATTATTCAAAGGGTTTGTCAATCCCTAATCCAAATCTAATTGCAAATAAACGAAAGCAGGAAATCATCCAACAAGAACTTGAAATAAACGAGAGCAAGAAAATCATTACGCAATATAAATCAACGGAACATGGAAATCCAATCCACTGTCACTATGAATTGAATCCAATAAAACAGAGAAATCCGAAAGCATAAACAATGAACTATGAAGTTGATTCCACAAGAACTGATAAATCCCAAGAATATAACTTGATTACAAGAAATCATTCAATAAACTGAAAGCAAGAATTAAACTAAGATTTATCTGTTTGCGTCGATTTGTTGAAGAAATCCGGAAGAATCCATGGTGAACAGTGGCTCAGCGCCGCGGCGTGAAGAGAAAAACTGAGAACAGCCGTTTTCTGACCTAAAACGCTCATATATATATTAACTGAAGGTGAGCGCCGGTTGCAAGTGAGCGCCGGATCAAAATACATTCTGCCTTGAATATGAACGCCGGCTGTGGATGAACGCCGGCTGAGGAAGAATTCTTTCTTCACAAATGAGCGCTGGCTCAAATTGAGCGCGAGGGAATACCGAACGCGCTTGGAATGCGCTACCGTTGAAGATGAGTTTGGACCCAAACCAGTCTGGCCGGAACCGTGCACCGGTTGGGCTTGGAGCGTGCTCCCGAGGTGAGCGAGGCGGGCGAGATGACGGCGCGCATGCGGCGTGTCTTGGAAGCAGCGCTGGTTAGGCGAGCGCGTGCGGTGTGGCGAGCGGGCACCGCGTGGGGCGCGGCACTGGCGCGGTAACGCTGGAGAAAGTAGAAGGGCGCTGGGTAGGCGAGTTGCGGCGGGCGCTGGAGTGGCGCTAGGCGCTAGATAAAGCCCAGCGCGGTTGGTGCAGCGAAGCGCCGGCTGGGCGGAGTGGCGGCGTGGCGTCTTGTTGACGATCTGCGCGGCGGAAGGCGACGTGGAGCAGCGTTTGTGCGGCGCGGAGGTGAGTATGCGTGACTTTGGTCGTTCGACCCGTTCTCCTTCGTCTGAACTCCGATTTATGCACGGTTTTCGCCTATGAACTCCTGTCGAGATGCTCTTCAATTATATCTGATCCTTGGTAGATCCAATTCACCCTAATTTATGCCATTTTTCTACAAAACATCGAAACAAACGAAATGAGTCCGAATCAATAAATATAAATCAAACCAACGGCATAAATAGGACAAACCACTAAAATTGACAAGTAAAACAGTACCAAGAATCATAACAAAATCATACTAAACAACTCCCCCACACTTATCCATTTGCTTATCCTCAAGCAAAGTCTATACTAATAAGAGTCGAAAGATAACTCATGCAACTTTACTCTTATTCTAATCAATCAAACCTTATCAGATTTCCCCACACTTGGTGTTTACGAATTCAAAGATAATGTGAAATAAATCAAGAACGACAATTGATTTCCAATAAATAAAAGGTAATCTTCTGCTCAGACCCAACTCTCCGTTAGGGGTGAACTAACTAATGTGGTCACCTTTAGCAACAAGTTTCTTTTATAAAGCACAAAGAAAGTTTTAACAGATTTTGGAATAATATTCGAAAGGTGCACTCTCGATGAACTCGAGTCTCCTAACGTGGTTTCCCATGTCCATTTTTCAAATTACGAGAAAGAGGGACATAATCCCATCCTCCATTTCAACAATCTTACAAGATACTGGAGCTTTCATTCTTCTCATTTTCTTCTTCTTTTTCACATTTTTTTTTTTATATAAAATGAAACAAGTATATAGGCAACCACAATGTTAACACTACCCCTAACATTAGCCGGACAAATCACATCAATTTCTCCCTCTTCATTTTCTATCAATCACAGTCTCGTCAATTCACATTATACTCAAATCATATATCACCAAAAGTTTCGGAAATTCAAAATCAGTTTGACCAATACCACAGAGTTCAGTTACACAAATCAAGATCCTAACTTACTCGCATAGACAAAGCTTACGTCCAAACAATCAAAATAAACACAAGGGCACGTCTTAAGCATACGAAAATATATATTACACGCACACAAAACTGAGTAAACATCCCCCACACTTAAATCGAGCACTGTCCCCAGTGCTCAAAACATTAAAAGCTCAAAATGACCATAGAGGATGATACTTCCCTGATAATCGATGAATGTGCGCTGTAGAGCTGGAGCATCACAGCTTCATCTCACTGTTGACAACTTCCCAATCTGAGCAAAACAAACTCAACGACACAAACAGATCAAAGAACAACGAAAACCAAACGAAAAAGAAAGAAAAGAAAACAAAGCCAAAATGTGGGTTGCCTCCCATGGAGCGCTTGTTTAACGTCATTAGCTCGACGTGTTTATTAGAGCAACGGTGGTGGTCAATGTGGCGGTCCGCCATAATCATGATGCCATGAGCTCCATCGGTGCCCCAGAGGACTATACCAAGTGTTGCTCCAGATAGGGCATATACACCCTTTATCGCCAGCCTTTAAAAGCTCCTTTCACCACCTCTATAAGCACCAAGGTCAACTCCGTTTCTCCAAAATTAGAAGCTCGGCTGAAAAGATCACCAGCATCCCTTGCTCATCCTCCACGAACACATACTTCGTCGGTGGTTCCTTCAATACCATTGTGGAGTGCGGACATGCTAACAAATTCCCTTTCTCAATCACGTTCATCAACCGAAACCGCATGAACTACCTCACCGTGTTCTCGGGTCGGCTCATACTTGCCGGAGTCTAACTCGCAGACAACCACCTCTTCTTCCTTTTCTTGTAGTGGCGCATTATCTTGGATGGCTCTTCCACAATACGATCATTTGCTCGATCACCTTGAAGGGCATTGCACGAGCCTCACGGGGTGGCTCGGAAGTTCTCTCACTCGCAAGTTGTCGTTGATACTCAACCAACTTCACGACAATCAGTCCCACACGTGCCTCTAAACGCCAAGAGTTGCGTCTCTATCATCCAATGGCGAACTCGATGGTGGGTGGTCGCTGAGCCTCATAAAGTGAGCTTGGAGGCTCCCCTATTGCATCTTGTTGCACAACTCGTCCGACTTCTCGGTCATCATTTCTAATTTAGCTTGCAAGCGTCGATTTTGGTGTCGTCGGATCCAACCGCTGGTGGCGAGTCTCGAATCAATTCGGTCTCCATATTATCCAATGAGATACCTCGAGGTGGTGGTGGAGAATAATACTCCTGTTGCGGGTGGTACCACCGTTCTTTGTGGAGGTTGTGGTCATTGTGGATCATAATATCCATAGTCGGGTTGTGGTCCCAACATCTCGAATCGGGATGTGGTTTCCACCATTCTTAATCGGACTGAGGAGGCTGTTGCTGCTGTGGATCCCACCATCCCAAATCGGGTTGTGGATCCCAAATATTCCGGGTAAGGTTGGTTATTCCACCCCGAACTACATTGTTGCTTGTAAGGCTCAAATTCCTGTAGGGGTTGGAATCCATGTGCGTCATAGACCCCGGCGTTGCCGTCAAAAGCATACATCTTCCATCAAACGGTGGCAACCTAGCATTCACAACACTCACACAAAATGGATCACGCGCAACTGGAGTATAACAAAATAAAAACGAAAAGAAAAACAGAAAATAAACAACACAAACAATATGCCTAAAGTTTTCCCCGGCAACGGCGCCAAAATTGATCGAGCTAAAAACACACTCAAATTACTCACAATCGTACGAGGTAATCGTAGCGTCATAAGTTAACACGAGTCGTCTCTCAAGGAAAACTTAATAGGGCCATTGTTCATGTTGCGCACAGAAAGCGATTAAATCCTAAACATTCTAACATCAACGAGGGTTGGACAGCAAGAATTGAAATACGAGAAATAAACAAATGATCCTAAGCTAGGGTTGTCAATGCCGAGCTATACTAATAAAGCGATAAATCTAAACCGGGGGTTGTCAATCCTAGTTGAGCTATGAAAGCGATAAATCAAAAGCGATAAACAAAGCATATGCATTCTATTATTCATGTGGTTTGTCGATCCCTAATCTAAATCTAATTGCAAATAAACGAAAGCGAAATCATCCAACAAGAACTTGAAATAAACGAGAGCAAGAAAATCATTATGCAATATAAATCAGCGGAACATGGAAATCCAATCCATCATCACTATGAATTGAATCCATAAAATGAGAAATCGAAAGCATAAACAATGAACTATGAAGTTGATTCCACAAGAACCGATAAATCCCAAGAATCTAACGATTACAAGAAATCATTCAATAAACTGAAAGCAAGAATTAAACTAAGATTTATCTGTTTGCATCGATTGGTTGAAGAAATCCGGAAGAATCCATGGTGAATAGTGGCTCGGTATACGCGTGAAGATAAAATCGAGAACGACCGTTTCGACCTAAAACGCTCATATATATATTAACTGAAGGTGAGCGCCGGTTGCAAGTGAGCACCGGATCAAAATACATTCTGCCTTGAATATGAACGCCGGCTGTGGATGAACGCCGACTGAGGAAGAATTCTTTCTTCACAAATGAGCGCTGGCTCAAATTGAGCACGCTAGGAATTGCCGAACGTGGCGCTTGGAATGCCCGGTTGAAGACGAGTTGGACCCAAACCAGCCACTGGCCGGAACCAGCGCCAGTTGAAGCTTGGGCGTGCTCGGCGCGGCGAGCGCGAGATGACGGGCGCGGCATGCGGCGTGCGTTAGAAGCGGCGCTCGCGAGCTAGCGTGGCGTGTGTGATCTGAGCGCGGGCGCTGCGTGGGGCGCTAGGCGTAACGCTGCCGGAGGAGAAAAAAGCGCTGGTAGCGAGTTGCGGCGGCGCTGGCGTGGCGCTAGCATTTGGATGAAGCCCAGACCGTTGGTCCGCAGTGAGCGCTGGCCGGGCGGAGTGGCGTCGGCGTCTGTGACGATCTTGTGGCGAGCGAGCGGCGGCGGAGCGCGCGCTTGCGCGTCGCGGGGTGGCGTGCGCTCAGTCCGAGTCTTGAGCAAGGTGCGAACGCGGGCTCGGAGTTAGCGCCGGCTGGGTGGATGAGCGACGCGTGGGACGTCGCGGTGCGGGCGCGCGGGTGTGACCATGCGACGGGCGCCGTCGCGACTTTGGTCGTTCGACCCGTTCTCCTTCGTCGAACTCCGATTTACGCATAGTTTTCGCCTATGAACTCCTGTCGAGATGCTCTTCAATTATATCTGATCCTTGGAAGATCCAATTCACCCTACTTTATTCCATTTTCTACAAAACATCGAAACAAGCGAAATGAGTCCGAATCGATAAATATAAATCAAACCAACGGCATAAATAGGACAAACCACTAAAATTGACAAGTAAAACAGTACCAAGAATCGTAACAAAATCATACTAAACAATTTGAAAACCCGGAGAGTGCCAAATGTGGGTTCAGAAAGTCGAAAACCCTAATTTTGCTACGATCTTCGTTTGGATCACGTTGTTGCTTTGCTTGTGGGATGTGACCCCAAAAGTTGTTCCGTCTTGTTACTGTGTACCTACCGGTCACGATCGATGAAGTCATCGGATCCGTAGATACCTCCGGTTAAAGTTTTAAATCATTCGTGTTGGGTTATATATGCTTATTTTGAGTTATTTACTCGATATTTCAAAATAAAACATGTGCGTAGTAAAATGTTTTGGTGAAGTTATTCTTGTTCTCTTATCCGAGATATGGTTTTATCATGGTTGTGCACGGATCTCTATTCGTGGGTTGATCACCATCTTGGTATTGATCGTGAGGGATAGACCCAGAACACGTGGTTATGGTTACGAAGGGATAGACCCAGAAAGTCCACACGGAAATGGTAATGAGGTGGTTATGGTTACGATGGGATTTGACCCACAAGTCCACACCGAGTTAGCCATTTGGATACGTTCGGGCATGGGCCGATTGGATATGTTAGGGCGAATGAATGAGATGTGATGGGTTGGCGGGATACGTTCGGAGCCGTGGTTCATGGTTCTATGATGAGAATAACGGTAATAAGCGATCGGGTATTGAAAATGAAAATCTATTTTGCTTACTTAGAAGTGGTTTACGTTTTAAAACCTTCTAAGGTAAGTGCTCTGAACACGGCATCATGATTCTTTTCATTTATGATAAAACCCAATTGAGTGCGCTAGTACTCACCCCAAACACTTTTTCAAATCTTTTCCACGTATGGAGGAGGGTCGGACGGGCGATGAGGGTTGGAGCTGCGGGTTCTTCATGCTATGCTTCCATGCGATGTTGTGTTATATAAGTACTACGATATTGATGTATTCTTGTCCCTTATTTTGCTTTCGATTGGGAACAGATTTGTTATGTTGTATTATCTTTGTGAGTCTCGTCTGAGCATGCTATGTGGTTGACGGTCTAGTCAATGGTGTAATGCTATTTTGCTTTCTTGCATTACTTATTATAAACCAAGATCATGTTTACGAGGTTATGATATCGATATTATTACATTGGTGGATTGTTTGCGCACCCTCCCTTCGGGATATGTCCTAGTTATAGAGAGATCTTGATTTCATGGTTACATCTTCTCATCATGTATGTTATATGTATTCCCCTTCTTCCCGCTTCTTAAACTGACCTAATCACACCCCGTATTCGTGCCTTCCTCAGAATTGGGGCGTGTGACAGTATCGAGCGATATTTTGGCTTTGGGTATGTGTCATATTGTTTGATATCAAAGCGATTCGTTTGCTTTATATCTTGTGCATTCTTGAAATTGAGTGTTTAGAACTTGTCCTTCTAAACTGCTCATCGATCTGACTACCCTCGACTCACCGTCGGTCCGCTCCTTTAAAAGGGGATGAGGTATGTGTTTATTCTTGATGCTTTATGTGGTTACGTGATGCTTGATGTGATCTTTGTTTCATGTGTTTTGGCACAGTAAGAGTTTACGTGATGTAAGCGTGATGTGGATGTTGAGGTGAGATGGATGTGGTATGGTTGGGTGTTGATGTGGATGTGGAAATGATTTGTCGATGGGACGGAAGGGCCTTTGCGACTGTGATGGGAAAATCGTTTATATGATATGATGTGATTAATGTGGTCACATATGGTTGATGTAAGTCTATGTGTTTACATAGCAATGCGTTGTTGATTGAAAATCTTGTTTATTTTGATAAACGAGTGCTTGTAAGTAAATCCTGTATTTGCTTACGTGATTTTTATGATAAATATCGATATTGATATTGATATGTGTTGAAATGAACATGTGTTTGAGACATGATTACCCGGATATTTGGGGGCGAGAAAAAGGAAACATGAATATTTGTTGTTATGTTGATAAACTAACATGTAGGTTTATGGATATTGAGGCCCAGATAGCGTTGGTTAAGATCCCACAGGATGGATGAGTAGATCCGTAAGTTTAGGAATGTACCGGGAATGTCCATGAGCCATTGGAAGTATTTACGGGAGATTTGTTGGATTATGGAGAAAGATCAGGGCAGTGGGAAAGTATCGAAATATGAGGCTTACTATTGGTTGTGAGAGGCCACCGGGTTGGCGGCCGTGGGCGAAAGCGAGGATACGTGATGTTGACGAGATCCTATCACCGGACACCTTACCTTGGATTTCACCGAAGTTCGCTGCTCGAGTATGGAGCAAGTGGACCGATCATCGAGTATACCATCGAGGAGAATGTGATAGCAAGGCATGTTCGAGGACCGATCCGGATCGATGATAGGGATGATGTTCTGAAGAGCCTTTGGGAGAGCAACCATTGCTCGGGCGATCACCGGTGCATCGGGATACACTAGTCACTACACCTCCATCGGCGATCCTTACCTTAGAAGGACCGGAATGATTTGGGCGGGAACCTCCGGGCGAGAGAGATTGTCCATCCGGCGGTGGCGGAAGAAGCCCGGGATCAGGGATTTTCATGCCACCGAGAGCGTATCGAGTTGGCATCCGGGGAAGGAGACTCAGGAGGAGGATGAGGAGGGCGATGAGGACTCGTGAGGACCCGGTGATCGAGATAGCCGATGACTCACGATGAGTCGGGCATGTTGAGGAAGGCAGCGCCGAGACAGGACTCGGGCACAACTTTCACCGACACTCGGCGATCAGGGCACGGCTTGGATGGGATCATACCCACGAGGCTTGCTTCCATGCATGATCGCTTTTAAAGCGGCGGCACAATTCAAGCCACGATAGGAAGGAAGAGAGGATGAGGAAAGGCGAGAATGAAACCGCGGGACGAGCGGAGAATAATGGATGGATATGGAGGATGAGATCTAGGTAGTCGGTGTGTACAATGACGATCGCAGAACTGCTAGAAGCATGGACGAGCGGCATCTTTTGATAATGTGAGTCGATTCTTTTGCTCATATCGACCTTTTGGTGACATACCTTGATCTTGTATTTTGGATCCTTCACGGACCTTTGAATATTATTGATACTAACGCTGTCTATGACAGAATGTTTATGTTTTGATGCTTATATGTGATATGAGCTATGCCATGATGATATATGATCTATGTGATGTGTGATGATGATGTTATGTGAAATGCATAACGATGATATGTTGACAGGATTGCATGATTATATGTGATCGTGCGTGATATGTGATATATATGATGATATGTGATATGGGTGATGATATATGTTATGCGATGATACGGTTATCTATGCGGCGTTTCTAATGTTTGAAGCGTCGATGCGAATGTAGAGAACAAGGAACGGAGAAACAATAGCGTGGAAGAAGCCCAGAACCACCTTTGGTTCTGACGGCATGCGATCGAGAGTTTTAAATGGCGAGAATCCCCTACGTTCGACGGTCTCGGCGAACCGATCGGCGCCGGTGGATACGATCCACCGAAAGGATCTGCGAATACATCGGTGCGAAGCGGAAAAAGCTGATGCGAGATCTTTCACTAACCGATGAGGCTGATTTTGGTGGGAATCCATGAGGAGGACCTAACACCGGGGGCGGTGGGGAAGGTATCGTGGGAAGATTTTAAGGAAGAACTCATGGAAAATTATGTGCTGGCGTTTATAGGCGAGAAAAGCAACGATTACGGAATCTTCGTCGAGGAGAAGGGCGGTCACCGAAATGCGATCGCTCGTTCAATCGTACATCACGTTATACTACGTACACAGTTATGCTTGAAAGCTGCCGAGCGAGCGAGTTCGAGACGGACTCGGCCGAGATCGAATTTCGCTCGACAGATAAGGGAGATCGGCGTATCGTGATCCTTGAACAAGGGCTTTAAACATTGAGTCAATGTTGCCCCGGAAAAACGATGCCACCGGATAGCCGGTGGCGGAGGAAGAGTAAGAGGAAATGGGAAGATCGGGGAAAAGCGATCGGTGTTCGAGGAACGGGCGATCGATGATTCGAGAATCAAGGCATTCGAGAGAGAGAAAGGCAACCTTGGGAAGGAATTTCCAACCCATGCGGCGGTGTGGAAAAACCTTGGTGCCGAAATGCCAAAGGAATCATTTAGCGAGTGCGAGCAAGGTAGCACCGAGTGCTATCGTTGTAAGAAATGCGGGCGTTACGCTCGAGATTGTCCGTTGGGAGGGCGACAATGCGGCCGCCGATGGCGGCATCCAGCTCCGTGAAGCGAGAATCAAGCTCCGTCGAGGACAAACAACGGAGCGGAGGTCACCCTAGGCCAGACAAACCAAAGGCCACCGCAGCAAGCAAGGTGTACGCGCTGAATCGTGACGGCTCAGCTCCGGAAATCTTGCGGTATAATCCATATGAGTGATATACCGTTTCGCTTTGTTTGATCTGAGAGCCTCACATTCTTCGTTTCGAGAATCGCGTGTGAGAGGTTGGGTTTGGTACCCAAATCACAGTACCACAAAACTAGCATCCGTCGAGAAGTGCTAAAAGCGAAAAGAGATTTGCCACTAACGGGAGGTACAAATCGTGAGCGAAGGTCCTTGTCAATTTGCATGTCATCGGAATGGAAGATTTCAATGTCATCTTTGGTATGGATTGGTTGGAAAAGCACATGGCAACTATCGTTGTCTCGAGAGAGAAGTTGCTTTTCGAACAGCGAAGAGTGGAAGTTTGTTTCCACGGCATAAGGATGGTGTTTGTGTGCCATGATCTCGATTGAAGGCGGTGAGGATGATCGAAGAGGAAACGCCAAACTTTCTTGGTGAGTTTGACGGAGAACGCGAAGGCAAACAGATTGCAAGAGGAGCGATGGTGTGTGAATATCCGGACGTGTTTCCCGAGGACTTGCAGGGTTTACCGCTGATAGAAAAGTGGAATTCACTATTGATTTGGAACCATGGCGACACGATATCAAAGGCACCATCTGAAATGGCACCTAAGGAATTGCAAAATTGAAAGCGCGATTGCGGAGGCTATTGGATCTAGGTTTATCCGACCTAGCATGTCGTAGTGGGGGCGCCGGATTACGTTCGTCAAGAAGAAGGATGGGTCAATGCGGATGTGCATTGACTACGAGAGTGAATAAGGCGGCGATCAAGCAGATATCCTCTTCCAAGGATCGGCGATCTTTTGACCAGCTCGAAGGGCGAGTGTCTTCTCTAAGATCGATTTGAGGTCGAGGCTATCATCGGTGAAGATCGGGAAGGAGGGCGTTGCGAGACCGCGTTCGAGCGAGGTATGGGCACTCTGAGTTCATCGTGATGCCGTTTGGTTTGACCAATGCGCCAGATTTTCATGGACGATGAATCGAATTTTCCATCGATGTCTGGATAGTTTCGTCTTGGTTTTTATCGATGATATTCTCATCTATTCCAAGAATGCGAGTTGCATAGAGAACACCTCCGTGCAGATTACGGAAGCGTTACGAGCAAAGAGGTTGTATGCAAGTCTGATGAAGTGCAATTTTGGCTCAAAGAAGTGATGTTCCTTGGACATATCGTGTGCTGAAGGAATCAAAGTCGACCCGATGAAGGTTGGAGCGATAAATGGCGGAAGGTTCGACTAATGCCAATGAGGTTGAAGCTTTCTGAGGCGGCGAGATATTATAGGCGTTTCATCGAAGGGTTTCGAAGTTGGCAAGGCCGATGGCGCAAACAGACTCGGGAAAGGAATCAAGTTTTCATAATTAGAAGCTTGTGAAGCAAGTTTCGAGAGTTAAAGAAAAAGCTAACAACCACTCGGTGTTAGCCGTGCGGAAGGAAGCGATGGGTTTGTGGTCTACAGCGATGCGTCAAGCTTGGTTTAGGTTGCGTTCTTATGCGAGCGGAAGGTTATAGCTTACAGGCGTCTCGTCGGTTGAAACCGCACGAGTTGAACTACCCAACTTCGATCACGGGTTAGCGGCGATCGTTAATCTTATTTGAAGATTTGGAGGCACTATCTCTATGGAGTTAATTGTGAGATCTTCACGGATCACAAGAGCACCAAGTATTTCTTTGAACAAAGGAGTTGAACATGAGGCGAAAGGAGATGGCTGGAGTTGGTGAAGGATTATGATTGCTCTATCGGCTATCACACAGGAAAGCCAATGTTGTAGCGAGATGCTCTTAGTCGCAAGTCGAGGCGAAGTTGGGATATCTTCTTCATGAGAGAAAGAGCTTATTCGAGATTTTGAGAAGCTTAGCACGGAAGTGATTCACCTTGGAATTAGTGCAAGGATTCATCGTGACTTTGACAGTAGAACGGACTGAGAGAAGCCGTCGTGAGCACGCGAGGAGGCGAGTTCTTGGAAGGATGCGCTTGAAAGCAATGCTAGAAGATAGCAAGGGTTTCCACGAGCGAAGACAACGCTTACTATTCCGAGGAAGGTTATCGTGCCACTCGATAGGGAATTGAGAGATAAGATCATGAGTGAAGCTCATGAGGCACCATATCTGACTCATCCGAGCACCAAAATGTCAGAGACCTTAAAAGGAACTTTTGGTGGGAAGGGATGAAAAAGGATGTAGCAGCGTTTGTGGAGCGTTGTTTGGCTTGTCGACAAGTGAAAGCTGTACATCAACGTCCGTCGGGTTTGTTGCAACCGCTACCAATCCCAGTGGAAATGGGATCATATCGGTATGGATTTTGTGGTGAGTTTTCCAAGGTCGTGAGAGGAAACACCGCTATATGGGTTATCGTCGATGGGCTGACGAATCAGCTCATTTCTTACCGATTCGGATGGCGTACGAGTTAGATAAGCTTGCTTAGCTTTACGTCAGAGAAATCGTACGGTTACATGGTGTGCGGTATCGATTACGTCGGATCGTGACCCGAGGTTCACGTCGAGGTTTTGGAGAGTCTGCGAGGAAGCCGTGGGACCAGCTGAATCTTAGTACAACATTCCGTCCTCAAGCGGACGGTCGATCGGAAAGGGCGATTCAGGTTTTGGAAGGCAGGCTGCGGCGATCGTGGCCGATAGAGGAGGAAATGGGAAGAGATACTACCTTTGGTGGGTTGCCTATAACTGCAGTTATCGAGGCCACCATAGGAATGGCTCCCTATGAGCGTTGTGCGGAAGGAAGTATCGATCGCCACTTTATTGGGACGAAGTGGGCGAGAGGAAGATGTTAGGACGAGAGATGGTTGAAGCGAGCGGTCGAGGTTATCGATCGAGATCAGCGAAGGATCAACGAAGCTCGGGATGGCGAGAAATCTATGCGGACAAGCGTCGTCGGATCTTGAGTTCATGATCGGAGATCGCGTTTTCATAAGGTTTCCCCAACGAAAGTCGTTCGTTTTGGGAAGCGAGGTGAGATTATGACCGAGGTTCGTTGGACCTTTCGAAGTTCTTGAGAGAATAGGCCCGTTGCCTATAGGTTAGCTTTGCCGCCTAGCATCGGAGATGTTCATGGCGTGTTCCGTTTCGGTGAGAAATGCGTGTTCGACCCAAAACACGTGATCAAGCATGACCAAGTGGTTCTTGCTGGGATCCGAGTTACGAGGAGAGACGGTGGCTATCTTGGGCGAGTGAAGGAATTGAGGAACAAGCGATTAGTTGGTGAAAGTGTTGTGGAATCACCACGGAGAGGAGGAAGCTACGTGGGAGTTGGAAGATAAGTTCGGGCTCGGTGCCACGAGTTGTTTCTCACGTGTTTGAAATTTGGGACGAAATTTTTCTAAGGAGGAGGATGTAATACCGTCTTTTCTAAGCTTCATTTTGCATGGCACGTTTTTGAGAAAAGGTCGAAGGTTGACTTTTTGTTTCGGTGATCGACCGTCACGAAACCTCGGGCGTTGTGAAGAGTGTCTTATGAAGAGTATGCGGTTTTCGACCACCCATGAAGGTTTGGCACTCAGGGAAGTTATCGAAAACGGACTTTCATTGGTCTTTTAAAAGCATATCTTGTTTATAGTCGTTGTGTCAGGTATTTTATTTCGTGTGCATGGATACAAGTTTGCAAAATTTGAGTCCGTTTGCAAAGTTAACGTCGCTTTTGCGTTTTAGAAAAAGGGCGCTTGCATGCAACGATTCTTGTGATCCTCTTTTCCTATAAATAGGAGGCTAGGGCCTTCATTTTCAGCGTTCATTTCCTTCGTCTCTACGTGTTTACGGAAGAGCGAGCAGCTCAGTGCTGCTGCGCAGCTGGAGGAGTGGGGATCGGCCAGGGAGGCTCGGCGGGCGGGCGCCATTCTTGTTCTTGCCGAGCAACCACCGCCGATCAACCTCTCGCCGGCAGCCCGTTTTCTGTTTTGTCCTTTTCTTGTTTTGATTCCGCCTTTTAGTAGATCGTATAGCATAGAACTCGGGATTCTAAAGGGACGGGACAGAAAACGCCGAGAGCCGACCAATTTAACCGCCGACCTCCACCGAATCGCCGCCGATTAGCGCCCACATGGCCGCCGATTTGGTGGCCATCAAGCCCGCTTTGGCTCTGCGGGTCCTTTAGGTTTTGAGTTAGGGCTATGCATTCTACTAAAGTACCGATTCCGTTTTACATTTTTTAGCGTTTACGCATGTCGGGATGTTTTCCGTTGCTTGAGTTTTCTAAAGGAAGTACATGCGGGTTATCCATTTTCAACATAGTTTGTCATTCCATGTTAGATCGTTATGCATATTGCTTATGTTTCCATTTCATGCATCGATTTTGGATGGTTTATCCTAGATCGAGGATAGGCATCGATTTTTGAAACTTCTTCATTGCAAAGATTTGAGTCGACTTACATGCATGCATATTTTGAAAGTACCCTATTATAGGTCTTGATGCCTAAATATATTTCCTTACGCATCGAGTTGATTTGAAAACCGAAGAGTGCGAATGTGGGTTCGGAAAGTGAAAACCCTAATTTTGCTACGATCTTCGTTTGGATCACGTTGTTGCTTTGCTTGTGGGATGTGACCCCAAAGGCTGTTCCGTCTTGTTACCAGGTACCTACCGGTCGATCGGTGAAGTCATCGGATCCGTAGATACCTCCGGTTAACGTTTTAAATGCATTCGAGGTTGGGTTATATATGCTTATTTTGAGTTATTTACTACGATATTTCAAAATAAAACATGTGCGCCGTAAAATGTTTTGGTGAAGTTATTACTGTTCTCTGATCATAGATATGGTTCTATCATGGTTGTGCACGGATCTCTATTCGGTGGGTTGATCACCATCTTGAGTATTGATCGTAAGGGGATCGACCCCGAACACGTGGTTATGGTTCTGAAGGGGATAGACCCGGAAGTCCACACGGAAATGGTAATGAGGTGGTTATGGTTACGATGGGGATTTGACCCACGAAGTCCACACCGAGTTAACCCGGTGGATACGTTCGGGCATGGGTTTGTGGATATGTTAGGGCGAATGAATGAGTGTGATGGGCTGGCGGGATGCGTTAGAGCCGTGGTTCATGGTTCTATGATGAGAATAACGATAATAACGGATCGGTATCGAAAATGAAAATCTATTTTGATTACTTAGAAGTGGTTTTACGTTTAAAACCTTCTAAGGTAAGTGCTCTGAACACGGCATCTTGATTCTTTTGATTTATGATAAAACCCGGTGAGTGCGCTAGTACTCACCCCAAACTCTTTCAAATCTTTTCACGGATGGAGGAGAATTTGGGCGAGGCGGCGAGGGGTGGGCTGCGGGTTCTTCATGCTATGCTTCATGATGTTGTGTTATATCGTACTACGATATTGATGTATTCTTGTCACTTATTTTGCTTTCGATTGGGAACAAGATTTGTTATGTTGTATTATCTTTGTGAGTCTCGTCTGAGCATGCTATGTGTAACGACCGGTCTAGTCAGCGGTGTAATGCTATTTTGCTTTCTTGCATTACTTGTTATAAACCAAGATCATGTTTACGAGGTTATGATATCGTTATTATTACATTGGTGGATTGTTTGCGCACCTCCGAGGATATGTCCTAGTTATAGAGGAGATCTTTGCCGATTTCATGGTCACGTCTTCTCGTCATGTATATTATATGTATTCCCCCTTCTTCCCGACTTAGCCCCCTAATCACGCCCCAAGCATCCGTGCCTTCCCTCGGGAATTGGGGCATATTTGTTTATCTTATAATATTTGATAAGATAATTATCTTGAACACCTAAGCATGAGGTGGATGTGATAAGGTTGGAAAATGACATTTTTAAGATAAGATTTGCTATGATATTTTCATAAAAGATAAGATAGGGTCATGGTTAATTAAGAGATAATGTTTATCTCTTAGAAATGTATAGAATATCATAGGAAATAATATTTTAAATATTAGTTGCATGATTTTGAAATTTAAAGTATTATTTTATGTGAAATTCAAAATCATGATTTTTATGTGATAATTGTATAAAATAATTTATCTAATTAAATACTTGATAAAAATCATGATTCTAGATCAATCTTATCTCCTAGAAATTATGAAAATTTCAAAATTAATAAAATAGGGGAAGAATGGAATTTTATGAAAATTAAATCCTAGAAAACCCTAGTTTTCGAATAAATTGAGAAATTGCTTAGAAAAATTCCAAAATTTATTTTATGATATAATATCAATATATTTACATAATTACTCATAAAAATAATATTGGTTATACAAAAATAATAGTTTGATAATTTATCCTTAGTTTTATTCTTGAGATAACTTTACTAAAGTACGTAGGAATGACCTTAATTAATTTTCCTATGATTTATTTTATCATCTAAGATTATTATTATATCATATAGTTATTAATTGGAGGAAAATAAAATATTTAGTATATATTTATAGAGGGGGCCGAAATATTTGACCTTTTAGTGTGAATATGATGAAAAATATCAAGCTTTAATTAATGAGGTGCCATAATTAAAAAGATAAGATAAGATTAGGTGTAAAGTAGAGATTGTTATCAAATTAAACAAGTAACCTATGGTTTTGTCTTCATATGGCCGAAAATATTGATTTAATATAAGGTTGGAAGATTTAATTTCCAACCTTGATAATGAACATTATCACAAGTTGAAAACTTTTCTTTTCAAATATAATATTATTACGTGATAATATTATAGTATATGATATGGAAAAAATAAAATTTTATCCTAAACATAGTAGTGGCGAAAACTTACATATACCTTATATAAAGTGATAATTTATTTATTTTATGATAAGTATAAGATACATTAATTAAATAATTAAATGACATAATAAACTATAGGATAAAATAAAATAATTGTCTCTTATCTGAGGAAGGTGGTGAAAATATCATGAAGATAAGGTATGAGTTGTAATTCTTATCTTTACACTAGCTATGTGATAATATTAAAAGATAAGATATGATAAGATTTGATAAGATAAGATAAGATAAAATTTGTCTCTTGTCTGACTTGCTAGGTTCGAAAATTAAGAAGATAATTAGGGTTGCAATTTTGACTTTACCTTAAGATATTTTATAAAGTAATGATTATAATCATCCATAATTCCTATAAATAGGAGTTACCCTCCCGTAGCATCATAACAGAAAAATAGAGAAGAATAGAGAAAAATAGAGAGAAAATAATAAGAGGGTATTCTCCAAAGTTGTCTTCAATCATAGAGAAGAATAACGTCGCAGACGTCAATCGAATCAGATAAAGGTTAGAATTTATGTTATAAGCTTATGTTGTTCATGACATTCTCGAAAATTATGTAACTTATGCTAAAATGTTTAGATATTGTATTTATATGATATTATTAAGTATGTATTATAATTATATCACAAATCGAGCTGATATTAAATTTTCATGTTGACCAGAAAACTTAAGGGTGTGATATGTTGATGATTATGATTTTAATTATGATTTGAGCATGAAATCATGATCTAGGGTATTAATTATGCTTGTATGATTTTATGTAGAATTTTGGAAAACTTTAGTACTAAGTTTATGATTTTGAAAATATTAGAGTATGATATTATGTTGTGATATAATCCATGTTTGAGTATTATCATAACATATTGATAGTGTAGAATCATAATATAGTGTTGTATGAATTTATTGGATTTGTTAAAATTAATTGGACTAAGTCAAATTTTGAAAATGACTTATGAAGATTTAATTGATAGTTCACAATAAATAAAATTATGTTATCATAAAGATGCTTATAGATGATTATGTGATATGTGATTTTATGGGAATTTTGGAAAATGTTTGCTTAGTTTAATTACGGTTTCGAAAACTATAAGTTATGTGTATTAATGTTATAGATTTATTTTATAAGATATAATTGCGAATATGATCCAAAATAATATTTTAGACATATTATGATTTTATAGAATTTTAGGACAAAATTGTACATAAAATAACAAAATTACATATATAGTATTAAAAGTCAAAATGTTAACTTTAGTCGAAATTGTTGACTAAATGTTGACAAGTCAAAATCGTTGACCAAAAGCGTTGACCAAGGTCGAAAGAAGCACGAAATCGATAAAATGTGATATATGTGGCGTGAGTGCGTTTAGTAACAATGTAACTTACGTTACGTAAGTACATTAAAGCGTACCTTATATACTAAAGAGATGGAATATCTCTTATATGATGAACTAATGTCATGTCGACATCATTTTATTAGGAAACATAAAAATAAGTTCGACGTTAGCCTTATTTGATGCATATGGCGTTATAGGCGATGTTAGTCTCTGTCGAAAAGTATAGCGATGTACTAAACCTCGTTTCTCACGTTGAAAAGGGCTTTCGGAGGAGAAAGAAGGCGACAATTAATTACTCGTGGCGTAGGAACTTTAAGTTCCCGATGTGGGCTTTCTTACCTAAACCCTTTGTGGGCTTTCTTATCAAAACCAATTACGAGCTTTCTTGAAAAATGTTTAGTGTTATTACTGTACTGTTTTATTGCAAAATTTTTGAGATCGATATTATGCGCGAGAAAATGTTTTATGTTTTGTATATGTCCGTTCGGGTTATGCAGGCAGCGGGAAAGATTACAATTCGATCTAAGGTGGAGGTGTAAGGTTGAAATTCCCGGCTAGGGTTGTGCACTTTAGGTGAATCGCAGGTTGCGATCAGCTGCTGAATCGCCGGTTGCGATCAGTTGCGTCCGGGTGAAGGGAGGTCTCCCTCCCGGTGCGTTAATCCATATGCCGACTTGGAATATCGTGGTGATGAGAAAATTCTTGGCCAAGCAATGATTTTGAGAAAGAAATGAAAATGTATTTTAGTAGCGCAAGGTCTTTTCAATAAAACCCTTATGTCTTCTTGTGATGAGGCGATCTGATATTTAAGTAAGTAAAATGTTTTCGCATGAGTCCAGAGTGCATCTTTGTACTCGACCACATATTGTTTTTAAATGTGCGAGGTTGAGCGGTGATGGAGCAGGCGGGGAGTTGAGCGGAATCTTTTGAAGTATGAATTATTTTGGTTCGCCTTGAGAATGCATCTTCACATGCATGTCTCACACGTTTATTCATTGCCGAACTCTTGAGACTACTGTTATATTTTGTTACCTGTTAAGCTTTGTAAAAGCTCTTGTTTTATTAAAACCTTGGAACCATTATATATATATAAGCTATTTTGATCCATCATGATTCTAGTTTACATTTGGAACATCTTTATTTCTTCGTGATGAAATGAGTTGAAAACCTTATTCTTTTCATATTCATAAGCAGAACCCCAGTCACGGTCCGATAAGGATAAGCCAAGCGGACGTGACAATGATTGGTCGACTTAAGGAGATATAAAAGAATCACGGTGAAGACAACTTAAGGACGAGTTGTCGGTATAGGTGTGGTATAGATAAGTAGTAACTTGACTTGGTTGCTTATCTATGATGAGTGCGTCTACGATATATTCATAGATCACGGTGAGATGAGTTCTTCTATCGACACATTGGTTTGTATCTTGAAAGCAGTTTGGTTGAGCTTGTATACAATGTTTCTTGTTACCACTATTACAATCTCTATCGATTTGAATACTTGATTGCATATATCGTGTCCCTTATCTCATATATAAGTTAGATCATACGATGTGTAGAAGGTCACGAAGTGCAGTATGATTGGTCGAAACAATGAGATATAAAAGTTTCACGGTGAGACAACTTGAGGACGAGTTGTCGATATAAGCTCTGCGATATAGATAAAAGTGACTTTACTTGGTTGCTTGTCTATCTTTGATGCGTCTACGGCGTATTGAAGGATCACGATGAGATGTATTCTTCTATCGACCGTCGTGAAGAACCAGATCTCGGTGACTTCACGATGATCTAAACCTCGATAAGGTATTAGGTGAGTATGAGTTCTTGACCATCACTTTGACTTGTTATGGGTGAGGTTATATGTTCTAACCAATTCTCGCATCTTGGGTGGTGGCGATCTTGTATGTCACGCTAGTTATCATGTCAGTCACCGTATCCGTTTAGGATGATGGCGTCCCATAAGGAGCTCAAAGGTTTATTGTACTAAACCACTGCGGTTGAGTTAGCTCAAGTACAATAATAAGGTTGAGTGGTGCTTGCTTAGGAATTGAAGATATTAATTATTTTAAGCGATCGAGAATGCTATAAATAATTAATGGACGTTCGATATCTTAAATACGAGGATTACGTAATGTTTAAGTGCAAGCTGACTCAACCCGGTAATAAAGGGTAAGTCGACATTTATTCTCTAGTGGCATGAATAAATGTTTATAAATTAATTTATGTTAAAATTTGAACATAAGATAATTAATTTATTTGAGGCCCATGTTATTCCTTGCATTTGATCCTGGGGTGGCCTATCAGGGCTATATCTTAACAAGAAAATCGGTCCTATATCTCTCTATGGCAAGATTTTATTCTCTTTATCCCACAAGGATGTTATTATATTTTTGGTATATCGTAGATCCTTTCCATATAAGATTATGGTAATAATCACGAGTATGGAAATAATCACGAGTATGGTAATTTCCATAAAGAATTATGGTAATTTCCATATGGGATTATGGTAATTTCCATATAGGATTATGGTAATTTCCATATGGGATTAAGGTAGTGCATTATAAATATAAGGTATGAGATAAAGTCTAGGTTAATGCTCATTAATCCTACACTATTTTCGAAATTACAAGCACTTGCTTGTGAGAATTTTCGAGCTTTGAGAGAGTAATTGGGTGATTTTCGAAGCATTCTCCATAGATCGTCCTCGCTCGATGTTGGAGATTGGGCGGCGGGATACGATCCGGAAGGTCAAAGCACGAGTCCGATCCGTTCGATCCGTTCATCTCGTTCCACCGACCTCTTGAGATCGAGTAAACACGAGAAAACCCTACGTGTTGCAATTAATTAAATAGGCGCATGCTAGGAATATAATCAATGTATGGTGAATTAAATATCGAAGATAGATCCTCGGGCGAGGCTAAACCTAGTTTTCCCTTCATTGGTATCGAGCACGGGATCGATATCTTGGCTCTGTTGGATTAATTCACGTTTGATTATTACGTGCGTTTGATTAATTGTGGTTACATGGTTCATCGTGGCTCGTTTTGTTTTGTTGGGTTTTGTTTTTCACCAGAAAAACCGTGGTTAGATTAGATTTATTTTATGTAAATCTTATACGTAAATGAAAACGAAGCGAAAGCATGAAAAGCGAGGCGATGGGGAAAAAGCAGTCTCACGGGTGTCTCTGGGCGATTTCATGACCGAGCCTCGCGGTCGCGAGGAGCTACCTCGCGGCGTGGGCGGCGGGGCATGCGTTCGCGCACGAGATCCTGACGCCACCACGGCGGCGGTGGTCGCGGGTCGGCCGTGAAGCAGCGGCGGCGAGCTAGCGAGCGGCAGGCGTGCGTTGGCGAAACCCGGTGCCAGCGGCGACTTCGCGGTCGCGTGTTTCGGCGGCGGGCGGCGACATCTCGGCGGATGTTCGGCGCTCGGCGGAAGGCGCGCCGCGTGTGCTCGTCGGGTTCGCGATGCATTAGCGACGCGAGGCTTCCAGCGCGGCAGCGGCGGCGGCCTGCGGCGGGCGCGGCGGCCGGGCTTTGCCTAGTCGCGCCCAGCCTGATGGGCCAACCCGGCCCGGACCCGTTTTCCGGCCAACCAGTTTTCCGGTCCGTGCCCATACACGCGAGGCCCATTGTTGAATCGGTCCGTGCGTCACGCGAGGCCCGTTTTCGAAGTTTAATTCATGCTTTGCAAATCTATGTAATAGATTAGGCGGGAAAGTGCGAGGTTTCACGCGATGAGCGCGATGAGCGTTTTATTTTATTTTATCGTTCATATGCATGTCGTGGATGTTTAAATTATGCAGTAGCATGCTATGTATGTTTATATTACGTTGACAAACCTTTAAGTGTTTTACGTAATTGGATGCGCATAGTAAGCATGCTAGGTTTATCGCGTTTATCAAGCATATTTTAGAATTACTGAGCATATTTTTCATGTTGAGTTCTATAGAAAAGTATGCTAGGATTACGTGATCTGCATGGACAAACCTTTTGAATAAAAAGACTAAGCAAGCAAACCCGACAAATTAATTTTTAAATTAAAATGTCGAGACCTCCGCTTTTGATCTCTAAACAAAGTGAGGCATGCTTTGTGAGTGGCGTCCACACACGTGGCTTGCTTGCCTTTATTTATCATAAGTTTGTTAGATGAGATTTCTAAATAAAACATTTTAAATCTATTGAGAAGTGGGAGTTTCATGTATGGCGTCCACAGCGTGGCTTGCATGTGCGATTTTCATAAGTTCTCTAGAGATAGATATAAAATGAGATAACAAAAGAATTTGAATTGGGCGGTATGGTCAGGTGGTATGCCAATTCTAAAATTAATTTTACTGTTGTTAAAAATGTGGTCATTGCTTAGACATCACCTAAAGTACAACTTCCATGAAGTCCCTTCTTGCGATAGTGATGTGGTGCAATAAGGTCGATCGTTAATTTCATTTGTCGTAAGGATAAGTTGACATGGATTGAAATTAAGCGACTAAAAGGTATATTTTAGTCAGTCGGGGGTTCGTGTGTAGCGTCCACAGCGTGGCTTGCATGTGGGATTCCTTGGGCGATTGGAGGTTTCAATTAATATTGTTTTATCAAAGGTTACAATATTATTATTCACAATTATATCGATCGTATGCTTATGTGTTTACATTATCGTTTGAGATATGTCTCTTCGCCCGATAATCAATATGCTCGCACAAAATCCGTTATCGGTCCAAATTTTATCAGTGGAAGCGAAACATGGAATATGTTCTTATCATTTGAAGAACACATGTTTGTTCTCACTACTCTAAACCAATGCCCTTCTTGCGGCGCATCGACTAATGAGCGGTAGTCGATCGGACTTTGGAATAAGTCGAACAATATGGCTAAATGCTATATGATGACTACTATGTCAAAGGCTTGCAGTGCTGACATCGGTCGATGGTGAGCCTGGCGATATTTGGTCAGTCTTGAGAGTAAGTTTGGACGATCGGATCGGACGATCCGCTTCCACACAATGAGAGAAATCTTGGCGTGTAAGATGGAAGAAGGAAGTTCGGTCCATGAACATGTCTCCCATGACTCGTCTCATGGATAGTCTTGATCGGTTGGGAGGAGGTATTGGCGGCGAAGCGGGTCGATATCATCCTCAATACACCGAGTCTTTTGAGAACTTTCGGCGTAAATGCGATCATGAGCAAGACCGAGTTTACACTTAGTCGGTTGCTTAATGATCTACGTGGGCTGCGGAAGGAGTTATGGGAAAAGGAGCACATGCTCTTGCTAGCACATCTAAGGGCCCAATTTTCCGTTGCAAAATGGGAAAGAAAAGGGGCACCAAAGGTGGTAGAAGCGAGAAATAGTGGGAGTAATGGGAGCAAGAACATGGCTGCCAGGAGGCAGAAGAAGCGAGGAGAAGGCAAGTGCTTCAAGTGCGGCAAGGCGGGCATTGAAGGCTAAGTGCCCTATGCTCGAGGCTCAGTGCATGGTTTGCTTTAATGTGAAACATGCTTAGCTACTTGTTCTACCCATTCTTGGGTAGTAGAACACGAGTCTGTTGATCACGTTTGTTACACCTTGCGGGGTTCTGCGGACAAGGGAGCTAGCTAATGGCGAGATAACGATCTCCATAGACAGCGGCAAAAGTCGAGGCCGTTGCGGTTGGAGATGTTACTTTATGTTTTGAGAAAGCAGTTTTAGTTTTAAAGGCGTTTTATATGTGTCGGTTTTCGGTGGAACCTTGTTTGTTTGAAATTATTTACTCATGGATATTACATTATTTTTTATAGTGGTGTTTCTATCATAAGAAATGGCGAAGTTATCTGTGTTGTACGTTATATAATTAAGCTTTATACTATTTACGCCAAACATAATACTATAACTATGTTGCATCTTCATCAAACCACAAAGAGAAAGTTGTCTTAGAAGATGACACCACTTTTCTCTGGCATCTTAGATCGGTCACATCAATCTAAATAGGATCAAGATTGGCTAAGAATGGGCGTTGGGTAATCTAACGATTCTCCATTCCCGGTCTGCGAATCTGTATAGAAGGTAAGATGTCGACGGACCCTTCCATGCGAAGGTTATAGAGCTAAAGAAATGTCGGAGTTAGTCCATTATGACTGTGTGGACCGATGTCCACACAAGCTCGTGGAGAATGCAGTATTTTGTCACTTTCATTGTGATTACTCGAGTGCGGATCGTATACACCTTCACATGAAGTCACGAATGCTTTGAGAAATTCAAAGAGTTTAAAGGCGGAAGTGGAGGCGAAGCTAGGTAAAAGTATCAAGTCATTTGCGTTCGATCGCGGTGGCGAATACCTCGATGTGAGTTTATGGACTATCTAGTGAAGTGTGGGATTACCTCGGTAGCACTTCATAAGACTGACTGAAAAATGGTGTGTCGAGGCGAAGAAATAGGACTCTTTTAGAAATGGTTAGATCAATGATGAGCTATGCAACATTGCCTATTTAGATTACTGGGTATGCGCTTAAAGGCGGTGACATACTTGCTAAATCTAGTACCGTCAGTCGATCGAAAGACCCGTTTCGAGTTGTGGTTTGGTATGAAGCTGGTTTAAGCCATATAAGGATATGGGGCGATCCGGCACATGTCTTTGAACAAGAAAGGCGACAAGTTGGAGGCTAGATCGGCGTAAAATTTTTTATTGGCTATCTAGAGGAGCGAAGGTGGTTTATTTTATAGTCTAAGGATCGGAAGGTCATTATTAGCACTAATGCCCGATTCTTAGAAGAGGATTATATGAAAATCATAAGTCCAAAGTTGAAATCATTCTTGAGAATTAGAAGATGATGCGTATTCCACCAGATTAGGCGAAAGTGCGAGATGTGGAGTCAGTGGGAGGATCGACACGAGATACTTGAAATTGAAGTGGGTCGAGTTCCACTAGAGATACCGGCCGTACAAGTGGTACCTTCCCGACAAGTTGTGCAAAATAGAGAACCACAAGTTTCTACACCACCGTTGCCATTGTGCTATAGAACCTCGTCGTAGTGGGAGGGTTGTTCGTCGACCAGTGATTTATGTTCGTGGGTGAATCTTGGTTTAGTCTAGGAAGCGAGCAGGCAATAATCGACCCATGGACATCTGAGGAGGCGTCTGAGACATTGATGCAAGATCATGGCACACCGCTATGGACTTAGAAATGGAGTCCATACGGCTATGGATGTATGAAAGACACCTCTACGGATGGCGAGGAAGCCGTAGGTAGTAAGTGGATATCTGAGGAAGAGATTCGATGGAGGTTTGACTTTCAAGCCGGGCTTGTGGCGAAAGGGTACACTCAGTTGAGGGCATCGATTTCGATGAGACCTTTTAGCACAGCAATGCTCAAGTCCATCGAATTCTTCTAGCCATAGCAGACCACTTGAACCTAGAGGTTTGGCAAATGGATGTTAAAACCGCTTTTCTAAGCGGTTACCTTGAGGAAGGTAGAGACATCTATATGCGACAACACGAAGGTTATGTGGTAAAGGGTGAAGAGCATCTAGTATGGAAGCTTAAGAGTCCATTTATGGACTTAGCGAACCTCGATCATGGAACTTACGCTTTGACGGGTAGTAAAGTCTATGGATTTACCAGTTGCCTAGCGAGAGTTGTGTGTATCGGTTAGATGTCAACGGTGATGTGGTATTTCTTGCACTTTATGTAGATGACATTCTTCTAGTTGGCAACAACGTGAAGTATTATCGGGCGTAAAGAGTTGGTTATCCGATCGGTTTCAAATGAAAGACCTAGGAGATGCGGCACATTCTTGGGATCAAGGTTTACCGAGATCGCAAGAAGAAAATGTTGAGCTTATCTCGGGCGTCTTACATTGATCTTGTGATTACTCGTTTTAGTATCACGGACCGCGAAAGGATTGCTACCTTTCGGACATGGCGTTTCTTTATCTAAGGCAGTGATCACCTATGACGCAAAGGAGATAGAGGAAATGAGACAAGTTCCTACGCTTCCGCCGTAGGAAGTCTCATGTGCGCAATCTTATGCGAGGCCGATATACGCTATCACGGTGGGCATAGTAGCTGAATATCGATCTAACCACAGGACAAGCTCATTGGACTGCGATAAAGCATATACTCGAGTACACGAAAGGACTCGAGATTATAGGCTGGTTACCATGCGAGATAGTCTAATGCCTTTGGGTTATCTGACTTCGGTTTCAAGTGACCGTGATGAGAAAAAGTCGACCTCGGGCTATGTGTTTACCTTGGGAGGTGGGCCGTATCTGGCGGAGTGCTGGCGGCGATGCGTTGCGGACTCTACCATGGAAGCGAATATGTAGCCACCGGAGGCTTCTAAGGAGGCTGTATGGTTGAGAACTACCTCGTGGATCTAGATGTGGTACTGGTTTTCCCAAGTATCATAGTTCTTGTGATAACTTTCGGTGCGATGTGAAACTCGAAGGAACCACGGACCCACAAAGGCGACCAAACACATAGAGAGAAAGTACCATGTCATATGAGAAATCGTTAGGCGAGGTGATGTCTTGATTGAAAAGATTGATCTGACGGAAAATCTAGCGGATCCATTCACGAAGAGCACGCCGCAAAAGTCTACGATGGACACGTTAGAGGACTTGGATTGCGCGATGGCACCCACTTAGAAAAAACTTTTGTATAAGTGGGAGAAGCAAAGTGATGGTTGTTTGTAATAGCTAGTAGAGACACATTGTATACTAAAAGTTTGCTTTAGTATAAGTGGGAGATTATTGGTTGTATCTTGAAAGCGGTTTGGTTGAGCTTGTATACAATGTTTCTGTTACCACTATTACAATCTCTGTCGATTTGAATACTTGATTGCATATATCGTGTCCCTTATCTCGTATATAAGTTAGATCATACGATGTGTGAAGATCACGAAGTGCAGTATGATTGGTCGAAGCAATGAGATATAAAAGTTTCTGGTGAGACGACTTGAGGGCGAGTTGTCGGTATAAGCTCTGAGTATAGATAAGAGTGACTTGACTTGGTTACTTGTCTATCTTTGATGCGTCTACGGCGTATTGAAGGATCACGGTGAGATGTGTTATTCTATCGACCGTCGTGAAGAACCAAGATCTCGGTGACTTCGATGATCTAAACCTCGATAAGGTATTAGGTGAGTATGAGTTCTTGACCATCACTTTGACTTGTTATGGGTGAGGGTTATATGTTCTAACCAATTCTCCGCATCTTGGGTGGTGGCGATCTTGTATGTCACGCTAGTTATGCACATGTCAGTCACGTATCCGTTTAGGATGATGGCGTCCCTAAAGGAGCTCAAAGGTTTATTGTACTAAACCTGCGAGGTTGAGTTAGCTCGAGTACAATAATAAGGTTGAATAGTGCTTGCTTAAGGAATTGAAGATATTAATTATTTTAAGCGATCGAGGAATGCTATAAATAATTAATGGGCGTTCGATATCTTAAATCTGAGAATTCGTAATGTCTAAGTGCAAGCCCGACTCAACTTGGTAATAAAGGGGTAAGTCGGCATTTATTCTCTAGTGGCATGAATAAATGTTTATAAATTAATTTATGTTAAAAATTTGAACATAAGATAATTAATTTATTTGAGGCCATCTTTATTCCTTGCATTTGATCCACAGGTTGGCCGTCCGGGCCGTAACTTAGCAAGAAAATCGGTCCTATATCTCTACATGGCAGATTTTATTCTCTTTATCCCAAGGATGTTATTATATTTATGGTATATGCATAGATCCTTTCCATATAAGATTATGGTAATAATCACGAGGTATGGTAATTTCCATAAAGAATTATGGTAATTTCCATATGGGATTATAGTAATTTCCATATAGGATTATGGTAATTTCCTTATGGGATTAAGGTAGTGCATTATAAATATAAGGTATGAGATAAAGTCTAGGTTAATGCTCATTAATCTACACTATTTTCGAGAATTACAAGCACTTGCTTGTGAATTTCGAGACCTTTGAGAGAGTAATTGGGTGATTTTCGAAGCATTCTCCATAGATCGTCCTCACTCGGCGTTGGAGATTGGGCAGCGGGATAAAGTCCGGAAGGTCAAAGCACGAGTCCGATCCGTTCGATCCGTTCATCTCGTTCCACCGACCTCTTGGATCGAGGTAAACACGAGAAAACCCTACGTGTTGCAATTAATTAAATAGGCGCGTACTAGGAATATAATCAATGTATGGTGAATTAAATATCGAAGATAGATCCTCGGGGCGAGGGCTAAACCTAGTTTTCCTTCATGACCGTCGTGAAGAACCTAGATCTCGGTGACTTTCGTTGATCTAAACCTCGATAAGGTATTAGGTGAGTATGAGTTCTTGACCATCACTTTGACTTGTTATGGGTGAGGGTTACATGAGTTAACCAGATTCTCTGCATCTTGGGTGGTGGCGATCTTGTATATCGTGCTAGTTGCACGTGTCAGTCAAGTATCTGTTTAGGATGATGGCGTCCACTTAAGGAGCTCAAAATGTTTATTGTACTAAACCACAGGTTGAGTTATCTCAAGTACAATAATAAGGTTGAGTGGTACTATGAGGAATTAAAGATATTAATTATTTTAGCGACCATAGCTTTGTAAATAATTAATGGACGTCGATATCTTAAATCGAGGATTCGTTAAGTCTAAATCTGAGCGACTCAACTTCTAAAATAAAGGGTAAGTCGGCATTTACACTCTAGTGGCATGAATAAATGTTTATGAATTAATTTATGTTACGAAATTGAACATAAGATAATTAATTTATTTGAGACCCGTGTTTATTCCTTGCATTTGATCCTTTGGGTGGCCCGTCAAGGCTGGAGCTTAGTTAATTTTAGTCCCCTCGTTAGAGTCCCATTGGGACTCTGTTTGATCTCTCTATCTTAAGAGATATTATTATATTTATTAGATATCGAAATTCTATCATGATTGGATTTAGGGTTGCATTATAAATATAAGGTGAGAGAAAATCAAACCATAATCTAAGAGAAGAAAATTTCGAAATTTACTATTCACATAGTGAGGATTTTCGAAATCTCTAGGGTAAGGAAGAAGGAGAATTTCTGTAGCACTCTCCATAGATTGTCCTCACTCGACATTGGAGTTTAGGCAATCGGGACACAGTCCAGAAGATTAAAGCACGAGTCTTGATCCATTCTTGCCCGAAGAATTCGCAGGTAAACACGAGAAAACACCAACGTGTTGTAATTAATTATATAGGTGCATGCTAGAAATATAATCGATGTATGGTGAATTAAACATCCAACATAGATCCTTGGGAGAGGGTTAAAATCATATTTCCCTACACTCTCGGCAGCAGGGCGGGCTTCCTCGGCGAGCATCGGCGGCTGGGCGTACGGGATGCACGGTTTCCACATGGATGCCTCCGCACTGAGCGTACGCGCATGAGTTTCTCGGTAGACGTGGGCAACGCTCAGTGGGCTCGGCATCGTGCGGACGGCGGCTCTCGGCAGGCGAGGCGGCGACGCGAGGTGCCGTTGCTTGGCAAGCGTGTGCGAGCCCGGCACATAAGTCGCGTGCAGAGATCTCCCGGTAGCTCTCGGCAGGGACGGGCGGCACGGCGTAGGGCCTCTAGGCTAGGCTGCGCGACGATGCTCGGCACGCCTCGGCGGCTTTCAGTCGATAAATTTGGGCGATGGTGCGTGCGCGACCATCTTTGGGCAAGGCGGGGAGCTGGGCGTATTGTGGGCATGTGCCTAGCGTGCGGCCCAGTCTACATTGCATCGACCCGGCCCTTTTTTGGCCCAGACTTGAATTTTCGGCCCAGACCCGATTTTTCAACCCGGTTCTAGATTTCTAACTGACCTGGCCTATTCCTCTATTTCGGCCCGTTTTCAGATTTTTCGGGCCAAATCCAGTTTTGACGAGTTTGGTCCGTGCCCATGTACGCGAGGCCCATTTCAAGATTTTAAAGATCATGCTTTGCAAATTTATGTAATAAATTAGGTTGGAATTACGGGATCCACAGGTGAGGCTGCGATGAGCAATTTATTTTATTTTTATCGTTCAAAGCATTTCGTGTATGTTTAAATTATGCAGAAGCATGCTATATATGTTTAATTCCGTAGATAAACATTTTATATGTTTTCGTGATTGGATGCGTATAGCAAACATGCTAGGTTTATTGTATTTTGAAGCATGTTTTAGAATTCTGCGAGCATGTTTTACATGTTGAGTTCTATAGAAAGCATGCTAGGATTACGTGATCTGCATGGACAAACCTTTTGAAACAAAGACTAAGCAAGAAACTAGACATATTAATTTTTTAAATTACAGATGTCAAGACCTCAACTTTTTGATCTCTAAACAAAGTGGTACACACTATGAGTAAACGTCCACACGGGTGGCTTGCTTGCCTTGTTTGTCGTAAGTTTGTTAGATGAGATTTCTAAATAAAACATTTTAATCTATTGAGAGTGAGAGTTTCATGTGTAGCGTCCACATGCGTTGCTTGCATATCACGATTTTCATAAGTTCTCTAGAGATAGATTTAAAATGAGATGACAAAAGATTTTAAATTTGAGCGGTATGGTCAGGTGGTATGCGATTCTAAAATTCATTATCTGTTGTCAAAATTGTGGTCATTGCTTAGGCATCACCTCAAGTACAACTTCCATACAGTCCAGCTTCTACGATAGTGATGTGGTCTAGTAAGGTCAATCATTAATTTCATTTGTCGTAAGGATAAGTTGAAATGGATTGAAATTAAGCGACTAAAAGGTATATTTTAGTGCAGTCGAGGGTTTATGTGTATAGCGTTCACACGCTTGGCTTGCATGTGGAATTCCTTGGGCGATTGGAGTTTTCAATTAATATTGTTTTATCAAAGGTTACAATATTATTATTCGAATTATGTCGATCGTATGCTTATGTGTTTACATTACTTTTGGATATATCTCTTACAGATTATCAATATGCTCCCTCAAAACCTCTATCCGATCGAATTTTATCGGTGGAAGCGAAACATGGAATATGTTCTTATTGATCGAGCAAAAAAACACTCAAATTTACTCGCAATCATACGAGGTAATCGTGGCGTGATAAGTTAACCCAAGTCGTCTCTCAGGAAAACTTAACGGGGCTATTGTTCATATCGTACACTTAAGCGATTAAATCTAAACATTGTAATACCAGCGAGGGTTTGAAGCGTCACGGAATTGAAATACGGAAAATGAGCAGACATCTAAGCTAGGGGTTGTCGATCCCGAGCTATACTAATAAAGCACTAAATCTAAACCGGGGTTGTCAATCCCTAGTTGAACTACTGGCGAGGATAAATCGAAGCGATAAACAAGCGATATAAATTAAAGAAACATGAAAACAATCCATTGTCACTATAGAATTGAATCAACAATAATCAAAAGCAATAACACTATGAAATTGATTACGAAAGAGCGAGAAATCCCAAAGCATAAATTGATAAATTAAATATTGATCGATGAAAATTAAAGCGAGGAATTGAAACTATGATTTATACGTGTGTGTTGTCGTCGAAAAGCTCTGAAGAACAATGGTGAAGAACAGCCACGCTGCGTGAAATGAGCGAGGACTCGGGACTCCGTACAAATGACCTAGCGGTATATATATTAAGTGAGGTGGCTGGCTGAAAGTGGCGCGAGGTTGAGCAGGCGTTACACTGAAGATGAACACGGTTCGGGAAGAGCGCGGTTTAAAAATCATTATGTATTGAACTTGAGCAGCTGGATCGAGGTGAGCGCTGGTGGGAGAATTGTTACATCTCACAAATGGCGTAGGCTCAAGGTGGCCTTGAAGAAATTGAAGCGCCGCTCGGGCTGAGCGTCGAGCAAGATTACAGTGGCGTTGGGATCCAGCGCGCGGGCAGGCGGAGACGATCGGCGGTGATTGAGTGCGGGTGGGCTCGGCTGGAGGATTGATCTTGGGCGAGGCTGGAGTCGTGCGATGGGCGGCGTTCGAGGGCAGGCAAGATTGGTGAGCAGCGGCCGGGCCTTGCAGGATCTTGAAGACGGAGCACGGGTGGAGGCTGGCGGCGTCGGGTGATGGGGCAGGGGCTGGCGAAGCGTCTTTGGGGCAAAGTGAGCAGCTTGGGAGCACAGACGACGCGCCCAGGCTCCAGCGGGCGCTGCGGCGTTGCGGGGAAGTCGGCGTCGGGTGGTGCCCGGCGGTCTTGGGGCGTGGCGGCTGTGGTTTAACACGAGACGCAGGCGAGAGTTGCGTGGTCGGCGGGCAATGGGTCTCAGCCGGATGGAGGCGGCGGGGCGGCTGGGCGCGGACAACTGGGGGCGAACATCGGCCTTGCGTGGCTGGGTGAGCGACATGGGCAAGCTCGGCGTGCGGGGCGAGCTCGGCATGGGCGAGCTCGGTGTTGGGCGGCCGAGGAGTGCGGCGCACGACGGGGCGAGGCACCAGACTAATTGGGCGAGCTGGGCGCACGTGCGCGACTTTGATGTTTCACTCCGTTCTCTCGCGTCTGAGCTCCGAATTGCATACCTTTTTCGCCTATGAACTCCTATCGCAATGCTCTTCAATAAACTTGATCTTTGGAAGATCCAATTCATCCTATTTAAATGCCGTTTTTCTACAAAACATCGAAACAAACGAAGTAAGTCCGAATCGATAAATATTAATCAAACCAACGGCATAAATAGGACAAACCATTGAAAATGACATGTAAAACTATACGAGAATAAGCACAATTTCATACCAAAAACTCCCCACACTTATCCATTTGCTTGTCCTCAAGCAAAGTCTATCTATCTGAGTAGAAGAATAACTCATGTAACAACTCTTAATCGAATCAACCAAACCTCTTTTGCAATTCCCCAAACATGATGAATACATAATCAAAGTAAATGTGAAACAAATCTAAGATTGTGAAAATATTAAATAAACAAGTAGATTATTTTGCTCGGACCCGACTCTGCTAGAGGTGAATTAACTAAAATGGTTACCTTTAGCAACAAGTTTCTTTGATAACAAGGAAAGTATTATGATTTTGGAACAATGTTAGAAGGTGAACTCTCGATGAACTCGAGTCTCTATCATGGTTTCCATGTCCATTTCTCGATTCTGAGAAGAGGGATGAAATCCGTCCTCCATTTATACAATCTCAACAATTCTTTGGAGTTTTCATTCTCCTTCTTTCTCTTCTTTTCACACATTTTTTTTGTTTTTTGTTTTTGTTTTTAATTTGAAACAAGTATATAGGTAACACACGATTAACACTACCCCTAGCATTAGCGGACAAATCACATCAATAACCCCGATTTAAAATCAATTCACATGATCTCGTCAATTCATTGCACTTCACTAACATAACATCAAGATAAGCGAGAAATCGTCGAGGTTTGACCAATACCACGAGTTCGGTTGCACAAATCAAAATCTAACTTACTCGCATAGACAAAGCTTAAGTCGAAACAATCGAAAATAAGCACAAGGGCACGTCATTAAGCATACAAAATATATATATATATATATATATCACGCCCATAAAACCAAATACTATCTCCCCACACTAAATTCGAACCTTGTCCCCGGTGTTCAAAACATTAATAACACAAAATAGCCAATAGAGGAGGAGACTTAGTGATAATAGATGGCGATGGCGGGGTTGGAATGTGGCGTGCAATGAGCAGGAGTATCACGGCTACACCTCACGGTGACGGCGTTCAATATCGAGCAAAACTAACACGAGACAACAGATAGATCAAAGAGAACAACGAAACAAAACAAAAAGAAAGAAAAAGAAAATAAAAAATCGTGGGTAAATTCCCACCTAGTACTCAGTTTAACGTCGTGAGCCCGACGTATTCAGTCAACAACAGACTATCCATAGTCCTTAACCTATAGGAATACCATCTCGGCGGAGCATCGGTGGTAACCATATAAGCACAAAGGGCGATAAAGGAAGCGATAATAGATCATTTAAGCTCAAGTCGAACATCCTATTCTCAAGTAAAATAGATAATTTCAATTCACAAAGCACAATACTTTGGTGAATTAGGATGTTGACAAATTATGGATATTACCTCGACCTTTGTCCTCACTTTGTCCTCCTCAGGGAACACGTGCTTGAATTGTGGGCGGTTCTTTCACTTCGGAGGGGCTTTGTACTTGCTAGTAACTTCACGTGCCACTCTTTCTTCATCCTCTCTTCATCCTCCTCCAGTGTTTGGGTAGCTCTTTCACCTCCACAATGAGTTTGGCGTGTTATCAATTTCATGTGCCCACTCTTCCTCGTCGATCGTCCTTGTAACAACTTCCTCGTGGCTCGATCGTGCTTCTAATCCTCACGTGCCCATTCTTTCTCATTTTCACCTTCTCGGCTGCGCTGACTGTCGGTGTCTCTCCCATCCTATTCTCAACAATTTGGTCACTTTCAAGAGTAATGACCATCGGAGCTTGATCGGGTTGGTGTGGGAAAGTTATGACTTGATCACTTTCTCGTTTCCACCCACATGTGCAATGCGGCCCGTCGATGTCTCTTCCATCAATTCTCAATAATTGGTCACTTTCTAGAATAGTGACCGCTGGACTGATCGGATTGGTTAGGAAGTTCCTCCTTTGCTGCAACGACTTATCAAGCAGGCTATTAACATGTCCCACTTGCGTTTCCAAGCGCTAAAATGAAGCTTTGTAGCATCAAACTTTGGACGAACTTATCCTCCCAAGCTGGTTTACGAGGTGGAGGGCGGTACATTGGGTATGTATATTGAGGTGGAGGTGGTTGTCGTGGGTATGAATCTTGAGGTGGAGGATTTTGTTGTGGAGTGCGGACAACTGCGGAGGTGATTGCTCGATAGGGATTGTAGGCTTTATCCTCATCTGGCGGTGGAGGTGGTTGCTCCTAGTAGGGATTGTAGGCTTGATGCTCATGGTAGGGATCATAGCTTTGCTGCTCATGGCTGACGGATATCCCTCGGAAAAGTCGAGCCGGGCTCGCTTCCGTGAAGAATTTGCCCAATCTGACGAAGCTTCCTCACGACTGTTTGACCATATTCGTCTTTGTTGGTAACCTGCATTATGACACCAACAACAAAAACAAGATCCACGCACTGGGGGAGAAAATAACCACACGTGAGCGAAAAAACACGGAAAACAAACAACACAAACAATACGCCTAAAGTTTTCCCGACAGCGGCGCCTAAAATTGATCGAGCAAAAACACACTCAAATTTACTCACATAAATGCGAGGTAATCGTGGCGTGATAAGTTAACCCAGTTGTCTCTCGAGGAAAACTTAACGAGGCTGTTGTTCATGTCATACACATAAGCGATTAAATCTAAACATTCTAATACCAACGAGGGTTTGAAGCGTCAGGAATTGAAAAGCGAAAAATAAGCGACATCCTAAGCTAGGGGTTGTCAATCCCGAGCTATACTAATAAAGCACTAAATCTAAACCGGGGGTTGTCAATCTCTAGTTGAACTACGGCGGGATAAATCAAAGCGATAAACAAGCGATATAAATTAAAGAAACATGAAAACAATCCATTGTCACTATAGAATTGAATCAACAATAATCAAAAGCAATAACACTATGAAAATGATTATGAAAATGAGAAATCCCAAAGCATAAATTGATAAATTAAATATTCAATTGGGTCTCCAGTAGCCGGACGAAAGCGGCGGGAGGCGTTGGGGCACGCAGAGCGGCATGGCGGGCGGCGCGGCCTTCTGGCTGCAGGCGGCGACATGGGCGGCTTCGGCGTGCGGGGCGAGCTCGGGATGGGCGAGCTCGGCGTTGGGCGGCGAGAGTGCAGGCGCCGACAGGCGAGGCACCGGACTCGTTAGGCGAGCTGGGCGCCGTGCTTGACTTTGATGTTTCACTCTGTTCTCTCGGCGTCAGAGCTCAGTTACAAACCGTTTTGCCAATGAACTCCTATCATAATGCTCTTCAATAAACCTGATCCTTGGCGGATCAATTCATCCTATTTAAATGCTATTTTCTACAAAACATCGAAACAAACGAAGTAAGTCCGAATCGATAAATATTAATCAAACCAACGGCATAAATAGGACAAACCATTGAAAATGACATGTAAAACAATACCAAGAATAAGCACAAATTCGTACCAAACACTTATCGTAGAAGAACACATGTTTGTTCTCACTACTCCCAAACCTAATGCCCTTACTGACGCATTGACGAATGAGCTGCGAGAGTCAAGCAGACTTTAGCATAAGTCAAATAATATGGCCAAATGCTATATGATGACAACTATGTCCACAGGCTTGCAGCTTGATAAACGCGCTTTTTACTGGTTTATTCATGATTTATTTAGATAATTTTAGATCAATTTAAGTGCGTTTATATAGTTGATTTAATGCTTTTAGCTATTTTTGGAAGATACTGCTCTTGGGTTCCTTTTTGGTGTTTTGTAGGCTTTTAAGATGATAATCGAAACACGAAGCGAAGCACGCACCAAAACAGTGAGGAATGCAGAGCTAGCGGCGGCTCGACCCATGAACTCGGCGGAAACATTTTTGGACTAAAACTAGCGACTGACTTAGCGACCGCTAAGCCGTCCGCTAGGCAAAGCCAACGATCGTGAGCCTGACCGTGAGAGATTTCGAAAAAGCTACTGCCTCAAAACTCGCGACCGAGCTAGCATGCTAGCTCAGCCGCTAGGCAAACCACACGATCGCGAAGATGGCCGCGAGCTCATCGAAGAAACTTACTGACTCACAGCTAGCGATCGAGCTAACAACCGCTAGCCCGGCCGCTAGACGCGATGGCCTGGCGTGACTTAGGGTTTTTAGCCCATTGCCTATATATATCCCTAGACTTTTGCATGCGCCTCTCTCCACGTTTTTATATCTCATTAAGCTTGACCAATCATACACAAGTTGTTATCTATGTTGGATTTGTATCTTGAAAGCGGTTTGGTTGAGCTTGTATACAATGTTTCTGTTACCACTATTATAATCTCCTGTCCGAATTGAATACTTGATTGCATATATCATGTCCCCTTATCTCATATATAAGTTAGATCATACGAGTGTGTAGAAGATCACGAAGTACGTATGGTTGGTCAAGCTTAATGAGATATAAAAAGTTTCACACCGAGACAACTTGAGGACGAGTTGTCGGTATAGAGTGCGTATAGATAAGAAGTGACTTGACTTGGTTACTTGTCTATCTTTGATGCGTCTACGGCGTATTGAAGGATCACGATGAGATGTGTTCTTCTATCGGCCGTCGTGAAGAACCAAGATCTCGGTGACTTACGATGATCTAAACCTCGATAAGGTATTAGGTGAGTATGAGTTCTTGACCATCACTTTGACTTGTTATGGGTGAGGGTTATATGTTCTAACCAAGATTCTCCGCATCTTGGGTGGTGGCGATCTTGTATGTCACGCTAGTTATGCATGTCAGTCACGTATCCGTTTAGGATGATGGCGTTCCTTAAGGAGCTCAAAGGTTTATTGTACTAAACCTGCGAGGTTGAGTTAGCTCAAGTACAATAATAAGGTTGAGTGGTACTACTTAAGAAATGAAGATATTAATTATTTTAAGTAGTCGATTGCTATAAATAATTAATGGACGTTCGATATCTTAAATACGAGGATTCGTAATGTCTAAGTGCAAGCCCGACTCACCTTGGTAATAAAGGGTAAGTCGGCATTTATTCTCTAGTGGCATGAATAAAGGTTTATAAATTAATTTATGTTACGAAATTTGAACATAAGATAATTAATTTATTTGAGGCCCATCTTTATTCCTTGCATTTGATCCTGAGCTGGCCCATCCAGAGGCCCATTAGCTCAAGAAAATTGGCGCCCATAGGTCTCTCTAAGGATAGATTTTATTCTCTTTATCCTATAAGGATATTATTATATTTATGGGATATGCATGGATCCTTTCCTTATGGGATTATGGTAACGCATTATAAATATAAGGTAAGAGATAAAGTCAGGGTTAATCCTCAATTACACAAGCAATATTTTAGTCCATCACATAGTTCTTGTGAGAGTTTTCGAAAATATCATAGAGCATTGGGTGATTTTCCGAAGCATTCTCCATAGATCGTCCTCACTCGGCGTTGGAGATTGGGCGAGCGGATCTGATCCGGAAGGTCAAAGCACGAGTCCGATCCGTTCGATCCGTTCATCCGTTTGACCGACCTCTACTGATTGAAAGGTAAACACGAGAAACCCTACGTGTTGCAATTAATTATTTAGGCGCATGATAGGAATATAATCAATGTATGGTGAATTAAATATCGAAGATAGATCCTCAAAGTGAGGCTAAACCTAGTTTTCCTAAATTGGTATCGAGCACGGGATCGATATCTTGGCTCTGTTGGATTAATTCACGTTTGATTATTACGTGCGCTTAATTAATTGTTGGATCCGCTCGTTCTTAAGTGGCTCGTTTTGTTTTGTTGGGATTTGTTTTCACCACGAAAAATCCGTGGTTAGATTAGATTTATTTTTACGTAAATCTTATCGTAAAGAAGAACGAAGCAACACGAAGAACGAGGCGACAAAGACTCGCCGGAGAAACCGGACGCGCTGGCGGCGCTTCGGCGCCGTGCGTGTTCTCGGAAGCATCGGCGGACTAGAGCGAGCAGGCGGTGGGCGCACGCATGGCTCGGCAGCCCGAGGCGGTGCGAAGGCGCTGCCAGCGGGCGCCTCGGCACCGCTTCGGCGGCGGCGTCTTGGCCTTCGGTAAATCTCGGCGAGCGGTGCGGAAACCTCAACGAGGTCTCGGCGGTGCGGGCGATTCGAGTTGCGCGAATCTCGCCCGAGCCCTCGGCGGCTCGGCGGCCTCATAGCTCTGTCCGCGCTCGGCGGGCTCGGCAGAATCGCGGAAACCTCGAGGCGCGATTTTCTCGGCGGCTCGGATTGCGCTGCGAGAAACCTCGATGAGGTCTCGGCAGGCGATGCGGGCGTCACGATTTTTGTGCGGGTGCCCGGCGGCGCTCGGCCAGCGGCTCGGCGGCGTTTGGCGGGGTGCGGGTGAGCTCGGCGGTCGCGATCGTCCACGCGACATGAGGCAGCCCAGCGGCGAGCACGCCAAAGCGCCACGAGGAAGGGCGGGCGGTGCCAGCGAGGCGAGCATTCAAATTAAAATGTCAAGACCTCCACTTTTGATCTCTAAACAATGTGATACGCGTGAGTAAACATCCACAGCGTGGCTTGCTTGCCTTGTTTATCATAAGTTTGTTAGATGAGATTTCTAAATAAAACATTTTAAATCTATTGAGAAGTGGGAGTTTCATGTGTAGCGATCACACGCGGCTTGCATGTGCGATTTTCATAAGTTCTCTAGAGATAGATATAAAATGAGATAACAAAAGAATTTGAATTGGGCGTTATGGTCCGAGTGAGTATGCGATTCTAAGAATTCATTTTTCTTTGTTAAAAATGTGGTCATTGCTTAGACATCACCTCGAGTACAACTTCCATGAAGTCCCTTCTTGCGATAGTGATGTGGTCTAGTGAGGTCCAATCGTTAATTTCATTTGTCATAAGGTTAAGTTGACATGGATTGAAATTAAGCGACTAAAATGTATATTTTAGTGCGGTTGAGGGTTCGTGTGTGGCGATCCACACGCGTGGCTTGCATGTGGGATTCCTTGGGCGATTGGAGGTTTCAATTTATATTGTTTTATCAAAGGTTACAATATTATTATTACGAATTATGTGCGATCGTATGCTTATGTGATTTTCATTATCTTTTCGGATATGTCTCTTACACGATTATCAATATGCTCGCACAAAATCCCTTCTCCGGTCCAAATTTTATCGGTGAAAGCGTAACATTGAGAATGTTCTTCTGCCGAAGGTAATTTATTTGTACTCACTACACCCGTCCCAAGCCTCTAGGCGATTTATCTCTCGATGAGGAGGCGCAAGGAGCACGAGAAATGGGACAAATCAAGCGAATGGCAAAGTGCCTTCTTTTGGTCACCATGTGCGAGTCCCAGTAGCTCCGGCATCAATAGATGGAAGTTGCGACCACGATATGGCTAAATCTTATGAAATCATATGAAAGTCGGACGAGAATCGCTTGACATAATTTGACAAAATCTATAATGTCAAGTTCAATGAAGGAAAGTGATTCGGTGCATGACCATGTGAAGCGAAATGATCAATCTCTTGGGAGGCTCGAGTTGGTTGGAGGATATATTGATGGCGTGAGTCGAGAATCGATATGATCCTCAACACTTTGCCCAAGTCTTTTGATGACTTCCGTTATAGAAACAGTCCTTTATGATAAGAGTTATACTCTAGATTCATTTCAAGAGGATCTAGTAATGGAAGAAAGTAAAATGGGTAAAGGTGCACGATCTTTGCACACACCTCGAAGAACCACAGCTTTATCAAAAGATGAAAAGGGAAAGTGGAATTCAAGGGATGCTAAGGCTAAAAAAGAGTGGGAGTAATACAAAAGGCTCTACCGGCGGTTTGAAAAAGCGAAGGAGAGGGCAAGTGCTTCAAGTGCGGTGAGGCCGGGCATTGGAAGGCTAAGTGCCCCAAGCTCGAGGCTCAAGTACGCCATTTGCTTTAATGTGAAAACATGTTTAGCGACTTGTTCTACCCATTCTTGGGTAGTAGATCTGGTCGTGACCATGTTTGTTACACCTTGCGGGGATTCCTGCGGACAAGGGAGGCTGAGTGATGGCGAGATAACGATCTCCATAGGCAGCGGCGAAAGTCGAGGCCGTTGCAGTTGGAGATGTTACTTTATGTTTGAGAAAGCAGTTTTAGTTTTAAAAGCGTTTTATATGTGCGGATTTTCGGTAGGAACCTTGTTCTGTTTGAAATTATTTACTCATGGATATTACATTATTTTTATAGTGGTGTTTCTATCATAAGAAATGACGAAGTTATCTGTGTTGTACGTTATATAATTAAGCTTTATACTATTTACGCCAAACATAATACCTATAACTATGTTGCATCTTCATCAAACCCTAAAAGAGAAAGTTTTCTTGAAGATGACACCACTTTTCTCGGCATCTTAGACTAGGTCACATCAATCTAAATAGGATCGAAGACTAGCTAAGAATGGGCGTTGGGTAATCTCACGGTTACTCCGTTCCTAGTCTGCGAATCTGTATAGAAGGTAAGATGTCGACCGGACCCTTCAAAGCGAAGGGTTATAGAGCCAAGAAATGTTGGAGTTAGTCCATTCGACTGTGTGGACCGATGTCCACACAAGCTCGTGGAGAATGCAGTATTTTGTCACTTTCATTGTGATTACTCAAGGTGCGGATACGTATATACCTTCACCGCAAGTCTCGAATGCTTTGAGAAATTCAAAGAGTTTAAGGCGGAAGTGGAGACGAAGCTAGGTAAGAGTATCAAGTCACTGCGGTCTGATCGCGGTGGCGAATACCTCAGTAACGAGTTTATGGACTATCTAGTGAAGTGTGGGATTACATCCCAGCGCACTTCACCGGGCACACCACAGCAAAATGGTGTGTCAGAGCGAAGAAATAGGACTCTTTTGGAAATGGTTAGATCAATGATGAGTTATGCAACATTGCCTATTTCGTTCTGGGGGTATGCCTTAGAAACAACGGCATACTTGCTAAATCTAGTACCATCCAAGTCAGTCGAAAAGACCCCTTTCGAGTTGTGGTTTGGGCGCAAGCCCAGTTTAAGCCACATAAGGATATGGGGCGATCCGGCCTGCGTCTTGAACAAGAAGGCGACAAGTTGGAGGCTAGATCCGACGCATGGCTGTTTATTGGCTATCCTAGAGGAGCGAAGGTGGTTTATTCTATAGTCACGAGGATCGAGAAGGTCATTATTAGCACTAATGCTCGATTCTTAGAAGAGGACTACATGAAAAATCATAAATCCAAAGTTGAAATCATTCTTGAGAATTAGAAGATGATCGTATTCCACCACGATTAGGCGAAAGGTGCGAGATGTCGAGTCTAGTGGGAGGGATCGGCACGGATACTTCAAGAAATTGAAGTGGGTTGAGGTCCACCGGAGATACCGACCGTACAAGTGGTACCTACCCGACAAGTTGTGCAAGATAAAGAACCACAAGTTTACTGCACCCACCGTTGCCAAAGTGCTATAGAACCTCGTTGTAGTGGGAGGTTGTTCGTCGACCCGAGCGATTTATGTTCGTGGGACAATCTTGGATATAGTCGAGTGAAGCGAGCGAGCAATAATCGACCCATGGACATGCAAGGAGGCGATACATAGACATTGATGCAAGATCATGGCACACCTCATGGACTTAGAAATGGAGTCCATAACGCTTATGGATGTATATGAAAAGACACCTCTACCAGATGGTAAGGAAGCCGTAGGTAGTAAGTGGATATCTGAAAAGGAAGAGATTCCGATGGAGGTTTCGACTTTTAAAGCTAGGCTTGTGGCAAAGGGTACACTCAGTTGAGGCATCGATTTCGATGAGACCTTTTACTGTGTGCAATGCTCAAGTCCATCGAAATTCTTACGGCCATAGCAGCCCACTGAACCTAGAGGTTTGGCAAATGGATGTTAAAACCGCTTTTCTAAGCGGTTACCTTGAGGAAGGTAGAGACATCTATATGCAACAACCTTAGAAGGTTATGTTGTAAAGGGTGAAGAGCATCTAGTTTGGAAGCTTAAGAAGTCCATTTATGGACTTAAGCGAACCTCGATCATGGAACTTACGCTTTGGAGGTGGTAAGTCTTATGGATTTACCAGGTTGCCTAGCGGGAGTTGTGTGTCGGTTAGATGTTAACTGTGATGTGGTATTTCTTGCACTTTATGTAGATGACATTCTTCTAGTTGGCAACAACGTGAAGGCATTATCGACGTAAAGAGTTGGTTATCCGATCAATTTCAAATGAAAGACTTAGGAGATCGCGTACATTCTTGGGATCAAGGTTTACCGAGATCGCAAGAAGAAAATGTTGAGCTTATCTCGGGCGTCTTACATTGATCTTGTGATTACTCGTTTGATGTCACGGACCGCCCGAGAAAGGATTGCTACCTTTCGGACATGGCATTCCTTTATCTAAGACGCGATCACCTATGATGTAAAAGAGATAGAAGAAATGAGACAAGTTCATTACGCTTCCGCCGTAGGAAGTCTCATGTCACGCAATGCTATGCACGAGGCCCGATATACGCTATCACGGTAGGCATAGTAGCTAGATATCGATCTAACCTGGACAAACTCATTGGACATCGATAAGCGTATACTCAAGTACACGAAAAGGACTCGAGATTATAGGCTAGTTTACCATGCAGATAGTCTAATGCCTTTGGGTTATCTGATTTCGGTTTCAAAGTCGACCGTGATGAGAAAAAGTCTACCTCGGGCTATATGTTTACCTTGGGAGGTGGAGCCGTATCTAGCGGTCAAAGCGGCGATGCATTGCGGACTCTACCATGGAAGCCGAATATGTAGCAGCCGGAGGCTTCTAAAGAGGCTGTATGGTTCAAGAACTACCTCATGGATCTAGATGTGGTACTGGTTTGCCCAGTATCATAGTTTCTTGTGATAACTCGGTGCGATGGCAAACTTGAAGGAACCACGGACCCTAAAGCGACCAAACACATAGAGAGAAAGTACCATGTCATATGAGAAATCGTTAGGCAGTGGCGTCTGATTGAGAAGATTGATCGACGGATAACCTAGCGGAACCATTCACAAAGAGCACACCGCAAAAAGTCTACGACGGACACGTTAGAGGACTTGGATTGCGCTTGATGGCACCCACTTAGAAAGAAACTTTTGTATAAGTGGGAGAAGCAAAGTGGTGGTTGTTTGTAATAGCTAGTAGAGAGACATTGTATACTAAAAGTTTGCTTTAGTATAAGTGGGAGATTGTTGGATTTGTATCTTGAAAGCGAGTTTGGTTGAGCTTGTATACAATGTTTCCTGTTACCACTATTACAATCTCCTATCGAATTGAATACTTGATTGCATATATCTATGTCCCTTATCTCGTATATAAGTTAGATCATACGGTGTGTGAAGATCACGAGTGCGTATGATTGGTCGAGATTAATGAGATATAAAAGTTTCCACGGTGAGACAACTTGAGGGCGAGTTGTCGGTATAGGCTCATGTGTAGATAAGAAGTGACTTGACTTGGTTACTTGTCTATCTTTGTGCGTCTACGGCGTATTGAAGGATCCACGGTGAGATGTGTTCTTCTGCTCGACCGTCGTGAAGAACCAAGATCTCGGTGACTTACGATGATCTAAACCTCGATAAGGTATTAGGTGAGTATGAGTTCTTGACCATCACTTTGACTTGTTATGGGTGAGGTTATATGTTCTAACCAGATTCTCCGCATCTTGGGTGGTGGCGATCTTGTATGTCACGCTAGTTATCATGTCGAGTCACCATATCCGTTTAGGATGATGGCGTCCCTTAAGGAGCTCAAAAAGGTTTATTGTACTAAACCATGCGGGTTGAGTTAGCTCAAGTACAATAATAAGGTTGAGTGGTACTACTTGAAATGAAGATATTAATTATTTTAAGCGATCGATTGTCGTAAATAATTAATGGACGTTCGATATCTTAAATACGAGGATTCGTAATGTCTAAGTGCAAGCCCGACTCACCTTCGGTAATAAAGGGGTAAGTCGGCATTTATTCTCTAGTGGCATGAATAAATGTTTATAAATTAATTTATGTTCTGGGCTGAACATAAGATAATTAATTTATTTGAGGCCCATCTTTATTCCTTGCATTTGATCACTGGGCTGGCCCATCCAGGGCAGTTAGCTCGAGAAATTGGCGCCCATAGGTCTCTCTAAGGATAGATTTTATTCTCTTTATCCTATAAGGATATTATTATATTTATGGGATATGCATGGATCATTTCCTTATGGGATTATGGTAATGCATTATAAATATAAGGTAAGAGATAAAGTCAGGTTAATCCTCAATTACACAAGCAATATTTTAGTCCATCACATAGTTCTTGTGAGAGTTTTCGAAAATATCATAGAGAGCATTGGGTGATTTTCCGAGCATTCTCCATAGATCGTCCTCACTCGGCGTTGGAGATTGGGCGATCGGGATACTGATCAGGAAGGTCAAAGCACGAGTCGAATCCGTTCATCCGTTTGACCGACCTCTACGGATCCAAAGGTAAACACGAAAACCCCTACGTGTTGCAATTAATTATTTAGGCGCATGATAGGAATATAATCAATGTATGGTGAATTAAATATCGAAGATAGATCCTCGGGGTGAGGGCTAAACCTAGTTTTCCTACAATCTATTCACAACTCTAGGGATATATATAGCAATGGGCTAAAAACCAAGTCAGTCACTTCTTATCTACACCGACCTATCTGACAATTTCGTCCTCAAGTTGTCTCATCTATGATACTTTTTATATCTCATTAAGCTTGACCAATCATACGAGACTTCGTGATCTACAACACTGCTATCGCATGATCTAACTTATATACGAGATAAAGGGACATACATATGCAATCAAGTAAACAATTCAAATAGGAGATCAGTAATTGTGGTAACATGAAACATTGTATACAAGCTCAACCAAAACCGCTTCTAGTATACAAATCAACAATCTCCCACTTATACTAAAGCAAACTTTTAGTATACAATGTGTCTCTCTAGCTATTACAAACAACACCATCACTTTGCTTCTCCCACTTATACAAAAGTCCTTTCTAAGTGGGTGCCATCTTCGCAATCGAGTCCTCGAATATGCTCTTCGTAGACTTTTTGCGGTGCTCTTCGTGAATGGATCAGCTAGGTTATCCGCAGTACCAATCTTCTCAATCAAGACATCCCTTGTCTAACGATTTCTCGTATGACATGGTACTTTCTCTCTATGTGTTTAGTTGCCTTGTGGGTGCATGGTTCCTTCGAGTTTGCTGCACACCCGAAAGTTATCACAAGAAACTATGATACTCTTTGGCAAACCAGTACCACATCTAGATCCATGAGGTAGTTCTTGAACCATCTGACCTCTTTAGCGCCCTCCGAAATGGCTACATATTCGGCTTCCATGGTGGAGTTCGCAATGCATTCTCGCTTGCACTCCGCCAGATACGACTCCTCCTCCCAAGGTAAACACATAGCCCCGAGGTAGCTTCTTCTTATCATGGTCGCCTTTGAAATCCAGTGCAGAATAACCCAAAAGCATTAGACTATCTGCAAGGTAAACCGACTGTAATCTCGAGTCTTTTCGTGTACTGAGTATATGCTTCATCGATGAATGAGCTTGTCGAGGTTAGATTGATATCGGCTACTATGCCTACCGCATGTGAATATCGGGTCTCGTACATAGCATTGCGTACATGAGACTTCCTACGGAGGAAACGTAAGGAACTTGTCTCATTTCCTCTATCTCCTTTGCGATCATGGGTGTTGCTCCTGAGATAAAGGAACGCCATGTCTAAAAGGTAGCAATCCTTTCTTGGCGGTGCATACTAAAACGAGTAATCACAGGTATCAATGTAAGGCGCTGAGATAAGCTCAACATTTTCCTCTTGCGATCTCGATAAACCTTGATCCCAAGAATGTCTGTGCATCTCCCAAGTCTTTCATTTGAAGCTCGATCGGATAACCAACTCTTTACGTCGATAACAACTTCACATTGTTGTCAAGTAGAAGGATATCATCTCGTAAACCTCTCCATCTGAATCTCTTCTCTTGTATACCCACTTACTACCTATGGCTTCCTTGCCATCGGTAGAGGTGTCTTTTCGTATCATCCATAGCATTATTATGGACTCGATTTCTAAGTCCATAGGGGTGAGCCATGATCTTGCATCGATTGTCTTGTATCGCCTCCATTTGTATGTCCATGGGTCGATTATTGTCCGCTCGTTTCACGGGACTAAATCAAGATTCACCCACGAACATAAATCGCTCGGGTTGACGAACAACCCTCCACTCTGACGACGCGCTTCGGCACAATGGCAGCGGTGGGTGTAGTAACTTTTGGTTCTCTATCTTGCACAACTTGCTGGATAGGAGCCACTTGCACGCGCCAGTATCTCGATTGGAACTCGACCCACTTCAATTTCTTGAAATATACGGTGTCGATCCCTCCAACTGACACCTACATCTCGTACCTTTGGCTTAATCGATCTTTGGAATACGATCATCTTCTAACTCTTGAATAATGATTTCAACTTTGGATTTATGGTTTTCATATAATCCTATTCTAAGAATCGGGCATTAGTGCTATGTGACCTTCTCGATCCTTAGGACTATAGAAATAACCACCTTTAGTTCCTCTAGGATAGCCAATAAATAGCCTCATCGGATCTAGACTCCAACTTGTCACCTTCTTCTTGTTCGACACATGTCTTTGGGACCATATCCTTATGTGGCTTAAACTAAAGCTTGCGCCCAAACCACAACTCGAAAGGGGTCTTTTTCGTGACTTGGATGGTACTAGATTTAGCAAGTATGCATTGTTTCTAAGGCATACCCTAGAACGAAATAGGCAATGTTGCATAACTCATCATTGATCTAACCATTTCTAAAAGAGTCCTGTTCTTCGCTCGACACACCATTTTGTTGTGGTGTGCCGGTGTAGTGAGTGGGAGGTAATCCCACTGCACCAAATAGTCCATAAACTCGTTCTTGAGGTATTCGCCACATGATCAGACCTGCATGACTTGATACTTTTACCAAGCTTCGTCTCTACTTCCGCCTTAAATTCTTTGAATTTCTCAAAGCATTCGGACTTGCGGTGAAGCGGTATATGTATCCGCACCTTGAGTGTCGTCGATGAAAGAGATAAAATACTGTACCTCCACGAGCTTGTGTTGACATAGGTCCACAGGATCGAATGGACTAGCTCCAACACTTCTTTGGCTCTATAACCCTTCGCTTGATGGTCCTGCAGTCGACATCTTTCCTTCTATCTGGGATTCGCGGTTCGGGAATGGAGTAGCTGTGAGATCACCCAACACTCCATTCTTAGCCGTCTTTGGATCCTATTTAGATGATATGACCTAATCTTAGATGCCGGAGAAATGTGGTGTCATCTTCTAAGAAAAACTTTCTCTTCTTAAGGTTTGATGTAGATCTGACATAGTTAAAGGTATTATGTTTGGCACAAATAGTATAAAGCGAATTATATAAAGTGTCATCACGAGATAACCGTCATTTCTTATGATAGAAACACCACTATCAAAAATAGCGAATATCCATGAATAAATAGTTTTGAAATCGACATAAGGTTTCGCGAAACTCCCAACATATAAAACATCTTCAATACTAAGCAGTTCTATCAAAACATAAAGTAACATCTCCGACCGCAGCGTCCTCGACTTTCGCCGCGTTGCCCATGGGATTGTTATCTCGCCATCACATACTCCCTTGTCGCGAGGAACCCACAGGTGTAACAAACATGATCGATCGCATCCAGTATCTACTACCCATGAATGAGTAGTGTTTTGCATGTTTTGGGTTATGTTTTCCTTTTTGTTTCGACGATTTGATTCCTTTTAGTTATAATTGAACATCTTTTATTGGAATCATGTTCGTTTGTGTTACATGTAGGGAATGATTACGTTTCAACGTTTAGGTAGCATAAGCGCACCCAGCGCCCGGACTCGGCATAGCCGGGTTGGAGTCTTGTCGTCCGCCATCGTGTGAAGATCCAGCGTCCGTGGCTGGCTTGCATCCGTGGAGTGCTTCGAAATGCCCGTGTCCGGTGCTTGGCTCGCGTCCGTGCATTATCATCCGAGACTCCATGCGTCCGGCGTTGCATCGCATCCGGCGCTGCGCCCTGAAGTGAAATTCGTCCTGAGACTCCGCGCATCCGGCGCTGCGTTACGTCCAGCGCTGGCCCCTTGACGAGTCCGGCGCTGGCCTTACGTCCGGCACTGGGCGAGGCGCATTTCATCTTTGTTTTGGTAGCGTCCGTACTGCTATTTTTTACACGCTTCTCATCGTTTTGTATTTGAAACCCTACTCTTCACTTTGCATATTTTTATTTTCTTATGGATAAGCGACGCCTCGAAGACAATTCGCTCGTTTCAAGTAATTTTAATATTGTTCTTTAATTCCGTTTGATTGTGATTCAAAATTATTGTATGGATTATTGTTATTGAATTCATATTCTGGAAGATTTCAATCTATTGTTCGTTTCTATTCATGAGATTTCTTTATTGTTCCTTTCTTGTTCTAGTATTTCTTGATATTGATTTCTATGCTTGGTGATGTTTAATTTTGATGTTTGCTTAATTAATCTTGTCTTCTATTTTATCTATAAGATTCATGTCTAGGGTTTACCGTGTCGATTCTATGTTCTTCAATCTAGGGTTTAATTCTTGCCTAGGTAATCTATCTGCTTTGTTAATTTTTGTATGTTCTTCAGTCTAGGGTTTAATTCTTGTCTAGATAATCTATTGTTTTAAGGTGACAATCTATCAACCCCTTTTGATTATAGTGTTTAGGAATTTATTTTGATTTCGTGTGGTAACTTAGTAACGCCCTGTTAAGTTTTCCTTGAGAGATGACTAGGGTTAACTTTCCCTACTATAACACCTCATTCGATTATTAGTCAATTAAGAGTACACTTTTGATTGAAACAAATTTTGGCACCGTTGCCGGGGAGAACTTTAGGCGTTTTATTAATGTTGCATGTTTTTCGTTTTTATTTTTCTCCTTGCCTTTCTTACTTTGTACATGAGCAAGCGTTTGATCTCGTTTGTTGAGTGTTGTGTATGCAGGGACGCCGTAGTCTAACTCCTAGATTGGCATCCCCGTTGAAGTATACTTGCAAGCCTAGGAAACCGTGACTGCCTGGTGTGGCAGAATTTGATCATTCCGATTGTGACAGCATTAGTGAGGACAATCATCTCACTCTTGAAGGAGATGGGTCTTTTGTGGAAGGACAAGGAGGATTCACGACCATCAGGAATTCCTTGTTTGAAGAAACCCCATCAAGGAACATGGGTGACCAACGAAACAATAATCATGGCGCGAATCTTGCCCCTCGTCGATGGGGATTACTTTCCTAAGATAGGGAGACTACAAACCCTATCTTGTTGTGCCCGCAACACGTGGGTATGAGTTGAAGCGAACCATTTCAACCTCGTTCTCATTTTTGGCATGGCAAATGAGGATGCCACGAGCTTCATCGGAGAATATAATCAAGTGGTGCAATCGTTTACATTGTTTGGTGAATGAGGAAGCGAATGAAGATGCGTTGTTTCTCCTATTCTCCGGAAGGATAAAGCCAAGTCTTGGCTTATGAGCTTTCTGCCGACTTTTGGCAAATTGGAACAACTTGTGGTGGAGCATTTCATATTCACGGTTCTATCCGCAGCTAGAGACAAAGGATCTTCAATTCAAGATTATGACTTTCAAGCAGGATCTTGATGAGCCGTTTCACGAGGCTAGAAGAAAGATTCAAAGAGCTTGGGAGGCAATGCCCACATCACTTCTTCCCGTTGGTTCTTTTGTGCCAATTCTTTTATGACGGAATCCTTAAATCCGATCAAGAAAAAGCTGACGATGCGGCAGGGGGCAACATAGCACATATCACGAAAGAGGCTCTTCACGGTATCTTTGATGTCATGGCAAGCAATTCCCTCAAAAGGCATCTAAATGCGCGGTCTTCACAGTCTTGCAGAGAGCAGGATCGGAACTAGCGAGGCAGATGGCACAGCTTATGAGAGAGATGAACGAGATGAAGATGAAGCAGGCTGAGGTCCCTTCACCACCCCAGGAGTTCGCTGCTCCTTCGCAGGAGTTCGGCGCACCTCCACAGGATTTCTCTATGCATCCTTGTGGAATTTGCATGGAAATGGTACATCTGATATTGATATATTTTCCTAATATGGGAGCACCCGTCTATGAAGGCGGAGTAGAGGCTTATTCTATGCAAGGTTTCCAGCCTCGACCACCTTATGAGCCGAGGCCGACTTATGAGCAAAACCAGCCGCAGTACAACTCTAGATGGAAGAATCAGAACCAAGGTCAGGGTTCGGGTTCAAACACACAGACTCGACGCCCTCCTGCACAGCAGTACCCATCGCAGCGGCATACACAGTTCAGCGGATCCGCTTGAAGCGGCAAGCTTATGGTCGCATGTCGATATCCGCAGCGACCATATCGACGATCGTCTTACCCACAGTATCTTACCAGCAGCAGCAGCCTCCGCCACAGCAGCAGTACCCTTACCCACAGCAGCAGCCTCCGCCGTAGCAGTACCCTCAACAGCCTCCGCCGTAACAATAGTTTCCACGCGGTCCTCCGTAATCTCAGCAGATTCCTGTTGAGGATCCTCTCGACGCCTACATCGCTAAGAACAATCAGAGGATCGACAGTACTGAGGGGACGATGAGGCGTCTCGAGGACACTATGGGTCAGATTGCTACTTCTCTTAATGAGATGCGGCAGCCGAGTGAGAGGAACAAGTTACCCGGACAAGCTCATCAAGCTCATGCCGTGACGGTGCTCCGAAGTGGAAAGGTTATCGATAACATGGTGACTATGCCGACTCCAGTACCTTCACCGGCACCCACTGTCGACGTTGAGCAACCTAATGTTGAAGAAGAGGTTTCCGAGAAGAAAGATGAGAGTGAGTTGCACAAAGCAGCCAATCCTTATGTTCCGCCGGGACAATCTACAAAGACATTGTTCAAGCCCCGGGTCCCTTATCCCCATCGGTTGACGAATGCTAAGCAGGACCAACAGTTCAGCGATTTCTACAAGTTGTTGTCTCAAGTACACGTCAACTTGCCTCTGCTGGACGTCATCCGGGCTGTCCCCGCCTATGTCAAATTCTTTAAGGATCTCACCACCAAGAAGAGAAACTGGGGAGACATTACCAATGTGGTCGTCTCCGAGATGGCTAATTCAATCATGCAACTCCCTCTTCCACCCAAGCTTCGCGATCCAGGTAGCTTTATCATTAAGATTGCTATGGGGAATGGGAAAGAGGCCTTAGGTATGCTTGATTTGGGGGCGGGAATTAATTTGATGCCTTATTCTATCTTTCAAGAATTAGGTCTTAAGGAGTTGAAACCCACTGGCATGACCCTTGATTAGTGATAGATCTATAGAGATACCCCAAGGGGTGATGGAAAATGTTATGGTTAATGTGGGGGTCTAATAATTACGATGGATTTTGTGGTCTTGGAAGTTGGGGATGTACGGAAGGATGGTAGGTCTCACACTGTTCTCCTCGGTAGACCGTTTATGGCCACCACTAATACCATGATAGATGTTAAGAGTGGTCTTATTAAGATGACTGTTTTAGGGACTACGGTTACATTTTCTGTGAGAGACAGCCTGAATGCCCCTACTGCTCATTATATTGATGATTGTTCCTTTGTTGATGCTATTGAGCCCTTGGTCGAGAATGTATTTTTGCAGGCACACACTGTTGAAGAGGTTTACATGGGATCGGCCGACGAGCAAGAATTAGCACGAGAACTGGCAAGCTTTCCTGAGTCACCTGTTGAACTTAAGGAACTTCCAACGCATTTGAAGTATGTGTTCCTTGAGGAAGGGAGAGTCAAGCCAGTGATCATCTCCTCGACTTTGACTCGATATGAAGAAGATGCGTTGATTGGTGTTTTGAAGAGGAACAAGCTTGCCTTCGGGTGGAGTTTGGCTGATATCAAGTGGTATTAACCACCCCACGTGTATGCATCGCATCACCTTGGAAGAAGGAGCTCGGCCGACGAGAGACGGTGAAAGGAGGTTGGACCTGTGATTTACGAAGTAGTGAAGAAGGAGGTCTACAAACTCCTGGCGAAGGCCTCGTCTTTCACATCACCGATGGTGAATGGGTGAGCCACGATCGAGCTAAAACACACTCAAATTACTCGCAATGATAAATGAGGTGTCGTGGCGTGATAAGTTAACACGAGTCGTCTCGAGGAAAACTTAACGGGGCCATTGTTCGTATTGCGCATGAAGCCGATTAAAACTAAACATTCTAATGCCAACGGGGTTGAACATGCAGAATTGAAATCGTAGAATTAAATTAAGCATCCTAAGCTGGGGTTGTCAATCAAGAGCTATACTAATAAGCGATAAATCTAAACCAGGGTTGTCAATCCCTAGTTGAACTATGAAAGCGATAAATCAAGCGATAAATAAAAGCGATAGCAAACCTATTCTTAGGGTTTGTCAAGCCCAATTTAAGTCTACTTGTAAATGAAACATGATGGTCAATCAACTAACAAGAACAAGAGTTAATCGAAAGCATAAAATCATATATCGAATTGAATCCAACAACAATCATAAAGCAAGAAATCACCAAACAATAATATAAATCGGAGGTGGAAATCCAATAACAATAATCGATAAATCCAACATATGAATTCGGTAAACAAAGCGTAATAATCGAAAAATGCAGAAAGCATGAATTAAAGCTAAGATTTATACGTATTGTTGCTGAAGAAAATCGGAAGAAAATGGGCGAGAAGCGCCATGGCTGTAAGAAAATAGGCGAGACAGCACTTTCGACCTAGCGCGCATTTTATATTAAATAAGAAGCGAGCGGGTTTATATTGAGCTGGCTCAAGAAACATTCTGCCTTGATCTAGAGCGCGGTTGGGGCTGAGCAGCGAGGAAATAGCTGAGCAGCTCAAGCTTGAGAGGCGCTCAAGATATAGGCTGAACCGTTGAGGAGAGCAGCGCTACTGGGAGGCTTTGGGTGGTGGCGCGGTGGGGTGAAGATGGCGCTGAAGGGGCTGAAGGCAAGCAGGTGAACGGCGGTAAAATTGATGAACCGGCGCTCAAATGGAAGCTGGCAGCAGGTGAACCGGCGTTCACAATGAACCGGCGTTCGCTGGGCGTGCATTTGCGCGCCGCGGCGCGCAGCGCGGGCGCGCGCGCGCGATACTGCTGCGCAGTGTTTTTGTTTGGCCTGTTCTCCTTCGTTTGAACTCCGATTTGCACGGTTTTCGCCACGGACTCCTATCACAACGTAATTTACTTCTTATGAAGGATAAAATCCTTGATTCCTTCTCCAAAATTCATGAGAATCATTGGAAGTGTTCAGCGCGGTAGCGGCGGCGCGTCGGTGCGTCTTGCGACTTTGAAGAAATGATCCGTTCTCTCTCGTCCGAACTTCGAAATTGCGATCCGTTTACGCCTATGAATTCCTATCAAAAGGATATTCAATTATATCTGATCCTTGGCAGATCTAATTCATCCTATTTTCTGCCATTTTCCTACAAAACATCGAGACGAGCAAGTAAGTCGAATCGATAAATATTACTCGAACCAAAGGCATAAATAGGACAAACCATAGAAAATGACACGTAAAACAATACCAAGAATCATCACAAAATCATACCAAACAAGCCCCGTGCATGTAGTGCCGAAGAAAGGGCATCATTGTATCTGAGAATAGCAAGGGGGAGTTGGTGCCGGTCCGAGCCACCACGGGATGGCGTATGTGCATTGACTACCAACGCATTTGAAGTATGTGTTCCTTGAGGAAGGGAGAGTCAAGCTAGAGATCATCTCCTCGACTTTGGCTCGATATGAGAAAGATGCGTTGATTGGTGTTTTGAAGAGGAACAAGCTTGCTTTCGGGTGGAGTTTGGCTGATATCCGTGGTATTAACCCCGCCACGTGTATGCATCGCATCACCTTGGAAGAAGGAGCTCGGCCGACGAGAGACGGTCAAAGGAGGTTGAACCCTGTGATTTCTGAAGTAGTGAAGAAGGAGATCTACAAACTCCTAGGCGAAGGCCTCATCTTTCCTGTCGCCGATAGTGAATGGGTGAGCCCCGTGCATGTAGTGCCGAAGAAAGGGGGCATCACTGTATCTGAGAATAGCAAGGGAGAGTTGGTGCCGGTCCGAGCCACCACGGGATGGCGTATGTGCATTGACTACCGGAAGTTGAATGCCGCCACCAAAAAGGATCACTTCCATCTACCCTTCATTGATCAAATGCTTGATAGGTTAGCCGGTCACGAGTTTTATTGTTTTCTTGATGGTTTGTCTGGTTATTATCAGGTTGTCGTAGCTCCGGAGGACCAATCCAAGACGGCGTTCACGAGCCCGCATGGGACATTTGCTTACCGCCGTATGCCGTTTGGCCTTTGCAATGCACCTGGAACCTTCCACGGTGTATGATGTCCATGTTCTCAGAAATGATCGGCGACTACATGGAGGTATTTATGGATGACTTTTCTATCTTTGGCTCCTCGTTTGATGACTATTTGGCCAAAATTGATCATGTGCTTAATAAATGTGTCGAGAGTCATTTAACTTTGAGTTGGGAAAAGAGTCATTTCATGGTTAAGAGTGGTATAGTGCTCGGGCACTTGGTTTCGCATGAAGGAATTGAGGTGGATAGGGTTAAGATTGATGTAATAGGAAAATTACCCCACTTGTTGACGTAAAGGGGATTAGGAGTTTCTTAGGGCATGTGGGTTTCTACCGTAGGTTTATTAAGGATTTTTTGAAAATCTCTCAACCCTTGTGTTGTTTGCTTGCCCAAGATATGCCTTTTGTGTTTGATCATGATTGTATGCATGCTTTCTCTGTTTTGAAAGAAAAATTAACTAGTGCACCCGTGGTTGTAGCCCCGAACTGGAATGAACACTTTGAAATAATGTGTGATGCTAGCAATCATGATGTAGGGGCTGTTTTAGGTCAACGTGTTGATAAGATGATCCGTGTAATTTACTATGCTAGTTCTACCTTGAATCATGCACTGGTAAATTACACGACCACTGAAAAAGAAATGTTAGCTGTGGTTTTTGCTTTAGAAAAATTTCGCTCTTATATCATAGGTTCTAAAGTGATTGTCCATAGTGACCATGCAGCTTTAAGGTACTTGTTAACCAAACCTCAAGACAAACCTAGGTTCATCCATTGGGTTCTTCTCCTTCAAGAATTCGACTTAGAGACTAAGGATAGGAAAGGGAGTGAGAATTGTGTGGCTGATCATTTATCTCGTCTTCAATCCCCGAGTGTTAGACTCTTGCATGAGACTGTTGCTAATGACTTCCCTATGAAAATGCTTTGGGTCTCATCTTCCCGTGGTTCACCGACATTGTGAATTATCTTGCTTGTGGGGAGATGAGACACGATCTAACCTTCCGTGAAGGAAGCGCTTTCTAACATTGTCGGTGTAATATTTACGGGACGAGCCATATCTGCTCAAATCGGGAAGGATGATGTGATCCGTAGATGTGTGCCCGAGGAAGAGCAATCCCAGTGTTGGAAGGATGCCACAATGGTAATTATGGAGGGCATTTCATGGACAAAAGATCGCTTTCAAGGTCCTCGATCGGATTCTCTTGGTCATCATTGTTCGAGGACGCCCAGTGTTCTCCGTGCTTGTGATCGATGCCAACCTGCACGGATCTATAGGTGCCCTAATGTGATGCCCTCATAATATTCTTGTGGTAGAAATTTTTGATGTGTGGGAATTGATTTTATGGGACCTTTCCCAAGTCTTTTGGTTTTGAATATATTACGCTTGCCGTTGACTACATGTCCAAGTGGGTCGAGGCTATCCCACTAGGACATGTGATTCTTATATCGTCTTGAAGTTTGTGCGAGGAGAATATACTTTGCGGTTTGGTTTTCCCAAAGCAATCATTAGTGATGGAGTAAAGCATTTTGCAACAAGTTGTTCAAGAAGTTGATGAAGAAGAGTGGGATTAACCACAGGTGTGCGCTTACCACCCACGAGACATCGTGACAAGCCGAGACTAGCAATCGACAAATCAAGGGGATTCTAGAGAAAATGGTCCAACCTTCTCGAAAGGATTGGTCCACCAAACTACCGGATGCACTATGGGCGTACCACACCGCATACAAAAGTATTCTTGGGATGAGTCCTTATCTTTGGTGTTTGGGAAGGCGTGTGCCATCTTCGGTGGAGATTGAGCACAAGGCCATGTGGGCCATTAGAACCATTTCTTTGGAGATGCAAGATGCTTCCCAGCGCATGATGTTACAACTCTCGGAGCTTGAAGAACTACGTAATGAGGCATATGACAATGCCCGAATCTACAAAGAAAAGGTGAAGGCCATCCACGACAAACACATTGTGCACAAGGATTTGAAGCCCGGTATGAAGGTTTTATTGTTCAATTCCCGACTGAAGCTTTTTCCCAGGAAGTTGAAGTCTCGTTGGAGTGGCCCGTTCATTATCAAGGAAATGAAGCCGTATGGTTCGGTTGTGCTCACTAAAGAAGGTTCAGATGAATCGTTCGAGGTCAATGGTCAACGTGTAAAGCCCTAGGTTGAAGGGGGTCCAACCTCCTTCACGGTGGAATCTATTTCCGTCGCTGACCCTTAATCGTCATGATTTATTCTTGTCAAGCTAATAACAGTAAACAAGCGCTTCGTGGGAGGCAACCCACATTTCTTTTTGTTTTGTTCGTGTTTTCTTTTGGTTTTGTCTTTGTTCTGTTGTGATCTTTGTTTTGGTGTTGTATGGTGCGGGATGAGGTATTATTTTATCTAGATTTGGAATTTTGGATTGGATGAGACGAAGCGTGGAATCGAGCAGAAAATCATCCAAACCGGCGCTGCGAACTCGTCCAGGGAGGTACCCAAGGCGCCGGACGCACCCAAACCGGCGCTGGGGGGAAATCAACAATTTTGGTCAGAGAGCTGACCCAGCGCCGGACGCACCCAAACCGGCGCTGGGTCCATCAAAAGTTTTGGTCGAGAGTGACCAGTACGACGCATACCAAACCCACCGGGTCCATCAAAATGTCGAGCGAAGCGACCCAGTCACGACGACTCCAAACCGTAGCTGGTCCATCTTGATTTTTAAAAAAAAAAAACTTATATATTTTATATATTTCGGGAGTTAGGGTTTCTAACCCATATGTCTCTTTCCGCACCGTACTTACGCTCTCTCTCTCTCTCAGGCATCCTCCCTCGCTCTCAGAACCACCTCCGTCCGACGCTCCCTCTCTCCGTCCGGCGCTCCCTCCTTCCGTCCGACGACTCATCGATGCTCGCTGTGACCCAAAAGCCCTCCTCGTCCGGCGTTCCACCGCATCCAGCGCCGCACAACACATTCATCCGTGCCCTTTCCATCCGGAGCTACATCCCACCGCCGGACTCAACCTCAGAGCGCCTCCTTTCTCGTCCGTCCGGTGTTTCACCGCTTCCATCGCCGCGCCCAAGCACCGCCTCCGTCCGGCGCTACCCACCAGCGCCCGCGCCAGCGCTCAGCGCGACTTCCGTCCGGCGCTACCAGCACCAGCCGCGTGCCCGGCGCATGGCGCCGACTTCGTCGGCGCTACCTACCAGCGCCGCGCGCTGCTTGCTTAAGCGCCAACTTCCATCTGGGCCTCGCCGCTCCGTCCGGCGGCTATTTTCGCGCCAGCCACGCTTAGCGCCTGGCGCGCTTTCTCGCTTCCGTCGGCCTACCTTGCCCGTGCCGCGACGCTTAGCGCCTCGCGCTTTGCTCCGTCCGATGTTTCGCCCAAACGCCGCACGCCTCGCCTCAGTCTCGTTCTGAAATTCAGGGCCATCATTCACACATTTCAACATGGTACGAACTAAAAATGCAGCCGGCTCTAGCTCTCGTCATCCTCGAGACGACGATGTTCCAATGGAAGAACCGATGGAGGACATTAGCATCATGAACTCGTACGTTTTCTATCTATAATCCGGGAAGATTGATGATGATTCCGATGTTTGACTGCCGTCTGTTGGGGCGAGAATATCTTTGTCACACCTATTATGAAGGGGGTGTTTGGATTTCCTACTTGTGCACGTGGTGTACCGCTTCATTCAATGTCAGAGAGGCATGGAAGGAATTATCAGGGTTTAATAACTGGTCGTCTGTTGGAATGCCAAGTGGATTTATCAAGGATCCAGCGTTGGCAATGGTTCATAAATTTATAGCATTCATTGTTTTTGGAAATGAGCAGGCTAATAAGGTGAATCTTCTGCGAGGTCTTCCTCGTCACATGTCTTTGTAAAGAAGATGAAGATTTCATGAGACATTCTTTATTTGGGACCACTTACACTGGTCCAACAGCGTGAAATGTCGGCCAACCTTGTGCCAAATCCCTACTGGTCTGTCAGTGAACTTAGGGATAATAAATAATGATGGATGACCAGTTCCTGGGAAAGATCGACATCGACCTAAGATGATTGATCTTAGTGATGCGGTATGGCGCTCTTTTGCATATAACGAGACTACTCTAGTACTCATAATATGAGGTGCGTGAAGAGATATATGCTTGCAGACGCAGCACCCAAGAAGCCCAAGCGACCCAAGCACCAGTGTGTGGACCATCCCATGCACCTTCAGGTGATATGGTCATCTTTGATACCACTGCCCATCCGATGAAGAAGGCGACCGGCATACCGATGCGAGGAGGATCTGAGCCCATTCGAGCTTTACCGATCAAATCATCCGCTAGCCCATTCTCGGCAAACATGCATTGGGTCAAGGTATAATTGAATACGTGAGGAGCCGGACGGTTTAGGAGTGAATTGGCCGCCATTTGGGCGAGTTTCGTCGAGACATATATTCTCGATTTGATCGGAAAATCAACGTCTTGTGAGCGCAGAATCAATTATGGCATGCGAGAACCGGTACCGGAATACGTATAACCAGCAGATGATTGAGCGAGAATCGGCGCATGGCTTGCTCTTGAGGCTTAGTGGAACGCGTGGACTACATTTCATGGCGCCTCCTCTCCTCTATCGCACCGTCGACCAATAGTGATTCTTCACTATTGGAGGCGTATGTGTTTTTCTTTTTGTTTGTGTGTCGTCTCGCTTTCGTTGTTTTACTGCCTTTGTTTCTTTGTTTTGTAGGTTTTGTCTCGTTCTTGTTGCCCCGCCATTTCGTTCATCGCTTTCGAAAGTCACTCTTCTATTCTCTTATATTATTATCTGCAATGAGGACCTTGCCTTTTTTAAGTGGGGGGTTTTCTGTTGGTTTGTTCCGTTTGGTTTGCTTTGTTTGTTTTTATCGTTTTTGTTGAGTTTTGTCGTTTCTTAACTTTTTGTTTGGATTAGAGATGACTTTAGTTTCTTGAAATCAATGGTATATAAAGAATTATGCTTTAAGTTGAATTAATTGCGTTTTGATCTGAATTTCATTGCATCTTGGTATATGGTTTTTAGTTTGATGAAACTTAGGTGTCAATTTGAATTGTGGGACATAATTAGGAAGCTGTGATTAGACAAGGTGTGTGATCGGTTGTCATATGCTTCATAAATGGAACCCGTCTCTTGTATGATCTTTCAAAAAAAAAAAAAAAAGCGAGAGAAAAGAAAAGAAAAGAAAAAGAAATTCGTTGTTGTGAAATAAGTGGGCTTGAAATTCGAATAAGGGGCTCTACCCCTCTTGCTTGTGTTGTCTCTCTTTAATGGAGACTCTATGCTATGGGTATAGATATCTACGTTAGGATACTCGAGTATACAACTTGAAGGTTCCACCTAACGATTATTGTCCTATAATCGGTTTTAAGTTCCACAAGTTCTTATTTATTTTTTTCATTGGGATATCTTACATGAAAGGGAACCATATAAGTTGTATATTGATTTCTGAAATGATGTAGAGTCGAAGCACAACTATTCTATGATAAGTCACATGTTTGGATTGATGAATAAGGATCATTATATTGAGAATTGTATTATTGAGATGAATTGGAAGGATGTGAATATGTGATTGATTCTATTTGAAGTATTGATTCTATGTGTACCATTCTTTTCAAGAAACTAAAATTTGCTCGAGGACAAGCAAAGAGTTAAGTGTGGGGGTGTTGTTTTGCATGTTTTTGGTTATGTTTTTCCTTTTTGTTTTCGACAATTTGATTCATTTTTAGTTATAATTGAACATCTTTTATTGGAATCATGTTCGTTTGTGTTCTGTGTAGGGAAGGATTGCGTTTCAACGTTTCGTGCATAAAGAGCGCACCCAAGCACCGGACTCGGTAGCCGCCGATTTGGAGTCGATCGGTCGCCGCCATCATGTGAAGATCCGCATCTGCGTGGGCTTCGTCCGTGCGGGTGCTTGCTCCAGAACGCCCACGTCCGGTGCTTGGATAGCGTCCGGCGCTGGACGCGCAAATGCATTATCGTCCCGAGACTCCGTGCATCCGGCACTTTGCGTCGCGTCACGCGCTGCGCCTTGAAGAAAATCGTCCGAGACTCGCGGTTCGGCGACTGCGCAGTCCGGTATTGCCTCAAGTGAAATTCGTCCCAAGACTCCGTGCGTCTGGCGCTGCATTGCGTCCGGCGCTGGCCCCTTGACGAGTCCGACGCTAGCCTTATGTCCGGCGCTGTCACGCCCCAATTCCCGAGGGAAGGCACGGATGCCGGGGTGTGATTAGCGGTGGGGGTTAAGAAGCGGGGAAGAAGGGGGGAAGGGATACATATAACATACACGATAAGAAGATGTGACCATGAAATCGGGCAGCATCTCCTCTATAATTAGGACATATCACGAAGGGGGGATACACAAACAATCCACCAGGTAATAATATCGATACCATAACTTCAATGAGCGTGATCTTAATTTATAATAAGTAATGCGAGGAAGCAAAATAGCATTACACCACTCGCTGACTAGACCGGTCAACCACATAGCATGCTCATATCGAGACCTCTGACATAATAACATAATAGCAAATCTTGTTCCCAATCGTAAAGCAAAATAAGGGACAAGAATACATCAACATCGAATCGTATATAACACCACATCGCGGAAGCATAGCATGAAGAACCCGCGGCTCCACCCCTCAGCGTCGCCCGTCCAGCCCTCCTCCATATGTGAAAAGTTTTGAAAAAGAGTTTGGGGTGAGTAGTAGCACACTCAGTTGGGGTTTTATCATAAATCAAAAGAATTATGATGTCGTGCTCAGAGCACTTACCTTAGAAGGTTTTAAAACTTAAATCCACTTCTAAGTAAGCAAAATAGATTTTTCGTTTTTTGATACCTGGTCCGTTATTACTATTGTTCTCATCATAGAACTAAAGAACCACGGCTCGGAATGTATCCCGCCAGCCCATCTCATCTTATTCGGCCCGGAACATATCCAGCCAGCCCACAATATCTCGGCCCGGAACATATCCAGTCGTTATGCCCGGAGCGTATCCACCGGCTAACTCGGTGTGGACTTGGGTGGTGAAATCGCCGTCGAACCATAACCACCTCATTACCATTTCCGTGTGGACTTCGGGGGTCTATCCCCTTCAAAACCCTAACCACGTGTTCGGGGTCTATCCCCTTACGATCAATACTCAAGATGGTGATCAACCCACCGAATAGAGATCCGTGCACAATCATAATAGAACCACATCACGGATCAGAGAACAGTAATAACTTCACCAAAAAATTTTACGACGCACATGTTTTATTTTGAAATATCAGAGTAAATAACTCAAAATAAGCATATATAACCCAACCTAAACAGACGAAAACGTCAACCGGGAGATATCTACGGATCCGATGACTTCACCAATCGACTTGGTAGGTACACGGTAACAAGGCGGTACACCTTTTGGGTTCACATCCCACAAAGCAAGCAATATCTTGATCGAATGAAGATCGAAGCAAAGCGGGTTTTCGACTTTACTCGAACCCACATTTAGCACCCCGGGTTTTAAAATCAACTCGATGCGTAAGGAAATATATTGAAGCATCGAAGACCTATAATAGGGTACTTTCAAAATATGGTAAATAGTGTTTTATGTCTCATCGTTTTAGCGTTTTTCATAAATGTCCCATTGTAAAGGTATTTAAAAACAATACCCATCGTATTCGAAAATAACACTATATGACCAGAAAAATTATCCGGTGCTCGAAAATTGACGTGTACTATCGAGCTCGACGTGGCATATCCGTGGAAACATAAAATGAAGTGGCAAGGGTAAATAGTGTTTTATGTCCCATCGCTTTAGCGTTTTTCAAAAATGTCCCACCGTAAAGGCATTTATAAAGCAAGATCCATCGATTCGAAAACTATCACTATGTGACCTAAAAAATCTCCGATGCACGGAGATTGGCGTGTATCGCCAGAGCTGCGGCGTGGCATACCGACTTGGATGCCATAATTAAAAAAAAATAAAATAAACCGAGAACAAATTCAACGACGTCGTTTCTTAACATATACAAATGCTACACCGCCATTGTTGCATTCCTTCTTTCTCTATCTCTTTCTATCTCTCTCTTACCCAGATCTAAAACCTCATCTAGATCCTCTCATACCCGATCGGATGCCTCCATCTTAAATCTTACTCCATCTCTAATTTGGACGAACAACGGAATAAGCCACCACCGTCGTCGCTCACTTCAACTAACGTGGATCGCTTTTCCTCCTCTCGATAGTACAACATCAATCGTTGCTTTGTCATGCTCGGCTTCCTAGCAATCTCCTTTCATGTACAACACAATGACGAGGTGACTCTTTCTCCTGTTGTGGTCGTTCGTCAACAAATGGTTTCTGGTGAAGATAGCTTTAATTGCCGCTAGCACCAGCTATTGATATATGAATTATTTGATTATTTGTATTTGGTGTTTTTTATTGATGTGGGGTGAAGTGTTTTTATTTACTGTTTCGTTTATGGTGGTGGCATTTGGAGACAATGGTTGTTGTTGTTGCGAATTCAGTAGAAGGTGAATGACAATACTATTTTGATCGAGAAAAGCGGGAGTAGTGGCAAAATTGCGATGATTAGTGGTCGCTCTCCTTGCCGATGTCGGAGAGAAATGAAGAAGGAGTTGGTAATGAATCTTAGAGACGATGATATGAAAACGTGGGTCGCACAAAGAAGCAACAAAGCTCAAGGCCGGTATATTTTCGTTGTAACTTCTTATTTTGGTGGTTATAGGATATGAACAGCACTGGTCGGAGATGAGAAATATGTTGAGAATGACGAACTAGAATTCTAGGTGAAGTTGAGAGAGCGACGCGAGGTTGAGGGTGAATGTGATAATTTTTTTTTTTTTGATTTTGGTTGCCACTTCACTTTATGTTTCCACGTGGATATGGCACGTCGAGCTTCGGTAGTACACGTCAATTTTCAGGCACCGGATAATTTTTCGGGGTCATATAGTGTTATTTTTCGAATACGATGAGTACTGTTTTGTAAATACCTTTACGGTGGGACATTTCGAAAAACGCTAAACGATGGGACATAAAACACTATTTACCCTTGCCACTTCACTTTATGTTTCCACGTGGATATGCCACGTCGAGCTCCGGTAGTACACGTCAATTTTCAGGCACCGGATAATTTTTCGGGGTCATATAGTGTTATTTTTCGAATACGATGGGTATTGTTTTGTAAATACCTTTACGGTGGGACATTTATGAAAAAACGCTAAAACGATGGGACATAAAACACTATTTACCCTTCAAAATAAGCATGCATGCAAGTTGACTCAAATTTTAGCAGCGAAGAAGCTTCAAAAATCGATGCCTATCCTTAGATCTAGGATAAACCATACAAAATCGATGCATGAAAATGGAAACATAAGCAATATGCATAACGACGAACATGGAATGACAAGCTATGTTGAAAATGGATAACCCGGGCATGTACTTCCTTTAGAAAACTCGAAGCAACGGAAAACATCCCGACATGCAGAAACGCGAAAAATGTAAAAGCGGAATCGGTACTTTAGTGGAATGCATGGCCCGAACTCAAAACCTAAACGACCAGAGTAGCAAAGGTGGCTGTCGGCCAACAAGGCACGGCGGCGGAATGGGTCTGCAAGGCGGCGGTTTGGCGAAATGGCCAGCCTCGGCCATTTTCTCCTCGTCCTTTAGAATCCCGAGTTCTATGCTATGCTATCAACTAAAAGGCGGAATCAAACAAGAAAGGACAAAAATGAAAACAGGGCTGGGGGAGGGCCGATCGGCGGTGGTGGCAAGAAGCCGGTAAGAATGGTGCCGCCACGAGCCTCTCGCCTCGATCTCAACTCCTCCAAGATTCGCAGCATACCGAGCTGCTCGGCTCGTCAAGTAAACACGGAGAAACGAAGGAAATGAACAATGAAAATGAAGGCCCTAGCCTCGATGGGAAAACTATGTTTAGCCCTCGCCCAGATGATCTATCTTGGATATTTAATTCACCATACATTGATCATTTACCTAGCATGCACCTATATAATTAATTGCAACACGTAGGGTTTTCGTGTTTACCTTTGAATCTGGCGGTGGAATGGATCGAGACTTCGCTTTGACCTTCGATCAGTATCCGGTTACCCAATCTCCAGCGCCGAGTGAGGACGATCTATGGAGAATGCTTGGAAAATCACCCATTGCTCTATGGACTTTCGAAAATTTCTCCCAAGAATACTTGGAATTCAAGAAAAAATTCTCCAAAAATACTTGGAATTCACGTAAAAACTCCCAAGTATATTTGGAATTCACGTAAAAATTTCTCCCAAACATATAAGGATTTTCGAGAACTTATTCATGGAATTCTCTTGGACATTTACGAAAATATGAGGTTGGTTAATTAAAATTAACCTTGATTTTATCTCTTACCTTATATTTATAATGCACTACCATAATCCCATAAGGAAAAGATCTATGCATATTCCATAAATATAATTATATCCTTGTAGGATAAAGAGAATAAAATCTTGCCATATAGAGCAATGTGGGCCACGATTTTCCTCCTAAGCGGCGGGCCCGGATGGGCCGACCAGGATCAAATGCAAGGAATAAAGATAGGCCTCAAATAAATTAATTATCTTATGTCCAGACCGTAACATAAATTAATTTATAAACATTTATTCATGCCACTAGAGAATAAATCTTGACTTACCCTTTATTAGCTTAAGTTGAGTCTGCCTTGCACTTAGACATTCTGAATCCCGTATTTAAGATATCGAGCGTCCATTAATTATTTATAGCATTCTCGATTGCTTAAAATAATCAATATCTTTAATTCCTTAAGTAGTACCACTCAACCTTATTATTGTACTTGAGCTAACTCAACTGCGAGGTTTAGTACAATAAACCTTTGAGCTCCTTAAGGGGCGTCATCATCCTAAACGGATACGGTGACTCGTCTGTATAACTAGCATGACATACAAGCACCGCCACCACCCAAGATCACGAGAGAATATTGGGTTAGAACATATAACCTCACCCATAACAAGTCAAAGTGATGGTCAAGAACTCATACTCATCTAATACCTTATCGAGATTTAGATCATCGTAAGTCACCGAGATCTAGGTTCTTCACTATGGTCGATAGAAGAACTCATCTCACTTGTGATCCTTCAATACGTCAAAGACGTACCGGCATAGACAAGTAACCAAGTCAAGTCACTTCTTATCTATCTTTGCGGCTATACCGACAACTCGTCCTCAAGTTGTCTCACCTGTGAAACTTTTATATCTCATTAAGCTTGACCAATCATACGACTGTGATCTTCTACACAATCGTATGATCTAACTTATATATGAGATAAGGGGATACGATTATATGCAATCAAGTATTCAATTCAGATAGGAGATTGTAATAGTGGTAACAGGAAACATTGTATACAAGTGTTTAGTATGATTTTGTGATGATTCTTGGTATTGTTTTACATGTCATTTTCTATGGTTTGTCCTATTTATTCCATTGGTTCAATTAATGTTTATCGATTCGGACTTACTTCGTTTGTTTCGATGTTTTGTAGGAAAATGGCAGAAAATAGGATGAATTGGATCTGCCAAGAATCAAATATATTGAAGAGCATTTTGACAGGAGTTCGTAGGTGAAAACCGTATGTAAATCGGAGTTCGAACGAAGGAGAACCGGTCGAGCGACCAAAGTCGCAAGACGGCACCCGTCGCATAGCCGCGCGTACGCACCCTGCCATACAGCACGGGTGCACTCCGCGCTGCACGCGCCAAGCACCCGCACCCGCACCCGCTGCCCCGTTACCTCAACGGCTCGTGGCCAGCGTGCGCTTACCATTTCGGCCTTGCCAGTTCCGGCCGGCTTCACCAACCCCTGCACCCAAGACTGCTTTCCCTGCGCCGTGCCCACCGGGCGCCTGTCCGTGCAAGGCCTTCCCGCCCACGCGGCATCCGTGCTCGCCAGGCTTCCACCGCGCCCACACCGCCTTTGCCCAGCAAGACCCAACGCCGCAAGCCGCTCTCTCGGCGCCCGTCCGGCGCCGACCTCGGCGCCCGATGCTCGACCTCCTCTCCACGCAGCACCCGCGGCGCCTAGCGCCAATGCCCGCAAGAATGTTCGCATGCCATCCGCTTTGTCTCTAACAACCGCACCGCGATTTGTCCGTAATCTCGGCCCGTCCGGCGCTTGGCTCGGCCCGGCGTTACGACGTCGTCTCAGAGATTAGCCGCGGCCGCTTGGGTCCGTCCGCGCCAGGCTTTCATTTATTATATATATGCGTTAGGTCGTCAATGAGTCTCCGCTCTAAGTTACGGTTTTTCGCATAGCGCGGCTGCCATCGTTTCTTCGCTTTTCTTCCCGCGATTCCTCGTGCAACATAATGTATACAATTCTTATTTTAATTCCTATTTTTAGTTTCATCATTGAATGTTTAATTTATCAGTTTATGCTTCGATTTCTCTGTTTTATCGATTCAATTCATAGTGACAAAGTGATTGGATTTTCATGTTCAGTTGATTTATATTATAATGATTTCCCACTTTCGCTTAATTATGTTCTTGTTGATGATTAATGTTTATTGTTCATTTACAAGTAGACTTAGATTAGGGCTTGACGAACCCTAGTATAGGTTTGCTTTTGCTTTTATTTATCGCTTTGATTTATCGCTTTCGTAGTTCAACTAGGGATTGACAACCCCTGGTTTAGTTTTAACGCTTTATTAGTTTAGCTCGGGATTGACAACCCCTGGCTTAGGATCGCTGTTTATTTTCTCGTATTTCAATTCTTGCATGTTCAAAAACCCATGTCGGTGTTAGAGTGTCTAGGATTTACCGCTTTCTGTGTTTGATACGAACAATAGCCCTGTTAAGTTTTCCTTGACAGAGACTAGGGTTAACTTTCCCTACTATAACACCTCATTCGATTAGGAGTCAATTAAGAGTATACTTTTGATTGAAACAAATTACCGCTTTCATATACAAATCAACAACCTCCTATTATAGGAAAGATTTGTCGGCAACTTGCATAAAGCGCCCTTTTTCTAAAACGCAAAAGCGACGCAACTTTTGCAAACAGATCCAAATTTAGCAAACTTAGTACCCATGGACTCAAAATAAAATACCGGACACAACGACTATAAACAAGATATGCTTTTAAAAGACCCATGAAAAGTCCAGCCGATAACTTTCGGGGGTGCCAAACCTTCGTGGGTGGTCGAAACTCGATACTTAGTGTCTATGAATTAAATCATAAGACACTCTTCACAACGCCTCGAGGTTTCGTGACGGTCGCATCACCAAACAAAAGTCAACCTTTGACCTTTCTCGGCGCGCTACGCAAACCCGATGCTCGGGAAGGACGGGTATTACATCCTCCTCTTAGAAAAAATTTCGCCCCGAATTTCAAACACGTGAGGAAACAACTCGTGGCATCGAGCCTCGAACTTGTCTTCCAACTCCCACGTAACTTCCTCTTCGCCATGGTGATTCCACAACACTTTCACCGTGAATCGCTTGTTCCTCAACCCGACTTCTCATTCCAAAATAGCCACCGGTCTCCTAGTAACTCGTGATCCCGAGTAAGAACCACTTGGTCATGCTTGATCATGTGTTTTGGGTCAACACGCACTTTCTCAACCGAGAAGCGTGAAACACGTCAGGCACATCTCCGATGCTCGGCAAAGCTAACCTATAGCAACGGGCCTATTCTCTTGAGAACTTCGAAGGTCCAGCTAACCTCGGTGCGAACTTACCTCGCTTCCCAAAGCGAGCGACTCCTCTTGTCGGGAAACCTTATGAAAACGTGATCTCCGATCACTGAATCAAGATCCGACGACGCTTGTCCGCATAGGACTTCTTCCTCGATCCTTCGCTGATCGATCGATAACCTCGATAGTCTCACGAACCATCTCTCGTCCTAACATCTTTCTCTCACCCACTTCGTCCCAATAAAGTGGCGATCGACACTTCCTTCCGCATAACGCTCATAGGAGCCATTCCTATGGTGGCACGATAACTATTGTTATAGACAAACTCCACCAGCGGTAGTATCTCTTCCCAATTCCTCCTCCGTAGGGCCACGATCGCTGCTTTATGTCTTCCAAGACCGAATCGTTCTTCCGACCGACCGTCGATCCGAGGATGGAAGGTCAGATTGAGATTGACTTGGTCCCCATGGCTTCTCGCACTCCTCCAAAACCTTGACGTGAACCTCGGGTCACGATCGGACGTGAATCGATACCGCACACCATGTAACCGTATGATCTCTCTAACGTAAAGCTGAGCAAGCTTATGTAACCAGTACGTCATCCGAATCGGTAAGAAATGAGCTGCCTTCGTTAGTCTATCAACGACAACCCATATAGCGGTGTTTTCTCGCGCTGACCTTGGAAAACTCACCACAAAATCCATACCGATATGATCCCATTTCTACTCTGGGATTGGTAGCGGTTGCAACAAACCTGACGGACGTTGGTGCACAGCTTTCACTTGCTAACAAGCCAAACAACGTTCCACAAACGCGGCTACATCCTTTTTCATCCCTTCCCACCAAAAGTTCCTCTTAATGTCTCTGTACATTTTGGTGCTTCCATGATAAGTCAGATATGGTACCTCACGAGCTTCACTCATGATCTTATCTCTCAATTCCCTATCGAGTGGCACACATAACCTTTCTCGGAATAATAGCGCGTTGTCTTCACTACGTGAACCCCTTTATCTTCTAGCCTTGCTTTCAAACGCATCCTTTCCAAGAACTGCGTCTCCTCGCGGCGCTCACGATGGCTTCTCTCGTGTCCGGTTCACCGCATCAGTGCGGCGAATCCTTGACCGATTCCGACGGGTGAATCACTTCCAGGTGAGCTTCTCAAAATCTCGAATAAGCTCCTTCTCTCGCGTGAAGATATCCCAACTTGCCTCGACTTGTGACTAAGGGCATCCGCTATGACATTGGCTTTCCCGGTGGTAGCCGATAGAGCAATCATAATCCTTTACCAACTCTAGCCACCTCCTTGCTGCCTCATGTTCATTCATTTTGTTCAAAGAAGAACTTGAGGCTCTTGTGATCCGTGAAGATCTCACAATTAACTCCATAGAGATAGTGCCTCCAAATCTTCAACGCATGAGCATTGCCGCTAACTCCGTGTCGTGAGTTGGTAGCCTAACTCGTGGCGGCTTCAAGCGGCGAGATCGTGAAGCTATAACATTTCCTGCGCGCATAAGACACAACCTAAACCAAGCTTGGATACATCGGTGTAGACCACAAACCCATCGTTCCTTCCGATCACGGCTAACACTAGAGCGGTTGTTATCTTCTTCAACTCTTGAAACTTGCTTCACAAGCTTCGGACCACGAAAACTTGATCCACTTCACGAGTTGTTGCGTCATCGGCCTTGCCAACTTCGAAACCCTTCGATGAAAAGTCTATAATATCCTGCAGCCAGAAAGCTTCAGACCTCATTGGCATTAGTCGGAACCTTCCGGTTACTTACTACTTATACCTTCAGGGGTCGACTTTGATTCCTTCTCAGAACGATATGTCCAGCGAGAACATCACTTCTTTGAGCCAAACTTCGCACTTACTATACTTGGCATACAACCCTCTCGTCTCGTAATGTTTCCGAGCTGTGCGGAAGTGTTCTCTATGCAACTCTGCATTCTTGGAATAGATGAGAATATCATTGATAAAAACAAAGACGAAACTATCCAGATACTGATGGAAAACTTGATTCATCAGATCCAAGAAAACTGCTGGCACATTGGTCAAACCAAACGGCATCACGATGAACTCGTAGTGCCCATACCTCATTCTGAACGCGGTCTTCGCAACATCCTCGTTCCTGATCTTCAGCTGATGGTAGCCTGACCTCAAATCGATCTTAGAGAAGACACTCGCTCCTTTGAGCTGGTCAAACAGATCGTCGATCCTTGGAAGAGGATATATGTTCTTGATCGTCAGCTTATTCAGCTCTCTGTAGTCAATACACATCCGCATTGACCCATCATTCTTCTTGACGAACAGAACTGGCACTTCCCACGGTGACACGCTAGGTCGGATAAGACCTAGATCCAACAGTTCTTGCAATTCTTTAGGTGCCATTCTGTATGGTGCCTTTGATACTAGCGCTGCTCCTGGTTCCAGATCAATAGTGAATTCCACTTGTCTATCGGTGACAAGCACGGCAAGTCCTCGAAACACGTTCGGATATTCACACACCTCCTCTTGCTCTTTGCTTGTGCTCTTGACGTGCCTGTCAAACTCACCAAGAAAGTTTGTGACTTTCTTCCCGATCATCCTCAACGCCTTCGGTCGAGATCATTAACACGCTAATACCATCCTTATGCCGTGAAACAAACTTCCACCCTTCGGCTATTCGAAAAGCAACTTCTCTCGAGACAACGATAGTTTCCCCTGCTTTTCCAACCAATCCATGCGAAAGATGACATCGAAATCTTCCATTCGATGACATGCAAATTGACAAAGACCTTCCGCCACTGATTTCTACCTCCCGGTTCGGGCATATCTCTTTTGCCTTTAGCACTTCCTCGATGGGATGCTAATTTCGAGTACTACTGTGATTCCTGGGTACCAAACCCAACCTCTCACACGCGATTCTCGAAGAGAAAGAATGTGAGGCTCTGTATCAAACAAAGCGGCAAACGGTATATCACTCGTATGGATTATACATCTAAGATTTACGGGAGCTTGTGCTTTGGCGATTCAGGCGTACACCCTTACTTGCTCAGGTGGCCTTTGGTTTGTCGGCTCAGGATGACCTCCTGCTCCATGGTTCGTCTCGTGAACTTGGTTCGCCTCATGAGAGCTGGATCTTTGCCTCACCGGGCGGTGCATTGGCCGGACCTCCTAACGGACAATCTCGGGCGTAATGTCCAGACTTTCTACAACGATAACACTCAGCGTTACCTTGCCCGCTTTCGCCTAAATAATTCCTCTAGATTTACGGCACCAGGTTTTCCACACCGCCTCATCGCCGCATGGGTTGGAAATTCCTTCCCAAGGTTGTCTTTCTCTTTCCGAATACCCGATTCCTTGGAATCATTTGGACCGCCGGGTTCCTTGAACACCGATTGCCTTTCCTCGATCTTCCCATTTCCTCTTACCTCTTCCTCCGTCACCGGTCAGTCGGGTGGCATTTTTCTCTCCCGGGGCAACATTGACTCAATGTTTAAAGCCTTGCTCAAGGATCGCAGATACGCCAAATCTCACGGCCGATGCGCGAAATTCGATCTCTCGGTCGGAGTCCTCTCAACCTCACTCGCCTGGCAGCCTCAAGACCGACCAGTGCACGTAGCATAACGCGACGGACGATTGAGCGGCGATCGTGCTTTGACCGTCCTTCCTCGAGCGAAGATTCTAGAACTCGCTTTTGCCTTCTCTTCCTATAAGCGCCCGATCCACGTACTTTTCCATGAGTTCTTCCTTGAAATCTTCCCACGATACCTTCCCCATTTGTCACGGTGTTGAGGTTCTCCTAACGGATTCCCACCGTAAGTCGACTCATCTGTTAGGCGAAAGATCGTGCAATTTAGCTTCTCCTTCTTATGGCCGATGTATTCAAGATCCTTTGGTGGATCGTATCCGCTTCTCGGCGTCGATCGGTTCACGAGACCGTCGAATGTGGGGATTACGCTGCGAAAAATCTCGATCTCATGCCGGCCCGAACCAAAGGTGGTTCTTGGCTTCTTCCACGCTATTGTTCCTCTGGTTCCTTGTTCTCGGCATTCTGTACCAACGTTTGAAACAATAGAAACACTTTTGCATAGATAACCGAGTATCATCGCCTAACATATATCATCACCCATAACCACATATCATTACATATACCACATATCACGATCACATATAAACATGCAACCTGCCAACACATCATCGTTATGTATTTCACATAACATCATCATCACACATCACATAGATCATATATCATCATGGCATAGCTCATATCACATATAAGCACCAAGCATAAACATCCTTTCATAGACAGCGTTAGTATCAGTATTGTCCATAAAGGACTGTCAAAATACAAGATCAAGGTATGTCAGTCAAAAAGGTCAGATATGAGCAAAAGAATCTGACTCCGGTTATTGCCAAAAGATGACGCTCTGTCCATGCTTCAAGCTACTGACTACCCAGATCTCTGTCCTCCATATCCGTCCACTACTCTCCGCTTGTTTCAATGGTTCCATTCTGCCTTTCCTCATCCTCTCTCTCCCTTCCTATCAAGGCTTGGATTCGGGCTGTCGCTTCGGTAAAGTGATCCTGCATGGAAGCAAGTCTCTCGTGGGTATGATCCCTGTTTGGTATGATTTTGTGATGATTCTTGGTATTGTTTTACGTGTCATATTCTATGGTTTGTCCTATTTATGCCTTTGGTTCGAGTAATATTTATCGATTCGGACTTACTTCGTTCGTCTCGATGTTTTGTAGGAAAATGGCATACAATAGGATGAATTGGATCTGCCAAGGATCAGATATAATTGAAGATCATCTTGATAGAAGTCCGTAGGCACAAACGGATCGCAATTTGGAGTTCGGACGAGGAGAACGGATCATTTCTTCAAAGTCGCCAAGACGCACTCCGCGCTGCTCGCGCACCGACGCTTAACACTTCCAATGATTCTAATGAATAATGGAGAAGGAATCAAGGATTTTCCCTTGATAAGAAGTAAAATACATTGCGATAGGAGTCTGTAGGCGAAAACCGTGCACAAATCGAAGTTCAGACGAAGGAGAGCGGGCTAAAACAAAAATGCTGCGCAAAGCTGTGTCGCCCGCGCGCCCGCGCGCTGCGCTCGCACGCCCAGCGCGGTTCAGCATCTTGAGCGCGCGTTCAGCCCATTTTCCCTCTTGAACGCCAGTTCTTTGTGAACGCTGGTTCACCATTTGGCCATCTTCGGTGCACATCAATCTTGAGCGCCCGGTTCATTGTGAACGCCGGTTCCTCCCTTTCACTGCTTCGGCGCCATCTCCATCCAAGCGCTGTCGCCCAATTCTCCTCGCAGCTCACACCCGAGCCGGCGCTCGGTTTCAAGGCGAATGTATTTTGAATGCACGCTCGGTCGTAACCGGCGCTCACCTTTATTTTATATATATATGCCGCATTAGGTCAAATAGGTGGTGTTACGAGTTTTCTTCACGCGTATCGTGGCGCCTCTCGCCATTTTTGTTGTGCTCTTCAAAGATTCTTCGTAGTTTTTCAACGGATCGATACAAGCGAGATAATCTTTAGATTTAATTCACATTTCTTGTTTTCATCGAATGATTTAGTTAATCAATTTATGCTTTTGGATTTATCGTTTAATCGAAATCAATTTCATCGTATTATTGCTTAATGATTTCGCTTTGTGATTCTTATTGGATTCAATTCATAGTGACGATTGATTGTGTTCATGTCTTTCTTGCTTCGTTTAATTCACGTTCTTGGAGACGGATTGATGATTATGTTTTTATTTGCAATTAGATTTAGATTAAGGATTGACAAACCCCATGAATAATATGATTGCATATGCTTTTATTTATCGCTTTGATTTATTGCTTTCATAGTTGACTAGGGATTGACAACCACGGTTTAGATTTAACACTTTATTAGTTTAGCTTGGGATTGACAACCCCGACTTAGGATCATTGTTTATTTTCTCGTATTTCAATTCTTGCATGCTCAACCCCGTTGGTATTAGTATGTTTAGGATTTAATCGTTTTTACGTAATGCGACACCTAACAATCGCCTGTTAAGTTTTCCTTGAGAGACGACTCGTGTTAACTTATCACGCCACGATTACCTCCTGCGATTGCGATGTGAATTTGAGTGTGTTTTAGCTCGATCAATTTTGGCGCTGTCGGGAAAACTTTAGGCGTATTGTTTGTGTTGTTTGTTTTTGTGTTTCTTTTCTTTCTGCTTGGTTATTTTCTCCCGTGCGTGTAATTTTGTTTTGTTGTTGGTATCTCGCTAATGCGGGGTTATCAACAATGCGATTATGGTCAACCCTACTGGGGGGAGGAAAGTTCGTCGTATTGGGCAAATTCTTCTTTCGAAGAAGGAGCCCAATTCGACTTTTCTGAGGGATGTCCGTTAGGCTATGAGCCACAAGTATATGATCCATATTGGGATCCACAGCAGCAGCCGCCTCCACAACCCGACCTGGAATATTGGAATCCACCGCATTTGAGGATCGAGCCTCCAATTCTCATCGATCAACCGCCTCCGCAAAGACTATGAGGATCAATCCTACAATGCCCATCTGGGAGCAACCACACCTCCACCTCAAGATGAGTACCCACAACAACCACCTCCACCTCATTACTCATACCCAGCACCCACCTCCACCTCGGATGACGACTTGGGAGGATGAGTTAACTCAAAAGAGAAGTCCCCATTCAAAAAACGGATGCTTTAGTCCAAAGTTTGGATCTCAAATGCCTCGACTTTGCGTTTGGAGACGCAAATAGGATATGTCGAGCACAGCGATGATAAGTTGCGACAGGGAGGAACTTCCAAACCAATCCGATCGGATCCATCGGTCATTGTTCTGAAAGTGATCCAATAGTTGAAAATTGGGTGGAAGAGACATCGGATGAGCTGCGCAGCGATGTGGGTGGAAAACGAGGAAGGATCAAATCACACCTTTCCCGCACCAACCCGATCAGCTCGGATGGTCACTACTCTTGGAAGTGACCCAATTGTTGAAGATGGGGTGGGAGAGACACCAAGAGCAGCACAAGCCCGGATGAGGTGGAAAGTGAGAACGGTGGGCGCGTGTGGATGAGAAGCATAATCGTAGCCCGATGACGCTTTTACGAGAACGGATAACAAGGAAGAGTGGGCAAATCCAATGGTATCGTTCCAACACTCACTGGGAGGTGAAAGAGTTATCGAAACACGTGAAGGAGGATGAAGAGGGGATGAAGCAAGAGTGGGCACTCGAAGTTGATGACATGCCAAAGCCCACTCGGGAAGCGATTGACTGCCTCAACAATTGGAGTACGGGATCCCAGAGGAGGACACAATGATAACAAAGGTTGAGGTAGTTTCTATAATTTGTCGACATCTTAATTTACCAAAGTATTGTCTTTGTGGAGTTGAAGTTATTTATTTTACTTTGGAAAATAGGATGTTTGATTTGAGCTTAATTGATGTATTACTAGCATCTTTACTATCCTCTGTTCTTATAAGGTTGCTCTTGATGTTACGCCGAGATGGTATTCCTGCGGGTGAAGGACTATGGATAGTCCGTTGTTGATCGAACACGCCGTGCTCACGACGTTAAACCGAGTAATCTTTGCGTGGAGTTGACCTACGGATTTTTATTTGCTTTTTCTTTCTTTCTTTTCTTTGTCTTGTTTTGTTGTTCTTGTTGATCTATCTGTTGTTGTTGAGTTTGTTTTGCTCGGATCTGGAAAGTTGTCGCAGCCGAGATGAAGCCGTGGTGCTCAACTCTACAAAGCCGACATTATAAATCGATTATCGGAAGTATCATCCTCTATAGTCATTTTGAGCTTTTAATGTTTTGAGCAGGGGCGACGTGCTCGATTTAAAATAATGGGGATGTTTTCTCGGTTTGTATGCGTGATGTATTGTTTTGTTGCTTAATGACGTGCCCTTGTGCTTATTTTGATTGTTTGGACGTAAGCTTTGTCTATCACGAATAAGTTAGGATCTTGATTTGTTGGCAATCGAACTCGTGGTATTGATCAAATTGAATTTGAATTTTCGAAACTTTTGGTGATATATGATTTGAGTATAATGTGAATTGACGAGACTGTAATTGATAGAAATTGAATAGGGGGAAATTGATGTGATTTGTCCGGCTAATGTTAGGGGGAGTGTTAACATTGTGGTTGCCTATATACTTGTTTCATTTTATATATAAAAAAAATGTGAAAAAGAAGAAGAAAATGAGGAGAATGAAAACTCCAGTTATTTGTTGAGATTGTTGAAATGGAGGATGGGATTCTGTCCCTCTTTCTCGTAAATTGAGAAATGGACATGGGAAACCACGTTAGGAGACTCGAGTTCATCGAGAGTTCACCTTCGAATATTGTTCCAAAATCATTAAAACATTCTTTGTGCTTTATAAAAGAAACTTGTTGCTAAAGGTGACCACATTAGTTAGTTCACCCTAACGGAGAGTTGGGTGCGAGAGATTACCTTTTATTTATTGAAAGTCAATTGTCGTTCTTGATTTATTTCGCATTATCTTTGAATTCATAAACACCAAGTGTGGGGAAATGCAATAAGGTTTGATTGATTAGAATAAGGGTTAAGTTGCATGAGTTATCTTTCGACTTTTATTAGTATAGACTTTGCTTGAGGACAAGCAAATGGATAAGTGTGGGGGAGTTGTTTGGTATGATTTTGTGATGATTCTTGGTATTGTTTTACGTGTCATTTTCTATGGTTTGTCCTATTTATGCCTTTGGTTCGAGTAATATTTATCGATTCGGACTTACTTCGTTCGTCTCGATGTTTTGTAGGAAAATGGCATACAATAGGATGAATTGGATCTGCCAAGGATCAGATATAATTGAAGAGCATCTCGATAGAAGTCCGTAGGCACAAACGGATCGCAATTTGGAGTTCGGACGAGGGAGAACGGATCATTTCTTCAAAGTCGCGCACGTGCACTCCGCGCGCCCGCTCGCGCACCGACGCTGAACACTTCCAATGATTCTAATGAATAATGGAGAAGGAATCAAGGATTTTTCCCTTGATAAGAAGTAAAATACGTTGCGATAGGAGTCTGTAGGAGAAAACCGTGCACAAATCGAAGTTCAGACGAAGGAGAGCGGACAAAACAAAAATGCTGCGCAGCTGTGTCGCCTGCGCGCGCTCGCACGCCCAGCGCCGGTTCAGCATCTTGAGCGCGCGTTCAGCCCATTTTTCCCTCTTGAACGCCAGTTCTTTGTGAACGCTGGTTCACCATTTGGCCATCTTCGCACACACATCAATCTTGAGCGCCAGCTCATTGTGAACGCCGTTCACTCCCTTTCGACCTGTTTTCAGCGCCATCTCCATCCAGCGCGTTCGCCCAATTCTCCTCGCAGCTCACAGGCCGCCGGCTCGGTTTCAAAGCGAGAATGTATTTTGAATCTTGGCTCCGTCGACCGCGCTCACCTTTATTTTATATATATATGCGCGCATTAGGTCGAATAGGTGGTGTTACGAAGTTTTCTTCACAGCATCGCCGGCGCCTCTACGCCATTTTTTTGTGCTTTTCATGATTCTTCCGAGTTTTTCAGCGGATCGATACAAGCGGATAATCTTTAGATTTAATTCACATTTCTTGTTTTCATCGAATGATTTAGTTAATCAATTTATGCTTTTGGATTTATCGTTTAATCGAAATCAATTTCATCGATATTATTGCTTAATGATTACTCGCTTTGTGATTCTTATTGGATTCAATTCATAGTGACAGTGGATTGTGTTCATGTCTTTCTTGCTTTCGTTTAATTCCTGTTCTTGGAGACGGATTGATGATTATGTTTTTATTTGCAATTAGATTTAGATTAGGGATTGACAAACCCTATGAATAATATGATTGCATATGCTTTTATTTATCGCTTTGATTTATTGCTTTCATAGTTCAACTAGGGATTGACAACCCCTGGTTTAGATTTAACACTTTATTAGTTTAGCTTGGGATTGACAACCCCCAGCTTAGGATCGCTGTTTATTTTCTCGTATTTCAATTCTTGCATGCTCAACCCCCGTTGGTATTAGTATGTTTAGGATTTAATCGCTTTCTGTGTGCGACACGAACAATCGCCCTGTTAAGTTTTCCTTGAGAGACGACTCGTGTTAACTTATCACGCTACGATTACCTCGGAACCGATTGCGGTGAATTTGAGTGTGTTTTTAGCTCGATCAATCCCATCCAAGCTGTGCCCTGATCGCCTGAGTCTCAGGTGAATGTTGTTCCTGGTTTCCAATCTCTGGCGTTTTCCCTTCCTCAACATGCTCGACCTCATCTGAGTCATCTACTATCTGGATCCCCGGGTCCTCTGAATCTTCATTGTCCTCGTCGTCTACTTCCAGGTCTTCCTCCTCCTCAGAATCTCCTTCCCGGGAGGCCAACCTGATGCCGTTCGGTGGTATCATGATTCTGATTCTGGGCCTCTTCCCTGCCACAGTTGGGTGGATCATCTCTCTCACCTGGGAGGGTCCTGCCTCGAAATCATTCCTGGTCCGTCTGAAAGTGAGGATCGTAGATGGAGATGTAGTGACTGGTGTATCCTGATGAACTGGCGATCGTCTAAGCGATAGCTGCTCTCCCAAAGGCTCTTAGGGAACACCATCCCTATCATCAATCTGGATTGGTCCTCGAGGGTGCCTCGCGATCATATCCTCCTCGAATGTTATAGCTCGATGATCGGTCCACTATCTCCATACTTGAGCAACAACTCTTTGAAATCGAAGGTAAGGTGTGCGGTGATAGATCACGATGGAACATCACGTACTCTTCTTTCTCTGCCCATGGTTGCCAACACAGCCGGTAGCCTTTCGTCATCCGATAGTAAGCCTCGTATTCGGATACCTTCCACTATCTCGAATCTTCCTCCACAAACCAACAAATCTCCCAAAAACACTCCCAACGGCTCATGGACATTCCCCGTACATTCCCTGAACTTACGGATCTGCTCATCCATCCTGTGGGATCTTAACCAACGTTGTGTGGGCCACTGAATATCCATAAACCTACATGTTAGTTCATCAAAATAACATCAATTTTCATGTTTCCTTTTCGCTTGATCATCTAGGTAATCATGTCTCGAGACACATATTCACTTTCAACACATATCGACATCGATATGGATATTCATACTAATAATCACGTAAGCAAATCATGAGATTCACTTACAAGCACTCGTTTATCAAAATAAACAAGATTTTCAATCAATCACATATTTCTATGTAAACACATAGATTCACATCATCCATTCGTGATCATATCAATCACATCATACCACATCAATGGTTCCCATATCACGACCACATTGTGCGCTTTCGCCTCATCGACAATCACTTCCACATCCATATCACCATCCAACCACATCTCATCCACATCACGTTTACATCATGTAAACACTTACCAGGCCAAAACACATGAAACCAAGATCATATCAAGCATCACGTAACCACATAAAGCATCATCAAGTAAACACATACCTCATCCCCTTTTTATAGGAGGCAGCCTGACGGTGAGCTGAGGGTAGCTGTACCTGATAAACAGTTTAGAAGAACAAGTTCTAAATACTCGATTTCAAGAACGCACAAGATATAAAGCAAACGAACTGCTTTGATATCAAACAGTATAGACACATACCCAAAGCCAGAAAAACTGCTCTGATACCAAGCTGGTATCAGATAACAAAGATAGATGTGAGGGCCAAGAACACTGCTCTGATACCAAGCTGGTATCAGATAACAAAGATAGATGTCAGGGCCAAGAACACTGCTCTGATACCAAGCTGTCACGCCCCAATTCCCGAGAGAAGGCACGGATGTCGGGGTGTGATTAGGGGTGCGGGGGTTAAGAAGCGGGGAAGAAGGGATGATACATATAACATACACGATAAGAAGATGTGACCATGAAATCGGGTAGCATCTCCTCTATAATTAGGACATATCCTGAAGGGGAGGGATACACAAACAATCCACCAACAGAATAACATCGATACCCTAACTTCAATGAACGTGATCTTGATTTATAATAAGTAATGCAAGGAAGCAAAATAACATTACACCACAGCTGACTAGATCGGTCGACCACATAGCATGCTCATATCGAGACTCGCGACATAATAACATAATAGCAAATCTTGTTCCCAATCGTAAAGCAAAATAAGGGACAATAATACATCAACATCGAGATACGATATAACACCACATCATGGAAGCATAGCATGAAGAACCCGCAGCTCCACCCTCAGCGTCGCCTCGGCCCAACCCTCCTCCATCTGTGAAAAGTTTTGAAAAGAGTTTGGGGTGAGTACTAGCGCACTGGGGATTGGGTTTTATCATAAATCAAAAGAATCATGATGCCGTGTTCGAGCACTTACCTTAGAAGGTTTTAAAACGTAAATCCACTTCTAGTAAGCAAAATAGATTTTTCGTTTTACGATACGATCCGTTATTCTTGTTGTTCTCATCATAGAACCAAGAACCACGGCTCGGAACGTATCCTCGCCAGCCCATCTCATCTCATTCGCCCGAGAACATATCCAACCGATTTCACAATATCTCGGCCAGAACATATCCAATGCCCCATGCCCGAACATATCCAAATAGGTTAACTCGATGTGGACTTACGGGTCAAATCGCGTCGTAACCATAACCACCTCATTACCATTTCGTGTGGACTTGAGGGTCTATCCCTTCGGAACCATAACCACGTGTTCGGGTCTATCCTTCGATCGATACTCAAGATGGTGATCGACCCACCGAATAGAGATCCGGCACAATCACAATAGAACCACATCTCGGATCAAAGAACGAGAATAACTTCACCAAAACATTTTACGGCGCACATGTTTTATTTTGAATTATCGAGTAAATAACTAAAATAAGCATATATAACCCAACCCGAATGATTTAAAACGTTAACCGAGATATCTACGGATCCGATGACTTCTACGATCGTGACCGGTAGGTACCGGTAACAAGACGGAACACCTTTTGGGGTCACATCCCACAAAGCAAAGCAATATCGTGATCCAAACGAAGATCAAAGCAAAACGGGTTTTTCGACTTTCTCGAACCCACATTTGGCACCTCCGGTTTTCAAATCAACTCGATGCGTATGGAAATATATTCGAGCATCCGCACTATAATAGGGTACTTTCAAAATATGCATGCATGCAAGTCGACTCAAATCTTAGCAAGAAGCTTCAAAAATCGATGCCTATCCTCGATCTAGGATAAACCATCCAAAATCGATGCATGAAAATGGAAACATAAGCAATATGCATAACTGATTAACATGGAATGACAAGCTATGTTGAAAATGGATAACCCGGCATGTACTTACTATAGAAAACTCAAGCAACTAAAAAAATCACATGCGTAAACGCGAAAACGTAAAAATGTAATTGGTACTTCAAAGGAATGCATAGCCCTGAACTCAAAACCTAAAGGACCAGAGCTGTAAGCAGGTTTCATCGCCACCAAATCGGTGGCCAACAAGGCACGGCGGCTGAGTGGGCGGCTAGGCGGTTTCGTCGAATGGCTTTGCTGGCGCTTTCGCCTCGTCCCTTTAGAATCCCGAGTTCTATGCTATGCTATCTACTAAAAGACGGAATGAAAATAAGAAAAGGACAAAAACAAAATCGGGGCTGTTTGGGAGGGTCGATCGTCGTGATGGCCGGGCAAGAAGCAGTATGAATGGCGCCACCGCCGAGCCTCCCCGCCGATCCCCACTCCTCCAGCTCCGCCAACGCACTGGAGCTGCTCGCCCGTCCAGAAACACAGAGACGAAGGAAATGAACGTTGAAAATGAAGGCCCTAGCCTCCTATTTATAGGAAAAAGTAGGGGGTCACAGTCTTGTTCATGCAGTTTCTTTAGAAAACGCAAAATGACGTTAACTTTTGCAAACCTGACTCAAATTTAGCAAACTTAGTACCCATGGACTCGAAATAAAATAACGGACACAACGACTATAAACAAGATATGCTTTTAAAGACCCATGAAAAGTCCAGCCGAGAACTTCCTCAGAGTGCCAAACTGGTGGTCGAAAATCAATACTTAGTGTTCATGAATTAGTGCATAAGACACCTCTTCACAACGCCTCGAGGTTTCGTGGATTACAGATCACCGAAACAAAAGTCAACCTTTGACCTTTCTCGAATAATATGCCACGCAAACCTGACACTGAAGGACAGGTATTATATCCTCCTCCTTAGAAAAAAATTCGTCCCTAAAATTTCAAAGACGCGGAGGAAACTACCTGTGGTACCGAGCCTCGAACTTGTCTTCCAACTCCCACATAGCTTCCTCTTCGCCATGGTGATTCCACAACACTTTCACCAATGGAATCGCTTGTTCCTCAACTCCTCGACTTCTCGCTCCAAAATAGCCAATCGGTCTCTCCTCGTAACTCGTATCCCGAGTAAGAACCACTGGTCATGCTTGATCACGTGTTTGGGGCTCAACGTACTTTCTCAATCGAGAAACGTGAAACACGCCGTGCACATCTCCGATGCTAAGCGGCAAAGCTAACCTATAGGCAATGGGGCCTATTCTCTCGAGAACTTCGAAGGCCCAACGAACCTCGGTCGCAACTTACCTCACTTCCCAAAACGAACGACCTCCTCATCGGGAAACCTTATGGAAAACACGATCTCCGATCATGAATCAAGACCAGACGACGCTTGTCCGCATAGGACTTCGCATGTCCCGAGCTTCCTTGATCCTTCGCTTGATCCGATCGATAACCTCGACCGCCTCACGAACCATCTCGTCCTAACATCTTCTCTCACCCACTTCATCCCAATAAAGTGGCGATCGACACTTCCTTCCGCACAACGCTCATAGGGAGCCATTCCTATGGTGGCCTCGATAACTATTGTTATAGGAAAACTCCACCAAAGGTAGTATCTCCTCCCACTTTCCTACTGTCGGGCCACGATCGCCGCAAAGATGCCTTCCAAGACCTGAATCGCTCTTTCCGATCGACCGTCACCGAGTATGGAAGGTCAGATCGAGATCTCGCCTTGGTCCCCACGGCTTCCTGCGCAGCACTCCAAAACCTCGACGTGAACCACGGGTCACGATCTCGACGTAATCGATACCGCACACCATGTAACCGCACGATCTTCTAACGTAAAGCTAAGCAAGTTTATCTAACCCGACGCCATCCGAATCGGAAGAAATGAGCTGACTTCATCACCATCGACGACAACCCATATAGCGGTATTTCCTCACACCGACATTGGAAAACTCACCACAAAATCCATACCGATATGATCCCATTTCTACTCTAGGATTGGTAGCGTTGCAATAAACCCGACGGACGTTGGTGCACTTTCACTTGTCGACAAGCCAAACAACGCTCCACAAACGCGCTTACATCCTTTTTCATCCCTTCCCACCAAAAGTTCCTCTTAAGGTCTCAGACATTTTGGTGCTTCCAGATGAGTCAGATATGGTGCCTCATGAGCTTCACTCATGATCTTATCTCTCAATTCCATATTGAGTGGCACACATAACCTTTCTAATAATAGCGCATTGTCTTCGCCTCAGAACCCCTTGCTATCTTCTAGCCTTGCTTTCAAACACATCCTTTCCAAGAACTCGCCTCCCATTGCGCCACGATGGCTTCTCTCAGTCCGATTCAGTGTGTCAGTCATGACGAATCCTTGCACCGATTCCTGGGTCAATCACTCCTTGGCTGAGCTTCTCAAAATCTCGAATAAGCTCCTTCTCTCGCAGAAGAAGATATCCCAACTTCGCCTCGACTTGCTACTAAGGGCATCTCGCTACGACATCGCTTTCTCCCGGTGGTAGCCGATAGAGCAATCATAATCCTTACCAACTCTAGCCATCTCCTTTGCCTCATGTTCAAATTTCATTTTGTTCAAAGAAGTACTTGAGGCTCTTGTGATCCGTGAAGATCTCACACTTAACTCCATAGAGATAGTGCTCCATATCTTCAACGAATGAACGATCGCCGCTAACTCCCTCGGTCGTGAGTTGGGTAGCTCAACTCGGTATGCTTCAACTCGACGAGACGCGAAGCTATAACTTTCGCTCGCATAAGAACACAACCTAAACCAAACTTGATACATCGGTGTAGACCACAAACCCATCGTCCTTCCGAGACGGCTAACACCGAGCGGTTGTTAGCTTCTTCTTCAACTCTTGAAACTTGCTTCACAAGCTTCGACCACAAAAATTGATCCCTTTCCGAGTCAGTTGTCATCGGCCTTGCCAACTTCAAAACCCTTCGATGAAACGCCTATAATATCCTCGCAAGCCTAGAAAGCTTCAACCTCATTGGCATTAGTCGGAACCTTCCAGCCATTTACCGCTTCAACCTTCACTGGTCGACTTTGATTCCTTCTTCAGACACGATATGTCCAAGGAACATCACTTCTTTGAGCCAAAACTCGAACTTACTATACTGCATACAACCTCTCGCTTCGTAACGCTTCCATAACTGACGGAGGTGTTCTCTATGCAACTCGCATTCTTGGAATAGATGAGAATATCATCGATAAAAACCAAGATGAAACTATCCGATACTAATGGAAAACTCGATTCATCGATCCATGAAAACCGCTACGCATTGGTCAAACCAACGGCATCACGATGAACTCGTAGTGGCCATACTCGCTCGAACGCCGTCTTCGCAACTTCCTCCTTCCTGATCTTCAGCTGATGGTAGCCTGACCTCAAATCGATCTTAGAGAAGACACTCGCTCCTTTGAGCTGGTCAAACAGATCGTCGATCCGTGGAAGAGGATATCTGTCTTGATCGTCACCATTCGCCACTCTCTCGTAGTCAATACACATCCGCATTGACCCATCCTTCTTCTTGACGAAAAGAACTGGCACTTCCCACGGAGACACGCTAGTTCGGATAAAACCTAGATCCAACAGCCACCGCAATCGCGCTTCGAGCTTCTTGCAATTCTTTAGGTGCCTTTCGCATGGTGCGCTTTAATAATCGGCATCGCTTCCCGGTTCCGTGATCAATAGTGAATTCCACTTGTCTATCGTGTGGCAAGTCCGGCAAGTCCTCGAAACACGATCCCGATATTCACACACCACTGGCTCCTCTTGCAATCGCTATGCGCTTCAACAGTTCTGTCAAACTCACCAAGAAAGTTTGATAACTTCCTTCCCGATAATCCTCAACGCCGGCGGTCGGAGATCATCAGCACGCTACACACATCCTTATGCCGTGGAAACAAACTTCCACTCCTTCGGCCGTTCGAAAAGCAACTTTCTCGAGACAACGATAGTTGCCCCGTGCTTTTCCAACCAATCCATGCCAAAGATGACATCGAAATCTTCCACCACGACATGTAAATCGACAAAGACCTTACGCTTCAGATTTTCTACCTCTGGTTCGGCATATCTCTTTTGCCTTTAGCACTTCCCGATGGGCTGCAGCACTCTGTGGTACTGTGATTCCTGGGTACCAAACCCAACCTCTTACACGCGATTCTCGAAACGAAAGAATGTGAGGCTCTCAGATCAAACAAAGCGAAAACGGGTATATCATCATATGGATTATGCACCTTAAGATTTCCGAGCTAGCCGTTGCTGCTGGCGATCAAGGCGCACACCCACGCTTGCTATGGTGGTTTCGGTTTGTCGCCTAGATGACCTCCTCGCCCATGGTTCGCCCCCATGAGCTTGGTTCGCCCGCCGAGCTGGATGTCGCTCACCGGCGGTCGCATTGTTTGACCTCCTAATGGACAATCTCGGGCGTAATGTCCAGACTTTGTACAACGATAACACTCAACGCTACTCGCTCGCACTCGCCTAAATTATTCCTCCGTATTTGGCACCATGTTTTCCACACCCCGCCCCACTCGCCGCATGGGTTGGAAATTCCTTCCCAAGGTTGCCTTTCTTCCTAAATATCCGTATTCCTTGAATCACGGACCGCCTCGCTTCCTCGAACACCGATTGCATTTCCTCGATCTTCCCATTTCTTCTTACCTCCCTCGAGTCACCGGTGTCCGGTGGCATCGTTTTCTCTTGAAACATTGACTCAATGTTTAAAGTCCGGTTCAAGGATCAAGATACGCCAAATCTCCTCGACCGACGAGCGAAATTCGATCTCGGTCGGAGTCCTCTCTCAACTCTCGCTCGCTCGCACCAAGATCGACTGTGCACGTAGATAACGCGACAGACGATCGAACGAGCGATCGTGACTTCGTGACCGTCCTTCTCCTCGACGAAGATTCCGTAACTCGTTTTGCCTTCTCTCGCCTATAAATGCCGAACACGTATTTTCCATGAGTTCTTCCTCGAAATCTTCCCACGATACCTTCCCCACCGCCCCGGTGTTAGGTTCTCCTCACGGATTCCCACCGAAAGTCACCTCACCTGTTAGCCGAAGATCGCAATTAGCTTCTCCGCTTCTTCTGACCGATGTATTCAAGATCCTTTCGTGGATCGTATCCAGCCTCAAGATCGGTCTCGCGAGACCGTGTCCGAATGTGGGGATTCTCGCGCGAAAACTCGATCGATGCCACCCGAACTAAAGGTGGTTCTCGGGCTTCTTCCACGTTATTGTTCCTCCGTTCTTTGTTCTCGCATTCTATACCGACGCTTGAAACAATAGGGCTTGATCTGCCGCCGCGGTAAAGCGATCCCGCATGGAAGCAAGTCTCTGGTGGGTATGATCCATCCAAGTGTGCCTCGATCGCCCGAGTCTCGTGAACGATGTTCTGGGTTCCAGTCATAGTCGTTGTCTTCTTCAACATGCTCGACCTCATCCGAGTCATCTCGCTATCTCAGACACCGGCTTCCCGGATCCTCACCGTCCTCCTCGCCTCCTTCCGAGTCTTCTTCCTCCTCGTAATCTCCTTCCCGAGGCCAACTCGATGTCGTTTCGGTAGTACCATGGTTCCGATTCTGCGCCTTCCCACGCCACGCGGGTGGATCATCTCTCTCACCCAGGAGGTCCGCGTCAAATCATTCTTGGTCCGTCTGAAAGTGAGGATCAGATGGAGGTGTAGTGATCGTGTATCCCGATAAACCGCGATCGCTCTGCCGATGGTCGCTTCCCAAAGTCTCTTCGAAACATCATCCCTATCATCAACGGATCGTCCTCGAGTGCCTCGCGATCACATCCTCCTCGATGGTATACTCGATGATCGGGTCCACCGCCTCCATACTCGAGCAACAACTCGTGAAATCCAAGGTAAAGTGTCCGTGATAGATCCCGACGGAACATCACGCACTTGCTTTCCTTCGCCCATGGTTGCCAACCGCCGGTAGCTCTTTCTGTCATCCGATAGTAAGCCTCAGATTCGGATACCTTCCACTATCTCGAATCTTCCTCCACAAACCAACAAATCTCCCAAAACACTCCAACGGCTCATGGACATTCCTCGGCACATTCCACGAACTTATTTAATCGCTTCATCCATCCTCGGGATCTTAACCAACGTTGTGCAGGCCATCGAATATCCATAAACCTACATGTTAGTTCATCAAAATAACAACAAATATTCATGTTTCCTTCGCCTCAAATATCCGGGTAATCATGTCTCAGACACATATTCACTTTCAACACATATCAACATCGATATGGATATCCATAATAATAATCACGTAAGCAAATCAGATTCACTTACAAGCACTCATTTATCAAAATAAACAAAATTTTAAATAAATCACATATTTCTATGTAAACACATAGATTCACATCATCCATTCGTGATCATATCAATCACATCATACCACATCAATGGTTCCTATCACGCCCATTGTGCCCTTTGTCTCATCGACAATCACTTCCACATCCTTATCACCATCCAACACATCTCATCCACATCACGCTTACATCACGTAAACTCTTACCGTGCCAAAACACATGAAACCAAGATCATATCAAGCATCACGTAACCACATAAAGCATCGGAAGTAAACACATACCTCATCCCTTTTATAGTGAGGCAATTTGACTCATGAAATGAGGGTAGTCAGACTGATAAGCAGCTTAGAAGAACAAGTTCTAAATACTGATTTCAAGAACGCACAAGATATAAAGCAAACGAACGCTTTGATATCAAACACTATAGACACATACCACAAAGCCAAAATCGCTTTCGATACCAAGTCGGTATCAAATAACAAAGATAGATGTCGTACAAGAACATCGCCTCGATACCAAGTGGTATCGATAACAAAGATAGAAGTCGGCCAAGAACATTGCTCGACACCAGTCGTCACGCCCAATTCCCGGAAGGCACGGATGCCGTGTGATGGGGTAGAGCGGGTGTTGAAGAAGGGGATACATATAATATACGATAAGAAGATGTGACCATGAAATCGCAAAGATCTCCTCTATAATTAGGACATATCTTGAAGGGAGGATACACAAACAATCCACCAATAGAATAATATCGATACCATAACTTCAATGAACGTGATTCGATTTATAATAAGTAATGGAAGGAAGAAAATAGCATTACACCGCATTGACTAGACCGGTCGACCACATAGCATGCTCATATCGAGACTCACAAAGATAATAACATAATAGCAAATCTGTTCCCAATCGGAAAGCAAAATAAGGGACAAGAATACATCAACATCGAATACGTGATATAACACCACATCACGGAAGCATAGCATGAAGAACCCGTGAGCTCCACCCCTCGCCGCCTCGCCCAACCTCCTCCGTCGTGAAAAGTTTTGAAAAAGAGTTTAAAGTGAGTATTAGCGCACTTAGTTGGGGTTTTGATCGCTAAAGCACACTCAAATTACTCGTAATCGTTACGAGGTAATCGTGAAGCGTGATAAGTTAACATGAGTCGCCTCAAGGAAAACTTAACACGCCATTGTTTGTGGTCGCACGTAAAGTTTATTAAATCTTAAACATTCTAATAACAACGGGGTTGAATATGCAAGAATTGAAATACGAGAAAATAAACAATGATCCTAAGCCGTGGGTTGTCAATCCGAGCTAAACTAATAAAGCGATAAATCTAAACCAGGTTGTCAATCCCTAGTCGAACTACTTAAAGCGATAAATCAAAAGCTGTAAATAAAAGCATATGCAATTCTATTATTCATAGGGTTAGTCAATCCCTAATCTAAATCTAATTGAAAATAAACAAAAGCAGAACATTACGCAATATAAATCAACGAACATGAAAATCCAATTCATCATCACTATGAAATTGAATTCAATGTAAATCATCAAACCAAACACTATGAAATTGATTCCACAAGAACGGTAAATCCCAAGAACATAAAATGATAAACTCAATATTCAATGATGAACAAGAGAACATGGATTAAAACTAACTATTATCTGCTTATCGTTGTCCGAAGAAATCCGTATGAAAGGTCGATGGAGACCGCCCGTCTGCGTGGAGAAAACCAAAACCCGGAACTGCTGACCTAACGCCTATTTATATATTAAATGAGAACCGAACAGCGCATAAAGTGAGCGCTGGCTTAAGAAACGTTACGACTTGAAATAGAACGCCGGCCGGAAGAAAACGCCGGTTGGGAAAGGCAACACGCGACGGGAGGGGTGCAGCAAGCGGGAGAAGAGGCGCTGCGCCCGCCGCAGACGGGACTCCAGCGCGCCGGGCAGAAACCACGCGCGGGGTGTGAAGATCTGCGGCGGGCGCTGGAGTGCAGGCCCGGATGGGGCGGAACGCGGCGGAGGATGCGCGAGCTGGCGAGACGCTGCGCGCGATATGCTGGGCATGGCACCGTAGTGCGCCAGACGGACGGCGCGATGCGCTATTCCGCGGATGAGGCGAGCGACGCGAGCAGAGGCGTGGCTATCGCCGGGCGCTAGGCGGCTGGTGAGCGTCACGTGGCGCTTTCCGGTTCGCAACGCCGCTTGAAATTGGGTGAACACGCATCGACTTGAGCACGGCCGGGCGAGCGCGCCGCGGTCAAGCGCCGATCAGGCGCCGGTCGACGGGTCGGCGTCGCGCGGCGTAGAAGTCGCGGGTTCGATGTTTCACTCCATTCTTTCTCGCTTGAACTCCGATTTACGAACCGCTTGCACCTACGAACCTCGTCGAAATGCTCTTCAATAATATATGATCCTTGGCAGATCCAATTCATCCTATTTTATGCCATTTTCCTACAAAACATTGAGACGAACGAAGTGAGTCCGAATCGATAAATATAAATCAAACCAACGGCATAAATGGGACAACCATCAAATCGACATGTAAACAATACCAAGAATCATCACAAAATCAAACCAAACAACTCCCCACACTTATCCATTTGCTTGTCTCAAGCAAAGTCTATACTAATAAGATTAGAAAGATAATTCATGCAATATAGCTCTTATTCCAATCAATCAAACCTATTTTGCAATTCTCCCAAACATGATGAGTACATAATCAAAGACAACATGAAACAAATCTAAGATTGTGAAAATATCAAATAAACGAGTAAGTTATTTTTGCTCGCACTCAACTCTCCGCTAGAGATGATTTAACTAAAGTGGTTACCTTTAGCAACAAGTTTCCTTTGATAACATAGAAGGTATTACATGATTTGGAACAATGTTCGAAGGTGAACCTCGATGAACTCGAGTCTCTTAACGTGGTTTCATGTCCATTTCTCAATTTACTAGAAAGAGGGATGTAATCCCATCCTCCATTTATACAATCTCAACAACATAGGAGTTTTAATTCTCTTTATTTTCTACACTTTTTCACATTTTTTTTTAAAATTGAAACGAGTATATAGGTAACCACACCGTTAACACTACCCCTAGCATTAGCCTGACAAATCACGCCAATAACCACCGATTTAAAATCAATCACACAATCTCGTTAATTCACATTGCACTTAATCACATGACATCAAGATAAACGAAATACATCAAGGTCCGATCAATACCACGAGTTCGCTTGCACAAATCAAAATCCTAACTTACTCGCATATACAATACTTGATTCCAAAGCATGAAAGACATCACAAAGCATACAACAGATAAGACACGCACACTAAACTCGAGTAAACATCCCCACACTAAATCGAACCTTGCCCCGATGCTCAAAACCTTAAAAGCACAAAAAGACCATAGAGGATAATACTTCGATAATAGACGAGTCTTGGCACAGAGTTGGAGCATCACGACTTTATCTTGTCGCTACCAACGCTCCAAACCGACAAAACAAACTCAACGACAATGATAGATCAACAAGAACAACAAAACAAGACAAAAAGAAAGAAAGAAAAGAAAATAAAAACTGGGTAAACTCCCACGTAGTACTCGCTTAACGTCGTGAGCTCGACGATTCCAACAACAACGACTATCCATAGTCCTTACCGCAATACCATCTCAACCGCAGCATCAAGAGGTAACCATATATGCACAAAGGACAAGAAAGAAAGCAAATAACTAATCATTTAAGCACAAGTCGAACATCCTATTCTCCAAAGAAAATAGATGATATCAATTCCCAAAGCACAATACTTTGGTGAATTAGGATGTTGACATACTATAGTTACCTCGGCTTTTGTTATCACCGTGTCCTCCTGGGGACACGAGTTCACATGTCGAGGCAGCTCTTCACTTTCGTGAGTGGGTTTGGCGTGTCATCGCTTATGCACCCACTCTTCCTCGCCACCATCCCGGTAACAACTTCCTCGTGGCTTTGATCTAGCACCTCATCCTCACGTGCTCATTCTTCCTCTATTTCCACCTCATATCCGGCAAGTGCGTTCTTCAGTGTCTCTCCCACCCCATCTTCAACAATTGGGTCACTTTCAAGAGTAGTGACCATCCGAGCTTGATCGGGTTGCGGGAAAGATGTGATTTGATCCACTCCTCGCTTTTCCACCCGCAGGATCGCAGCAATCATCCGATGTCTCTTCCACCCAATTTTAACAATTGGGTCACTTCCAGAACAAAGGACCGAACTCGATTGGATTAGTCTCGAAGTTCCTCCATTACCGCAATGCTGACTCATCCATTAAGCATTTAACATGTCCCGCTTATGCCTCCAAACGTTAGAATCGAGGCGTCATAAGAATCCATTCTTTTGACGAACTTATCATCCCAAGCCGCCATCTCGAGGTGGGAGGTGGCTGCGGGTATGAGTAATGAGGTGGAGGTGGTTGTTGTGGGTACTCATACCGAGGTGGAGGTGTGGTTGCTCCCAAGAGGCATTGTAGGATTGATCCTCATAGTGCTATGCTGGCGGTTGATCCCAGAGGGATTGGAGGCTTGATCCTCAAAGCACGGTGGAGGTGGTTGGTCCCACTGGGATCATAGGTTTGTTCCTCGCATACTACGGTGGAGGTGGTCGATCCCGAGAGGGATCGTATGCTTGCTGCTCGTAGGGATCGTAGGCTTGATGCTCATGGTTCGACGGGTATCCTCGAAAATCGAATCGGCCCTTCTTCATAAGAAGAATTTGCCCAATACGATTTAACTTTGCTCCCCCACTGCCCTGACCATACTGCATCGCTGGTAACCCCGCATTACCGCACACCAACAACAAAAAACAAGATTACATGCACTGGGGAGAAAATAACCAAAATGAAAGAAAAGAAATACGTAAAACAAACAACACAAACAATAAGCCTAAAGTTTTCCCTTGAAGCGGCGCCAAAATTGATCGAGCTAAAAGCACACTCAAATTACTCGCAATCGCATTTAGGTAATCGTGAGCGTGATAAGTTAACACGAGTCGCCTCTCAAGGAAAACTTAACACGCCATTGTTTGGTCGCGGTACGTAAAGTTTATTAAATCCTAAACATTCTAATAACAACGGGGTTGAACATGTAAGAATCTGAAATACGAGAAAATAAACAATGATCCTGCCGGGGTTGTCAATCCCGAGCTAAACTAATAAAGCGATAAATCTAAACCGAGGTTGTCAATCCCTAGTTGAACTACTTAAAGCGATAAATCAAAAGCTGTAATAAAAGCATATGCAATTCTATTATTCATAGGTTAGTCAATCCCTAATCTAAATCTAATTGCAAATAAACGAAAGCAGAAATCATTACGCAATATAAATTAACTGGAACATGAAAATCTAATTCATCCTCACTATGAAATTGAATTCAACATAAATCATCAAACCAAACACTATGAAATTGATTCCACAAGAATAAGTAAACCCCAAGAACATAAATGATAAATCAATATTCAATCATGAACAAGAGAATATGAATTAAAAATAACTATTATCTCTGCATCGTTGTCCCAAGAAATCCGTATGAAAGGTCGATGGAGAGCGGCGCCATGCTGCGTGGAGAAAACCAAAACCTCGTAACCGCTTTGACCTAACGCCTATTTATATATTAAATGAGAACTGAACGCCGGTTCACAGTGAGCGCGGGCTTAAGAAACGCTCGACTTGAAATAGAATGCCACCGGAAGAATGCCGGTTGAAAGGCAACATGCACGCGGAGGTGCGCGCGTATGGGAGAAGGGCGTGGCAAGGCCCAATGCCGACGGGCTGCGCAAGGCGCTGGGAGACGCCGCCGGCGCGGCGTGGAGATCGAGCATTAGGCGCTGGAGGTGCAGCGCCGATGGCGGCATCGCGCACGGAGGATGCGCGAAGTTGGGCGACACCTGCGCGGGCGATGGCGCCGCGAGTGCAGCATCGATGGGCACGCGACGCCGCTGCGGACGGCGAGCGACGCGGGCAGAGCGGGCGGGCGTCGTTCTCGGACGCCGGCGTCGGGCGAGGCGGCGACGTGTGCGCCGGTTCGCAACGCAGCGTGCTTGAAATTGGGTGAACACGCGCCGGTCTTCAACGCCACCGGGCGAAGCGCCGCGCGGCAAACGCGGTGGCACGCGCGTATGGTCAACGGGCTGGCGTGCGTGGTAACGGAGTCGCGGCGCTTCTCGACGTTCGCCCGCTTCTTTCTCCTTCGAACTCCGATTTACGAATCGTTTCCACCTACAAACTCCTGTCGAAATGCTCTTTAATAATATATGATCCTTGATGATCCAATTCATCCTATTTTATGCCATTTTCCTACAAAACATCGAGACAAACGAAGTGAGTCCGAATCGATAAATATAAATCAAACCAACGGCATAAATGGGACAAACCACGAAATTGACATGTAAAACAATACCAAGAATCATCACAAAATCAAACCAAACAGCTTTTATCATAAATCAAAAGAATCATGATGCCGTGTTCGAGCACTTACCTTAGAAGGTTTTAAACGAACCACTTCTAAGTAAGCAAAATAGATTTTTCGTTTGACACCGATCCGTTATTCTCCGTTGTTCTCATCATAGAACCCAAGAACCACGGCTCGAACGTATCCCGCCAGCCCATCTCATCTCATTCGCCCAGAACATATCCACCAAATTTCTACAATATCTCGCCCGTAACATATCCAAACACCCACGCTCAAACATATCCAAATGGTTAACTCGATGTGGACTGGGTCAATCTCACGTAACCATAACCATCTCATTACTATTTCCGTGGACTTCTGGGTTCTATCCCTTCGTAACCATAACCACGTGTTCGGGGTCTATCCCCTCACGATCAATACTCAAGATGGTGATCAACCCACCGAATAGAGATCCCGCACAATCACAATAGAACCACATCTCGATCAAAGAACAAGAATAACTTCACCAAAACATTTTACGCGCATATGTTTTATTTTGAATTATCGAGTAATAACTAAAAATAAGCATATATAACCCAACCTCGAATAATGCATTTAAACGCCAACCGGGAGATATCTACTGATCCGATGACTTCTACGATCGCACCTAGGTACCGGTAACAAGACGGAACACCTTTGGCGTCACATCCCACAAAGCAAAGAAATATCGTGATCCAAACGAAGATCAAAGCAAAGCGGGTTTTTCGACTTTCTCAACCCACATTGGCACCTCCGGTTTTCAAATCAACTCGATGCGTATGAAATATATTCGTGGCATCCGCACTATAATAGGGTACTTTCAAAATATGCATGCATGCAAGTCGACTCAAATCTTAGCAACAAGAAGCTTCAAAATCGATGCCTATCCTCGTGATCTAGGATAAACCATCCAAAATCGATGCAATAAATGGAAACATAAGCAATATGCATAACCATCGAACATGGAATGACAAGCTATGTTGAAAATGGATAACCTGGCATGTACTTTACTATAGAAAACTCGAACAACTAAAAAATCCCGACATGCGTAAACGCTAAAAATGTAAAACCTAATCGGTACTTTAGTGGATGCATAGCTCAGACTCAAACCTAAAGGACCCAGAGTCAGGGGCAGGGTCTGTCGGCCACCAAATCAAGCGCCAACAAGGCACGGCGGAATGTAATGGGTGGCGGCGGTTTGGCCGAAATGGCTGACCTGCTGTCGTTTTTTGCGTCCCTTTAGAATCTCGAGTTCGTGGTAATGCTATCTACTAAAAGGCGGAATCAAAACAAGAAAAGGATAAAAGCAGAAAAATGGGGCTGTCGTGGGGGTCGATCGGCGGTGGTGGCGAAGGCAAGAATGGCGCTGGCCGCCCGAGCCTCCCTACGATCCCCACTCCTCCAGCGCCTCCAGCAGCATCTGAGCTGCTCGCTGCTCGTCCGTAAACACAGAGACGAAGGAAATGAACGTTGAAAATGAAGGCTCTAGCCTCCTATTTATAGAAAAAGTAGGTCACAGCATTGCTTGCAAGCGTCGCCCTTTTTCGAAAACGCAAAAGTCGACGCATTTTTGCAAACGCATTCAAATTTAGCAAACTTAGTACCCATGGACTCAAATAAAATACCAACACAACGACTATAAACAAGATATGATTTTAAAAGACCCATGAAAAGTCTCGATTTTTGATAACTTCCACTAGAGTGCCAAACCTTCGTATGGTGGTCGAAACCTACATACTTAGTGTCTATAAATTATAAGAAACTCTTCACAACGCTTGTTAAATGACGTCACACACCTGAAAAAAAGTTAACCTTGACCTTTCTCAAAAAACGAGCTATGCAAACCCGATGCTCGTGAATGACGGGTATTATACGGCGTAGGCGTGAGCAGTTTTTGTTTTGAGCGCTCAGCCGCATGTTATTTTTCGACGCTATAAATACGCTGTAACATCAAACCCTACTCTTCACTTTGCATATTTTTATTTACTTACGGATGTTTACACCTCCAAGATAATTCTCGCTTCAAGTAATTCTAATATTGTTCTTTGATTCCCTTTGATTGTGATTCAAAATTATTATATGGATTATTGTTATCAATTCATATTCGAAGATTTCAATCTATTGTTCGCTTCTATTCGTGAGATTTCTCGATCGCTCCTTTCTTGTTCTACTATTTCGATATCGATTTCTATGCTTGGTGATGTTTAATTTTGATGTTTGCTAATTAATCTTGTCTTTATTTTATCTATAAGATTCATGTCTAGGGTTTACCGTGTCGATTCTATGTTCTTCAATCTAGGTTTAATTCTTGCCAGGTAATTTATCTCGCTTTATTAATTTTCGTATGTTCTTCGCCTAGGTTTAATTCTTGTCTAGATAATCTATTGTTTTAAGGTGACAATCTATCAACCCCTTCGGGATTAGAGTGTTTAGGAATTTATTTGCGCTGTGGAAACTTAGTAACATACTGTTAAGTTTTCCTTGAGAGACGACTAGGTTAACTTTCCCTACTATAACACCTCATTCGACATGAGTCAATTAAGAGTACACTTTGATTGAAACAAGTAGAACAAGTTGCTAAACATGTTTCACATTAAAGCAAATGGCGTACTTGAGCCTCGAGCATAAGGCACTCGCCTTCCAATGCCCGCCTTGCAGCACTTGAAGCACTTCGCCCTCTCCTTCGGCTTTTTCAAGCCTCCCGGAAGACATGTTCTGCTCCCACCGCCCATCGCTTCCTTTACCTCTACCACCTTGGTGCCCTTTTCTTCTTCCATTTTCAACGGAAAATTTGGGCCCCTAGATGCTGCAGGGCATGTGTTCCTTACCCATGACTCTCTTCGCGCCACATGATGATTAAGCAACCGACTAGTGTATACTGGTCTTGCTCATGATCGATTTAGGCTTAAAATTTCAAAGACTTGGGCAAGGTGTTGATGATATCGACCTGTCACCCGTCAATACCTCCTCCCAACCGATCAAGACTATCCATGAGACGAGTCGTGTGGGAGACATGTTCATGGACCGAACTTCCTTCTTCCATCTTACACGCTAAGATTTCTCTCATCAGTGGAAGCGGATCGTCCGATCCGATCGCCCAAACTTACCTCGAGACTCTGACCATATTTCGCCCTCGCCTCACCATCGATCGATGTTTGCACTGCAAACCTTCGACATCGTAGTCATCATATAGCACTTGGCCATATTGTTCGACTTATGCCAAAGTCCGCTTGACTCGCCGCTCATTAGTGGATGCGATAAGAAGTGGCATCGGGTTTGGGAGTAGTGAGAACAAACATGTGTTCTTCAATGATAAGAACATATTTCATGTTTCGCTTCCACTCGATAAAATTTGATCTGATAGAGGATTTTGTGTAGCATGTTGATAATCAATGTAAGAGACATATATGAAAAGTAATGTAAACACGTACATACGATCGCCGCATAATTAAATAATAATAATATTGTAACTTTTGATAAAACAATATTAATTGAAACTCCAATCGCCCAAGGAATCCCACATGAAAGCCACGTGTGGATCGCACACACGAACCCCCACTGCACTAAAATATACCTTTAGTCGCTTAATTTCAATCCATGTCAACTTATCTTTACGACAAATGAAATTAATGATTGGACCTTACTAGACCACATCACTATCACAAAAAGGGACTTCATGAAGTTGTACTTTGATGTGATGTCTAGGCAATGACCACAATTTTAACAAACAGAAAATGAATTTTAGAATTGGCATACTCACTGGGACCATACCGCCTAATCCAAATTCCTTTGTTATCTCATTTAAATCTATCTCTAGAGAACTTATGAAATTGCATATGCAAGCCACGCTGTGGATCGCCATATGAAACCCCACTTCTCAATAGATTAAAATGTTTTATTTAGAAATCTCATCTAACAAACTTATGACAAACGGTGCAAAAGCCACGCGCAGTGATGTTTACTCACGCTATGTATCACTTGTTTAGAGATCAAAAGTGGAGGTCTTGACATTTTAATTTAAAAATTAATATGTCGGGTTACTTGCTTAGTCTTTGTTTCAAAAGGTTTGTCCATGCAGATCACGAAGCATGCTTTTCTATAGAACTCAACATGTAAAACATGCTCGCGAGTAATTCTAAAATATGCTTGAAAACGCGATAAACCTAGCATGCTTACTATGCGCATCCAATCAATTAAAACATGTTACATGTTTATCTACGTAATTAAACATACATAGCATGCTTCCGCATAATTTAAACATCAACGACGTGCTTTGAACGATAAAATAAAATAAAATCGTTCATCGCGGCCCACTCGTGGATCCTGTACTTCCCTTCCTAATTTATTACATAAATTTACAAAGTACAAATCTTCAAAACAAGAAACGGGCCTCGCGTGCACCGCACGGACCGGATTCACTAAACCGGATTTAAATAAAAATCCAAAATGGGCCGGGTCATCGAACGGGCATAATCGGTCAAAAATTGAATCGGGTTAAAATTCGATCCGGCCGAAAACGGGTCAAAATCGGATTTGTGATTCCATATCGCTATTTACCGCCCGTGCATTGATTCATGATTCGATTGTGCTTATTTATATGTTTGTTTATCGATCAATCTTGATGCATATTTAGTTGTCGGTTAATTACGAATTGTGTTAATTGTCAATCGATATCGAATGCATGATACTAATGAGCCTCGAGTCGTGAATGAGATAGGATATTCGTGAGAAGCATATTCTTTGTGATCCGCTTGGAGTTGCTTGTTTTCACCTAGAGACGAATAAAGAATAGGGAAAACTAGTAATCTACAACCGCTTTTGTCGTAATGTAAATTGTCGCTATATATGTGATCTTCCATCTTGTTCGGATTAAAATTTGTTAATAGGAACAGGATAAACATACGCTAGGATAGGATTAATGCATCCACTGGGTTAGTCGTTTTATCTGCTTTTTAAACATCCGAGTGTTTATTGCTTTATTTTACTTTCTTTTGTGACCTTTGCTTTGATTGAATTCAAGCCCTAAAATCTTACCAAACCATATTTGTTGCTTGGATAATGATGAATCATCGCTGAGTTAGCTTTGTATTTTCGCTACATAACCCCTCGGATACGACATTTAGATTACATAGTTTCTCTAAGAGTGAGTAGGAGAAAGAATCAATAGTTAGTTGATACCACCACGTGTCGTAGCCAAATCCTAATTGAAGAGGTCGGGCTTTCCCTTATGACAAGGGTGAGCCGCCCAAGTCGAAAGCTTATATTTATCACTAAAGGACGAAGCCAAGAGCGTATGAGGATAAATCCTTAAAGTTACCCTATACTACCTTTTCGTGTTAGAAAAATAAGCGATCACCGCGGCATCGTCAAGACGTTGAGGTTTCCCACGCCGAATCTCGCTACCGAGGTCGCCGAGAACCGGGCGTGAGGTTTCCCGCGAGAATCATACGCACTTCATTGCCGGTCTTGCTGTCGAGCCGCTCGCGCACGTGGCTCGCCGAGGCGCCACAAGATCTCGCGACGCAGCCGAAGGCGCCTGCGCTACCCATCGAGCCGCCGCACGCGCGGCCTGCCGAGGCGCCAGACGCGCCTTTCAAGACCGCCGATGGACGCCGAGGTTTCAGCGGTGAGGCCGCCGAAGCCGCCGCCGAGCCCGACTCGCCGAGGCATGCCGAGCTGCTGTCGCTCGGGCCGCCGAGACCTCGCTGAGGTTTCCGCATTCTCGCCAAGATCTACCGAAGCCGCACGCCGGCCGGAGCGGTGCCGGTGCATCCGCTGCGTGAAGCTTGCGCCCGCACGCCCGGGTTGCCGAGCCATGTCGCCGGGTCTCGCCTGCGCCATACACCAGGCACCGTGATCCGCCGAGGCCTGGATGACCGCCGAGGTCTGCCGAGGCTGCCTCGAGGCGGGACGGCGAGCCGCTGCCATGCCCAGCACCTCCAGCCCGGCACCCGGTCCGCCGATCTCGCCTGTTCGCCGACCGCCGAGAAACCACGACCACGCTGGCGGCGTGTCCGGAAGCGCCGACACGCCATTGCAGCGCCGTCGCCGCACACCATCACCGTATGCTCGTTTTTCCGATGACCTTATGTCATCTCTTGCTTCGTGCTTTCATCTTCTTTCTTCACGTATAAGATTTACAAGAAAAATTTAATCTAACCACGGATTTTCTCTGCAGAAAAACAAAATCCGATAAAAAATAAATGAGCCACGATGAACGATAGATTCACAATTAATTAATTGTGCACGTTATAATCAAACATGATTAATCCAACAGAGCCAAGATACTAATCCCACGCCCGATACCAATTGTAGGAAATCGATTTTAACCCTCCCGATGATCTATTCGATGTTTAATTCATCATACATCGATTATATTCCTAGATGCACCTATAATTAATTGCAACACATAGGAGTTTTCACGTGTTCACCGCGAACTGGTTCGGGGATGAATAGATCAAGACTCGTGGCTTTGATCTTCTCGGACTCGATCCCGCCGCTTAAACTCCAATGTCGAGTGAGGACAATCTATGGAGAATGCTATAGAAAATCGCTCTACTTTCACACGCTTTAAAAATCTCACTATATCCAAATAGTAATTTCTAAAATATTGTTAAGGATTAGCCTTGATTTTCTCTCACCTTATATTATAATCGCAACCCTAAACCCTATCAAGATAGGATTTATGCATATCTAATAAATATAATCTTATCACTTAAGATGAGATGATCAAGTCGAGTCCCAGGGACTCTAAGAGTGGGATGATCGATTTCATCATAGCTCCAGCCTGACGGGCTAGCTCAGGATCAAATGCAAGGAATAAAGACGGGCCTCAAATAAATTAATTATCTTATGTTCAAATTCAAGACATAAATTAATTCATAAACATTTATTCATGCCACTAGAGAATAAATGCCGACTTACCCTTTTATTACCGAAGGCGAAGTCGGCTTACACTTAGACTTTACGAATCCTCGTATTTAAGATATCGTATGCCCATTAATTATTTACAAGCTCGACCGCTAAAATAATTAATATCTTTAATTTCATAAGTACCACTCAACCTTATTATTGTACTTGAGATAACTCAACCCGCAGGGTTTAGTACAATAAACCTTGAGCTCCTTAAGGGACGCCATCATCCTAAACGGATACGTATGACTTAATTGTGTAACTAGCATGACATATAAGCACCGCCACCACCTAAGATGCAGAATCTTGTTATCTCATGTAACCTCACCCATAGCAAGTCAAAGTGATGGTCAAGAACTCATACTCACCTCATACCTTATCGAGGTTTAGATCAACGTGTCTCTCGAGATCTTCGTTCACGACCATCGATAGCAGAACTCATCTCACCGTGATCCATCAATACATCATGACGCATCAAAGATAGACAAGCAATCAAGTCAAGTCACTCTTATCTACACCGCAGCCTCTATACCGCAACTCGTCCTCAAGTTGTCTCTCGCCAGATACTTTTATATCCTTATAGCTTGACCAATCATATTGCACTTCGTGATCTACAACACACCGTATGATCTAACTTATATATGAGATAAAGGACATACATATGCAATCAAGTAAACAATTCAGATAGAGATTGTAATAGTGGTAACAGAAACATTATATACAACCGCAACCAAAATTGCTTCCAAAGATACAACCAACACTATTATCGGACGATCCCCATCTTTATTGCCGATGCCGATGGTTCGATATGTCATTGTTCTAAGGGAATTGGAGGAGATAATCCATGAGTGCTACCATTGAATGGAGGACATTTTGCAATGGCCAAGACGCAAAGAAAGGTCTATTTGAGTGGTTTCTACCGCCTTCCATCTTCAAGGATTGCCAAGGTTTTGTGAAGAGACGTGACACCGTCAAAGGACGGAAACGCTACCAAGAAGGATGATGTCGATAATAGCATCATGGAAGTGGAATTATTTGATGTGGGGAATCGACTTATGGGTCCGCTTCCCATGTCTGTGGTTTCACCTACATTCCGTTGCGTCGGAGTATGTATCACGATAAAGGAGGCGATTTCCACGTACCACTCAGCGACTCCAAGGTAGTTATCAAATTTCTACATAAAACATTCTAACCTCGATTTGGTGTACCTAGTATGCTGATCGGCGATGGAGGGTCGACTTCAACAACAAGGGCCAGGCAATGTCCTAGCTATGTATGGCGAAGACAGAGTCACCTCTCCATATCATCTCGCAGCGAATGAACAAGCTAAACTCGCAAACCGGGAGATTAAGAGAATACCGAGAAATCGCTTGTCCATAAAGGATTGGGCCAAACAATTGACGATGCTCTTGGGCCCACCAGATCGCTTACAAAGCGCCTATAGGTTTATCTCCATATCAACTCGGTATTTGGACACCCATCCATATTCCAAGTTAAGTTGAACATAAAGCCTATTGGGCCACGAGGAGAATCAACATTGATTTCAAGGAGGCCGGGTTGAGAAGAGACGAACAACCTGTTAGAGCTCGACGAGTGGAGGAACTACCTTTTGAGAACTCCCATATCTATACGGAAGAGAATAGGAAATTCCATGATCTCACCATTCGCCCAAAGGATTCTCGCCGAAACGAAGTTTTACTCACAATGCCCGACTGCCACTCGGAAAGTCAAATCAAGATGGTCGTGGGCTATACCGCTCACCGAGGACACGCCAGCTGGGTGCTATGAACTCGTTAGACTCGAGTGGCAACATATTCAAAGTGAACGGGCAAGATCAAATCCTACTTCAAATCATACTTCAAACGCCAAGTCAAGGTAACCAAGCTTAATGAACCATGATAAGAGGTAACGTAGAACTAGCGATCAAAAATCTAGCACTAGTTGGGAGGTAACCCAATATATTTACTGCTTTATGTTTTTCTTTTCGTTCTGCTTTGTTTTTCTTTGTTTTGTCGTCGTGTTGCCTGTTGGTCGTTTTTGTGTCCCAAAATATAATTACTTTTTTATTAAAACATAAGAAAAGGGACTATTACGATCGAAATAGCGATCGCCAGCCCGACTTCTAGGAAATGGACATAACATTTTTAAGATTAGCGACCACCCCAGCGATCGCGAGGGTGGTTACGAGAAAGGTCTAACGCTTGGGTAGTTCGAAGCAACCGAGCTAGCGATTGCTAGCTCGGGTCTGAGGTCCGACTCGACTCCAAATTAAATACGCTGACACGCACATTTTTATAAGAGTTTTAACCCTCCCTCATTTTTCACTCACACACGCAAAGAACACACCACCACACCTCAAGCTCTCAAAAGCTCTACTTCACTTTCTTGTGCTTTCTAAGTAAATTCCACTCAAGGCATGCTTCATTTGTTCAATTCTTCGATTTTAGTCAGGTAAGTTACGAATTAGAAGAGTTTTACCGATTATTTTCTTCTTGTTGTGGAATATTGAAGAGTTTATGAACCAGAGCCTCATATTGCTAGATTTTGAAGGTTTTTGAGCATGCTTTACATTGTTAGGTGTATTTATGCTCATTGAAGTATATTGTTGGATTAATTCACCCCGCATTGTTGTTTTGGGGGTCAAAATCTCGAAACCCTAGTCTGTTATTCACACTAGCTGACCAAAGACTGGTAGACTGCAACCCGCCACGAGCTCATTCGCTGGTCGCAAGACAAGATTTAGCGTAACCAATTTAAGCGGTCAAGGTAAGTGGTCGCGATGAAACCTCGTAGTTGTGTTTTCGCGTTGTTTTACCTTATGTGTGCGCTCTTTCTCTTGTATATACCTTATACCTAACATATGTTATTATGGGGAGGAATTTTGCTAATTCCAAGTTCGAGGAGCTATATATCAATCTGGTTGATTTATTTCAATCTTTGACGGTATACATGAACTAACATTGAAATATCTTTAGGTACACTATGCCACCGCAGTACTTCCCAAGCAAGCATAAGGGAAAGCGAGACCGCTTCTTCATCATAGGGGAAAACGATTGATGAGTTTCACCCCTAGAACTTTGAGTTATGTCGCCGAGTCCCTCTTCAAGGGACCGCTGGAGTGAGGTCAGCAATTAAGCATCGACATTCCTGCATTTCTTGCATAGTACACATGTCAAGAGATGAGATAGCCAACGATGTCACGTGGCTAGCCGAGCGATCCGGCCTTTATTCTTTCATCATGGTGAATTACTCGACGATCGGATCCTCTTGCCGGAGTTTCTATCGACCGCCTATGTCCACAAGACGCAAGGGTCACAAGATTATATCACCTTCCGCTGGGCAACCATCCCGATACTCACCGCTGATGAACTTAATGCAATCATCAACGGCCCCCGACGGCAAATACATTGGGATATAGAGAACTCGCCCACTAGATGTGGCCGTTGTTCATCGATCCAAGAAGGGAGCAGCACTCGCACTATGATGCCACGAGGATAAAGGCAAGCTCGACACGGAATCTCGTGATCCGCTACTTCCACCGCCTCCCAACATTCATACGATCCATGCCTGCACTAATGCTTAAGACATGCCTCTCCCAAGATATGAGTATAATGATTGGTGTCAGAAATGCATGTAAGATGCACACCGCATGTTCCTCGCCCAACATTTCCGTATGCAATCGAGCCTCGAATGCAAGTATTCGACTGGGGTTTCGCCATCCCTATTGTCGACTTTTTTGGGGTGGCGATTCGTGAGAATCCAGCCTCACAGATATTTTCCTCGACAAGTCCTACTTTTATGTCCATATACGCTTCGCTTGACATACGTATGTGCTACTCTCCGTCGCCTATGATAAGAACAAACACCCATCTTTCTCACGCCCAACAGAGATCTCACATTGTTGCGACATCGACAAGCCCGACGCTAATTGGAACATGAGCTCGTATGAGCATTATAGATGGGCTCAGTTTAAATACGCAAGGAGAGGTAGAGAAAATGGAAGAGAACCTAACACAAGGTCGCGATGAGATTGTGTGTGCATACACCCACCACCCACCCAAGGTGACCCCGGATATATGATCCCCTCGATCGGATAGGATGGTCATCTGCACCACATAGACGAGAGTATGACATCCACGATGGCTCCAGAAAGTGTCCCTCCTCCCCAACACTGTGCACATCAAGAGCAACCAACACGCATGACAGAGATGACGCAAAGAATGGAATCGTGGTTATGATTTTCATCCGTCAACCGTAAGAGGCGATGAGGTGGTAAGGTCTCTCCCAACCACTATTTTTCAGAACCTTATTGCTCTACATTTCACAATAAGTTTGTGGGGAAGAGTGTAGTTGGTCAGGAGTCCTTATGTTTTTTTGCTTTTGTCTCAGTAAGTTTTATGTTTTCAGGCTTTCGGGTGTCTTTTTGTTTTTCATTGTCAGGTCTCTGATCATCAAGCTTAAGTGAAAAGTGTTAACCTATGTGGCCAATGATGATAGAAATTTTCAAAAATATGTTGATGGTGCACATGATGTGTTAGAAAACCATACATGGATGACTGAGATTGCTATTGTTGTTTCACCATTTGCTTAAACCGTGAGACTCGAGCTTCATCAGATAAACATCATGTTAT